>CM030365.1:213876139-214218761 GCA_017893485.1 Hemerocallis citrina
TTAATCTCAAAATTAAATTAATATCTTAAGATTGTTAGAGATTATGAGAGACAATAACAATGAAATTAGGGTTAAGATTAATATCCCATTGACTTAAGATATTATACCCTACATATCATGATTGGAATATCACAGAGCACTACCTCTAGACCAGTATATATGGAATGAAACTGAGTTTAGGGTACTGGGCTTCATGCCAGTCAACCCGGTCCAACAATTAGCATACAACACGTGCAAAGCACGTGTTACCCACATAGAACATTATACATAATAATATTCTATTATATTGAGAATATACCTATATATCCAACACTCTCTTCGACTGCTTCAACCTCCATGTTTCATTGTATCTTCTTCTAATATGAATTACGAGTATACATGACATATTCCTAACAGATACTTGTATGGATCTGGTAATGAATTTACCAAGTTTACTTTAAGATCATATGCGTTCATCGCCTTCAATTCAGATGACCCCGAATTGGATTTTCCTATATGATCTCGAAGAGCGGTACATTCCTTCATTGAGTAACCGAGTAGTTTTTTCTTCTAGTACATCAATTCTTGTAAGAACGATTATGCGTGGTCAGTTATGAGTGTTGCCCATAGGCTCGTCGTGCTTTTACACCTGACTTCTTTCATCGAAAACATCCAAATTAAAATCAAGGCTTTTGAATAAATCTTCAACTTATTATCCTGCTTTATGTCGGATGTCCTCCCCTACTTGATTTTCGTGAAACTCTGGTTTGTCATCTTCTCTGAGAAAACTTGAGCAACTCCTAAGATGTGGAAATTGTCGACGTGAAACCCTGATACAAATTGTTAGGAATTTGCTGTTGAGTTTAGTGACAACCGATCCTATGAACAATCAAACAAGTAGATCAAACCAAACATACAAAGTACACAATATTTGTTCTAGTTTGGGCAAACCCTAATCCGGGAGAGATATAACCAATATAGTATTCAACTAGAGAAGATAAAAGAGATACAACACTCTCACCAAAAAGATAATATGTTATTTACAATGGAGAACTCTGAATCTCTCTACAATGAAGCATTCATTCTTAGAGCATCTGTAGTTGTTGTCAGCCAAAATTTAATTGCATATTTGGCATATAGCCAATAACTATATAACTTTCGTCTGTAGTTGTTGTTAGCCAAAATTTGGCTTTTCGAAATTTTAATTGAGCGGACGGTGTATAATTTCCCATCCGACATTTTTTTTTAAAAAAAAATCTTAATAAAATTTTTCCCTTCTCTCCTTGTTTTTAGCATTTAAATTCTTAAAAAAAAATTATGTTGTCCATTTATAGTGGTGGTTTTAAAAAAAAAATCACCCAAATGCTAGGACGGTAGATCATATCCCTTCTCTCCATTTTTTTTAAACATTCAAATTATGGGACGGTGTATAATTTACCGTCCCAAAACTTTGTAAAAAAAAATTTTCGGACTGTGTATAATTTCCCATCCGATTTTTTTATTAATAAACAAAATTCAGACGGTAAATTATACACCGTCCGATCAACAAACGGAAAATAATGTTTCGTCAAGCTATTTTATCCATTTAGCCAAATCGTCTGCTAAATATAGCTTGGAACTGTTCACCAAAAGCCAAAATTTGGCAAAATAGCCAACGCCTACAGCACATTTCTAGCAATTTTCCAAATTTTGGCTAAATAGATAACGATTACATATGCTCTTACCTCTCAAGTTAGACATTACAATAATATATATAGAGTTATATAGAAACCCTAGGTTTAATCTTGATACAATAATTGTTCGATATATCCTAAAGAGAAAGCTACATGATAGGAACCATACAATCTAACTTAGAGAAAAGATCCAAGAATCAGCCCAATAAGCTGCCAGCAGCAGTCGTCGATTGACTGCCCAAAGTGGAAGTCGACTACAACGAACCAGAGTCCGTTCCAAAGAGCTCCTGCATGCTGATGATCCGATGTCGCCTGCTATTGATGTTCCTTCTCGCTTCCAACGATGCTTCAACCTCTTTTCGCTTTATCGCCTTCTTTTTACATCGTGCTCAAGCATGAAAGACATAAACCCAAAAAAATATCAAAAGCTTGCTGGAGTTAATCAGCACACAAGCCAAGCTCGGTTGACAATGAGACTCATATCTAGAAACTGCTCCTCTTAAAGGGAGAGCTATGAGATTAATCTATTCTCGGGTCCATTTATCATAACTTAACTCTATTCCCAAAACACATAGTATATAACTCTTTTGCTCGGTCAAAGATTGTTCTTTTCATAACAAGAAAGTATCATAATCGTCAGAGTAGTATCTTTTGTATCCAACTATCTATGATTATTATAATGGGAGAGTTGGAGTTGTAATGTTGTCAACATACAAACTCGTTCGTTGCACGTGCAACTTCAACTCTCCCATTAATTAAAACAACAACAAACAAATAAAAAAATTCCACCTATTTAAATCGCGTTCAAAATAATTTGACAATATTTTTTTTAACATTAAACATACACATATGTTGCACGTACAACTCAAATTCTGCTTATAAACACGTGCATTGCATGTACAAATTGTAGCTTTTTCTTCAAAATATTTTTACCAATTATATGCAACGCACGTCCAACTCCAAAATTATTTTTTAACACATAAATCGCACGTGACAATTCTCCAGCTCTTATCAAAATGTGTATCACACGTGAAAAATACAAATCTATGATTATTGCTGGGCAACACATACTTAAATTTGATTTTTGAATGTAAATTTTCAAACCAAAACATATGAGCTTGACGTAATATAAAATATTAAGAATCATAGATCCCAGTAGCAAAAATACATTTGAATCAAGGATGCTATCTGCAAATATTATTTATCTAAAGGGTTAACTGCAAAATATACCAAGCGAAAATAAAGGCTGAGCAAAACGTCGATAAGGATAGAGCGAGCCTTAGCCAAAAGTAAAGCTTCCACCTTTCTCTAATGGCATCAATGAGTCTCGCTTCTTCTTCTTCTTCCTCGCTCTCTTTGTCGCCGTGGAACATGGCCTCTCTTCGTTCGTCACTCCCTTCGTTCCCCTACGCTCGCCTCAATTTTCCCGCCCATTCACCGCTCCGATCGCCGAAACTGAAGCTCAAAGTTAAGAGCAACAACATGCCCTTGCGCTCTTTTTCCGGTCTTGCTCCTACCGTTCCCATTCTCTCCAACGATTCCGGTACTCAATTTCATTTCTCCCGTTTTTTTTTGTTTAATTGAGAATTGGAATTTGTTATCTTTGCACTCAATGAGTCTTACTAGGGTTTGATTTCATGATTTAAATTTCCAGTTTTATGAGAGAATATGTAATACAAAATATTAAGTTAATGATTTTGTCCAAGTAATAATAATACTAATAATAAAAGAAGTAAACGATATATGCTTTCTAATTATCATTTTCTTATGTATGGGATTAAAGAACAACTAAAGTTCCTTTGTGAAACACTTGCACATAGTTACTTATGGATAGTGCGTTTGCCTTATGATAGAGTTGGATCATAATCGAAGCTTTGGCATGGTAACCAAAGCCATGCAACTTAACTGAAACATATTCTGTTGGAAGAATGATTCATACACACACAATCCAGCATATTGGGTATTGTTTTTTGATGAATAATCTCGAAGAACTTTTTTAATTTTGTTTGCCCAACACGTAAAAGCACTGTCATCTTGTTTTGTAAATGTAGCTGGTTATGTATCTCCAGATACTTATTTTATTTGGTTGGCGGGATCACATTTCACATCTGAACCAACGTTACTAATTACAGTGGTGCTAGAGATAAAGCGGGTGATGTCCATTCCCTGGTAGTTGCATTGGGGTATTGGCAGTATTAACATTGTGTGTGTGGCCTATTAGCTTAGGATGCTGTCATGCACAAATTATATAGAGGCGTACTGCAGTTTGCCTGAACGTTTAACCTTAAATCCTGCATGTCAAAGCTACCCGAACTGCAGTACGTCTGAATATGTCTGGGATCACCTAACATTTTGTTTGATGGGTGTTGTGTCCTGCGTAACACTTTCTTATACTCTTTGATTCTGTTTGTTGAGCCTGTAACATCTGATCCCCTTGTTCATGTGCCTCGTGAGCAAATCAACTGATTGGATCCAGGGCGCTGAAAGTGGACTTAAGTTCAGTAAATGTTCATACCTTTGTTAGTGCCTAGAATTTTGGATCTCACTTCATTGTCATCTAAAATGTATATTCAAAAAATTTAAAAAGTTATTTTTGAATAATGTAATTGCTTACGGGGAACATAGTCAAACCTGGACTTATCGAGGGTTCCCAATGCATCTCGTGTCAGTATTATCATTTTTTAAGAAGTAAAATATTGTTTGCTTTTGGTTGTCGGTGCACCCTAACTGTTCTCTTGAGAGTAGAGTTACTATTGAAGAAAATCATAGGTATTTGACATAGTTTGCCTAATCCTTTCTTGTGTGAAATTTAGTATGATTGTGAGGTCAAGCTTTTGTGGAAGATTTGGAATATCAACCTTCTTGATTCAGCCGTATGAAACTATGAATAATACAGGTTCTGCCAAAAATTATATAAGACTCATTATTAGGTTGTAAAATTTGTTTCTTGCTACTTAGTTCTGATATTTTACCGGCATCTCGATGCAACACTCTCTTCTATACACTGAGCATTGTGAAACAGCATACTATTTTTTTTGCGAAGGTCATTAAAAATTTCAATATGTAAATGCTCTTGCAGTAGTCATCTTTGTAAACTTCATTTGATATACTTTTGAAGAAAAAAAGGCATCTAGTTGTCCTTATCTGCTGAGTCTTTCCAATAATTTTGCAGATAGCGACAGCTATGTTGAAAACTTTGTTACCTATGGTATTGACAACGGGGGCAGGGTCTACGCAATGAGACATGGGAGACGTGTCCCAAAACTTAACAGACCCCCGGATCAGCGAAAGGCATTACTTCGTGGTCTCACAACACAACTATTGAAGCACGGTAGGATTAAGACTACCCGAGCAAGGGCAAGTGCAGTGAGGAAATATGTGGATAAAATGATAACATTAGCAAAAGATGGCTCTCTCCACAAGAGGAGGCAAGCATTGGGCTATATTTATGAGAAGCAGATAGTTCATGCTCTGTTCGCAGAGGTCCCAGATAGATATGGGGATAGAAATGGAGGGTACACTAGAATCATTAGAACTCTACCTAGAAGAGGCGATAATGCGCCAATGGCCTACATTGAGCTTGTCTAGGTAATACTCTGTTCAGATCTTTTCTAATGCTTAAAGTATTTGTGAAACTTTAGGAATAACTGTCTTTGATATTTAATTATCGTTGTGTAGGTCTCAATTGATGCTTCTAGGATTTGAATTTCTTGCAATATCAGTCCTGTTTGAATTTAGTGTAATATTGCAGTCAGGCAGTTCCTTCGATAATTATTTGTTCTCAACAATGTCATTTGTACTACTATAGAAGTCATACTATTTTTCAATACTAAGTGAGAATACATGTGTTTAGTGAACAAAAGTGAGCACATGTCTGCCTGTGACCTGTAAGGTGCATTACAGTGGGCTTTCACATACTGGTGTCAGTGGTGTGTAGTGACTAGTAGTATTTAAGCAGTAGAACTTGCAGTGCATTCACATGTCATGCAAATATGCTAAGCCTTTGTGGCTTGACAATATCTGTTTAGATATGGTTTTGCAGAATTATGCAGTCGGAAAATCAACTTAAGCTACATAAAATAGTGTACATTGTCCAATAGCAATTCAGTTGATAATATATATTATTATTTTTTTACATCTCCTGGAAGGGGAAATTTGTTCGCATGCCTCTAATTTGAAACCCATTTGTCTTAATACCGTGTATTTTGAATCTTGTGTATATGCCCAATACTTCATCTTTACCACTATAATAATACTATAATGAGAGAGTTGGAGTTATGTAATTTGTAGACAAACCAACTTGATTGATCAAATCTCAACCATATCTTTTTAAGTGAGAGTTATATTGACCATTCATTTACTCGATTATTGTCAATTACTATAATTCCCTCAAAGTTTAAGTTTATTTACGACATAATTATTTACGAAAGTGTCATTCATATAAAATAAATGTTTGTGCCACTATGGATAATTTGTAAAGAGTAATAAATGAGTTGTAGTAGGTAAAGGGAGGTCTCAGATCTCAAGTTCTAGCTTAGATTACGTCATAGTCTTCACTTTAAGAAAATTTGAAAAAACATAGGAGCTTAAGAGAAAGAGAAAAAAAAAACGTGCATTGCACGTGCATATTGCTAGTACTAGTAAA
Source organism: Hemerocallis citrina (assembly GCA_017893485.1). Lineage (NCBI taxonomy): Eukaryota > Viridiplantae > Streptophyta > Magnoliopsida > Asparagales > Asphodelaceae > Hemerocallis > Hemerocallis citrina. The sequence continues at coordinate 213,882,437 of CM030365.1, forward strand.
TTAGTCGAATTGTACCACCAACTAATGCAGCCTGTGGTATTAGTCCTGAGAATTTAGTTTTAGGGGAAAAAAGAAAAAAAAACATGTAGTGTACATGCCAAGTACTCTAGTAGATACAACCATTCTTTGCAATCTGCATTACTTTCACAGGTCCTTGTTTTTTTGCATGTCCATACTTTATGATTGTGCACACATATGAGACTGTAAGCTTGTTGACAGGGCCGGCCCTGAGTTCCCGGGGGGCCAAGGCGAAAGTCCCAAATAATTATTTTTGGGGGCCTCTAATTACAATATAATTGTCTTACGCACAAAATACATGCCTATATTTACAAGGGGGTTACATATTTGGGGCCCTAAAAGTGCAAAAAAAATTGGGGGCCTGAGGTGGCCGCCTCACCGACCTCAAGGTGGGGGGTGGGGACCGGCCCTGCTTGTTGATATTCTTGCTAATTATGAACTTTTTTTTCTTTCTGCAGATGATCTACCAGATGATACAGTTTAGATCCCGGCGTAGGAAACTGAAGATTTTTCTTATAACCTGCACCCTTTTGTGAAGATCTTCCCTCAGCTGCATTCATTGTAATTTTGTTTGTAATTGTACTTGCGATACATGGACTTCAATTTCCTCTGAAATGTTACTTGATGGCTTTTGTTTAAAATTGTTCTGTGCTTTAGTTTTAATCTTTGTCTCCTGAATTCTATGAGATATCCATGGCACAAAGCGAATGCCGAAGAAGAAACAAAGAATTTGCTGAGTACTAGCAGTTTTTAGAGCATCCATAGTCGTTTCTCATTTTTGCCAAATTCCCATATTTTGGGAATTGAGAGTCTGCAGTCATTTGCGATTTTGTCATATTTTGGCCAAATTGCTACAGTCGCTTCTCAAATTTGATAAACGAACTGGCGTTTCTCAAAATATAGGCCTTTGTTTTTTTTTTATAATGGGATCGGACGGAACAAGTTGTTTCGTCTGACCCTTTTTTTTAATATTATGATCAGTGCCGTCTATAAAAAAAAAATCGACAAATCGTCAAACGGGACATGTTGTTCCGTTTGAAGCCAAAATTGGTTTGGACGGAACAACGTGTCCCGTCCAGCCACTTTGTATTAATTAGGTTAGTGTATTAATTAGTTAATCTTAGGTTAGTGTATTAATTAGAGCATCTCCAACCATGCTAGCTATTTTGGCTAGCTAGAATAGCCAAAATAGATAATAAATGGATAATTTGGCTAGCGAAAAAAACTCACACTCCAACCATGCTACTTATTTTGGCTAGCCATAAATATTTTAATTTTTATTTACTCATAAATAGTTACAATAATATTTTTTAAAAACACTGAACTCAATCTAATAATTTTATTCATTCAATTAATTTCATTTCATTCGCAACCTTTGGGAAATAAAACAAAAATACCATTGTTTATTGTCCGTGTCGCTGCCACAGGTGTTCTACAAGATCCAACTGGAGTTGGGAATGCATCCGTTTATCTCTGATTCGATGATGAGTTTGAATAAATGTAAGTAGTTCAGGTGTATAATCATGTGATACTTCTATGGACGGACTTTCCTCAACTGCATCATAGTTAAAATCCTTATTATTATATTCTCTCTCATCTTCGACTATCATGTTATGCATTATTATGCATGCTGTCATAATATCATGAAGCGTCTCTTGATCCCAAAAACGTGCTGGTCCACGAATGATGCGGTTAATTTCTGGGAGACGTGTGGATGCACCAGGTGTGAGTTCGGACTCGATTTGTATTGAAGGAGAATGCTGCTCGTCTGCCGACCTTCGGTTGACCTTCTGGAACCTACGATGAGCTCGGAATGATGTTGAAGTCTGGGCTCGGATCAGAGGGGTCGGATCCGAGGTCTTGTGTACCTGCAGATGGCCCTGAAACACCGGGGTTTATCCCGGTGGCAGACCCTCCGACGATCTAGTCAGTCTCTGTGAGAGAGTAGCGATAACTAGGTATATTTAAGTGGCAAAAGATTGATTACCTCAAAAGGTGGGTGAGGGTCTAGTATTTATAGAGGGTCCCAACCGGGTTTGGTTCCTCTTGGGGGCCGGGTCCGGATCCGAAAGCCCGTGGGCCTGACGTGGCAGAAGGCCCAGGGGGTTTAGGGTAGACGTGGCAATACCAGGAGTGGTATAGGACTAACGTGGCGAAACCCCTGATGGTATTTGGAGCTGACGTGGCTGATCGTGGGTCTCCTGTGCTTCTGGGGGGGATCGGAGGGCCTAGGCTGCGCCAGGTCATCCTTCTGCTCCGCCAGAGAGGGGGGACGGCCTGTGGGACAGTCCCGGATCGGACTCCGAGGACTACAGAGGCTCGTCGGTATGAGGAGGCCAGTACTGTGAGGGCAAACATGAGGTTCGGCGCCGACCCTGAAGTGGTTCGGAGCCGAACCAGATTGCTACTTTTACCTTTTGGAGTGAGAATTGTATTGGGCCATGGTTGGGCCTCAGGCCATTTTTACCCTATCACACAAGCCCCCCACTCCTGCGGGGGTGCGGGAGCAAGCCTTGGAGGAGTGTTTATGGTCGTGGAAAATGGGAGGGCGAATCACAGGGCCTTCTTGGTGGGGTTGCCCTGAGGCTTTGACCGGACCTCGAGCTCGTCGAGGGTTCAAGGGTAGGTGAAGGCGATGGCGAACCGTTGTATCTTCTGGAGAAGAGTACCCTGGTGTTTGACAGAACCTCGAGAGGACGAGGGATTATGTGTCGACAAGGGTGATGTCGAGCCGTTGTTTCTTCCTGAGAAGAGTACCCTGGTGCCAGACCGAACCTCTAGATGAGGGGGAATTATGGACTGGTAAGGGTGATGGCCCGCTGGTGGATCTTCCGAAGAAGAGTACCCGGGTGCCAGACCGGACCTCGAGCTGGCGAGGGATTATGGGTCGGTAAGGGTGAAGGCGAGCCGTTGTTTCTTCCTGAGAAGAGTACCCTGGTGCCAGACCGAACCTCGAGACGAGGAGGGATTACGGGTTGGTAAGAGTGATGGCGAGCCGGTGGATCTTCCGAAGAAGAGTACCCAGGTGCCAGATCGGACCTCGAGCTGGCGAGGGATTAGGGGTCGGTAAGGGTGAAGGCGAGCCGTTGTTTCTTCCTGAGAAGAGTACCCTGGTGCCAGACCGAACCTCGAGACGATGAGGGATTACGGGTTGGTAAGAGTGATGGCGAGCCGGTGGATCTTCCGAAGAAGAGTACCCAGGTGCCAGACCGGACCTCGAGCTGGCGAGGGATTATGGGTCGGTAAGGGTGAAGGCGAGCCGTTGTTTCTTCCTGAGAAGAGTACCCTGGTGCCAGACCTAACCTCGAGACGAGGAGGGATTACGGGTTGGTAAGGGTGATGGCGAGCCGGTGGATCTTCCGAAGAAGAGTACCCTGGTGCCAGACCGGACCTCGAGCTGGCGAGGGGATTATGGGTTGGCAAGGGTGAAGGCGAGCCGTTGCTTCTTCCTGAGAAGAGTACCCTGGTGCCAGTGAAGGCAAGTCGTTATTTCGCCCGAACTGACCCCCGTACTGAGCGGCCAGCCTGGCACTGGGTGACGTCAGCAGCGCATGTTTCGAGGACGTGGCGTGATTTCCCAGGTGGCAGTTGCACGTCAATCGGTGAATAGTGACTGCGAAAATCGAGGAGTCGTTCCTATCCTCTATAAATGTTCTCCCCTCTCCTCCCATCGCCCACTTCTTTCTTGCCCCTTATTTTTCAAAAAAAAAAAAAAAAACTTTTCAACTCCTCAGTGTTCGTCCCTTCAGTTTCCTGCGGCAGGATCGTTCTTCCGAGGTGACCTCAGGTTAGTTGGTAACTCTGTTTAACTTAGGCACAGATGGACAGGGCTCAGTCCGGCTCGTCGGCGTCGACATCTGGGGGGGGAGTGAAGCCTGTCTTGAAACCGACTTCGGGGGAGGAGCCGGTAGGCGAGGAGGAGGTTGTACACAATGTGAAGCCGTTGCGATCTCGGAGGTATGTCGTGGTGGATAGTAGCGACTCTGGGGAGGGGGGCGGTAGTTCAGACGAAGTCTGGACCCTAGGGTTGGCTTCCGGAGAGGAGGGTGGTTCCGAGGGGGATGGCACCGCAGGGCCTCGGAATCCGCCCGTTCTGGGGCGTTTGTCTACACCCTCGCCGGAGCGGGCCAAGAAGAGGAGGGCTCCGAAGAAGAAGGGATCGAGGATTGGCGGCCCGAGTGACTCGGTGGTGGGGTCGTCTGCCCAACCCCAGCCTTTCCGTCGTTACCCCGATGATCTCTCAGATAAGGAGTCCTCGGGGGTCCAGCCGTCGCCGCCAAGCCGGAAGAGGTTGAAGGTGGACGCATCCCCGACCGTTCTGGAGGCAGGCGACTTGGGGGCTCTGCAGTTGGCATACTACATAGGGTCCGGCTATGAGCTCATGCTGCCGAACTCTACTCTTCGGCCGACCGACCCCCTGCCGGATAGGTATTGTATCTTCCCTGTGGACGCCTTTGTCTCCGACCTGAGGCTGCCAATCCATCCATTCGTTCGGGAGGTGCTAAATTGGTCGTCCCTGGCACCGATGCAGTTTGGGCCGAACTCTTGGAAGCAGATCATCTGCTTCGTGCTGATGTGCGAGGAGCAGAAGGTACCCCTGCGGCTGAGTGTGTTTCGAGCGATGTTGATGATCGGCTCATCGGCAGAGGGAGTATACTATATCTCGCCTCGAGGTAAGGCGAAGGTTGTCCACGGTCATCCAGATTCCATCAAGTTTTGGAAGAAAAAATATCTGGTGATCCGGAGTGAGGATCCTTGGGTTATCCCCACTCGGTGGAACCATTCTAAGCCGAGTTACGAAGCACCGAGGCCGGGGGACCTGACGGCGGAGGAGTGGAGATTCGTTGAGCGCCTCCGTCTGTCGTATAGCATCAACTGGGGGAGGGTGACGGAGGCCCATCTGGCGAGCGTCGGACTGAGCCCGAGCCCGGCCGTGCCTCGTACGTGGTTGTTTCTTTCCTCTCGCTCTTCTTGTACTTTCTTGCTCATTGTTCTTAATGGATCTTTTTACAGATATGGATGAAGAATCGATTAAGGCGCTGAGGCTCGCTATGAAGAAGCAGAAGGCCGAGAAGAAGGGGGACGTGGCGAAGACGACCGAGTTGTCCCAGGTGGTCTCCGAGGCCCCAATTCAGCCGAGGGTGAAACGGACTCGCTCAGAGACAGGCGGGGACGCGGTGGTCCAGGGGGGCTTGGATCAGGGTAGGGCCGCCGACCTTGATAAGGGGAAGGGTCCCCTGGTGGATCCCGGACTAGAGGAGAGACTTCGGCGACAGTGGGCGCCTGATTGGTCGATCCGCGAGGGTGATTGCCTGGTCAGGGGGCGCCAGGCCGTGGAGGTTGCAGATAAGCTGGCGACCCCTCGGGACCGTTCGGACATGAAGTCCCAGACCCTGGACGAGGCGTATGTGCGTCTTGCGCAGGCCACTGTGCTGGCAAGTCAATCGAACCCCCTTGCTTTCAGATCATGTCGCTAAGAAGGATTTCTTAGTAGTGTCTGGCTATGGCAGGCGACCGTGCAGGGGGCCCATGTGAGGGGCCTCTACGAGGCGGCGTTGCAGCGAGAGCGAGACCAGGCTGACAAGGCCGAGCAGGAGGTGACGGAATTAAAGGGAGAGCTCGAAGGCTCTCGTAAGAAGGAGGAGGAGACGAAGGCGGCCTTCGACAAGGAGAAGGAGGAATGGGCGAGGGCGAGGGTGGCTCAGGAGAAGATGTCGGAGAAGGAGAAGAAAGAGGTGACGGAGTCGTGTCAGCTCCTGGTGATCAAAGCCCAGGATAGTAGTTATGCAAAGGCCCTCAGCCATGTGAGGCACTACTATCCGACTATTGACCTGTCCAACTTCGAGTATGATATGGAGATTGAGGGGACACCGAAGACCCCGGGCGAACAAGGGTCCGATGATAATCCGGTTGCCGACCCCCCTGCGGACCCGGCTGACATTGAGGTGGGAAAATAAGCTGTATAATTTTGTCCTTCTTTTTCCTTCTCTCGATTGTATTTGCCTTCCGCGGACTGGCCACCGCATTTTTTTTGTATGGGGAAACTAAATTTATAAAAAGAAGGTTTTTGGCTGGCCAAGTGTTCCAACTTCGAAGAATTTCCGAACCTCCTTGCTTATATGTTTTGAGTGGGCTGGTTCTCTTGTAGGTTACGGCTCCCCCTCCTGAGGCGGACCCCTTTCGTTCCGTCGTGGCGTGGCTTCGGGGTAAGGTTGAGGCCCTAGAGGCCACTTTGGTTCAGTATCAAAAGAGGGCTCGTGACACTGATGCGGCCTTCCATTATTACAGGAACAAGTCTGAAGCCCTAAGTGAGGAGGCAAGCCGGCTGAGGAGGGCGATGGCGGATCGGGAGCTCGGGGGCGCTGGTCTTGGATATACTATGTCGAGTTCCTCGGTGCAGAGGCCCTCCTCTGAGAAGCTACTTCGTGACGTGATAGTGGAGAAGGAGATGGAGATACACCGCTACAGGACTATGTTGGGTGTCTCGATATCTTCCTTGGGGGGCCGGCGAGCGGAGGGGGCTCCCTCGACGTTGCTACTGATGGAACGCATGCGATCCGTGGATGCCCAGAGCTCCGTGGTCGGTGCGTCGATTGTGGCAGAACCGAAGGACCGTCATGACGAAGAGAGAGCTCCAAGTCGTTCGGTCGGGGTGATTCCGCCCTTCGCCGGATCCGAGGGACCCTAAGTCGGCGGTTTCCTTTAGTTTGAGATGAGTGGAGTGGTCCTGTAACGGTCTTTGCTTGTTTTCCCAGAACAAAATAAAAGGGTATGAATAAAGAAATCTTTTCCTTCTTTTCTTTGGCTAGCGGTGTGGTGAAGGGCGGTGGGGGCGAGGTTGGGCTCCGCCGATTCGTGAGGGATCGATGCGGGGCGATAGGGAGACCCCCCGGTCCGGAGCTGGGTCGAGCCTACCGAGACGCTTGGGGACGAGACCTGAGTGAGAACCCAGGTGCCGACCCCACTGCCCGGTACCAGGTCGGAGCCGCCGAGGTATTTAACTTTTGACAAAAAGAGACTTCTTTTATACCAGACAGGGAGGGTCGTTGAAGTGGCCCTTTACACATGAAAGCTTACAAAAGATTTAATTTACTTTAGTCAGGCTAGAATCTAGGCTCGCTCTCCCAGGAATTTCATGAGGTGCTCGGCGTTCCAGGGTCGGCTGATGGGTCGGTCGTTCATATCCGTCAGTCGGTACGTGCCAGGGCGTACAGCCTCGACTACGCGGTATGGGCCTTCCCAGTTGGGAGCCAGTTTCCTCTTCTTGGTTGGATCAGAGACAGATAGCTTTCGCAAAACCAGGTCCCCTGCCTGGATGCTTGTGGGGCGGACCTTCTTGTTGTAAAATCTCTCGATCCGTTGCTGGTAAATGCTCCTTCGGATCGAGGACTTCTCTCGCACCTCGGCGACGAGGTCCAGGTTGGCCCTCAGGCCGGACGCATTGTCATCTTCATCGAAGGCTATGATCCGGGGAGAAGGCAATCCGACCTCGACGGGGATGACTGCCTCAGTCCCATAGGTCAGACTGAATGGCGTCTCCCCCGTGGGGATTCTCTGTGTGGTTCGGTGCGCCCATAGTACGCTGGGCAGTTCCTCGACCCATAGCCCTTTGGGGGAATTGTCAAGGCGCTTTTTGAGGCCGTCGAGGATTTGCCTGTTCGCGTTCTCCGCTTGGCCGTTAGACTGAGGGTGGCAAATGGCGGAGAAATGCTGCTGGATGCCGATGTCCGCACAAAAAGTTTGGAAGTTTTGACCTTGGAACTGGGTTCCGTTGTCTGTGACGAGGGTTCGAGGGATTCCGAATCAACAAATGATGTTCTTCCAAAAGAACTGTTGCACTTGGCGTTCGGTGATGCTGGATAGTGGTTCGGCTTCGATCCACTTGGTGAAGTAGTCGATGGCGACAATCAGGAATTTCTTTTGCCCTACCGCTGGGGGGAAGGGCCCCACAAGGTCCATACCCCACATGGCGAAGGGCGTAGGGCTCGCCAGGGATCGGAGATTGGCTTGAGGAAGCCTTTTGATAGGGGAGAATCTTTGGCAGGGGCCGCACCTCTTGACTAAGTCTTGTGAGTCTTGGAGCATTGTGGGCCAATAGTACCCTTGATTCAGGGACTTCCGGGCCCATGTGGCATCCGCCGATCCCCTCGTGCAGGTCCTTGAGGGCGTAGCTGGCCTCGTCGCTGGCGAGGCAGCGGAGGTATGGTTTGCCGTCGGCCAAGGTGTACGAGCGTTTGAAGAGGATGTTATCGATCATGACGAATCTTTCAGCTCGGATTCTGATTCGTCTGGCCTCGGCTCTGTCTTCAGGAAGCTCGGCCCTGCTTAAGAACTTTCGGATAGGAGTGGTCCAGTCGTCCGGGCTGGTCCCCTCTTGCACACACATCGCTTCCGGCTCTGGGTCACTGATGCTTGGCTTCAGGAGGACCTCGACGAGCACCGTTTGATCGAGACCCTCGAAGGAAGAAGAGGCAAGTTTGGATAACGCGTCTGCTTGGGCGTTCTGTTCCCTGGGGACTCGGATAACCGTGGCACCGTCGAAGGACGCCAAAAGTCGTCTGACTGCCGCCAAATACCTCATCATCCGTTCGTCGCGGGCTTCGTATTCTCCGGTGATCTGATTGACCACGAGCTGAGAGTCGCTAAAGGCCCGAATTTGCTTGGCACCGGCTCGGTGGGCGAGGGTCAATCCAGCGATTATGGCCTCGTATTCTGCCTCGTTGTTGGAGGCCGGAAAGTTGAGGCGGAGGGAGTATTGAAGTAGGAATTGGTCGGGGCCATGAAGGATGATGCCAGCCCCACTCCCCGTTTCGCATGACGAGCCGTCGACAAAGACCTCCCAGGTCGGATTCGACCCTTCAATGCCAGGCTGCTCGGAGACGGTGCACTCAGTTATGAACTCGGCGAGGGCCTGTCCTTTAATGGCCGCCCTCGGATGATAGCTGATGTCGAACTGGCTCAGCTCGATCGACCATTTGACTAACCGGCCGGAGTTTTCGGGCTTGTGGAGGACAGTCTTCAGTGGCTGGTCGGTCAGTACTTGGACGGAGTGGGCCTGGAAGTAAGGTCGAAGTTTTCGGGCTGCCATGACCAGGGCATAGGCCACCTTCTCTATCTTTGCGTATCTCGTCTCGGCTGGGAGCAGTACTTTGCTCACATAGTACAGTGGTTTTTGAACTCCCTCCTCTCGGACGAGGACGGCGCTGAGGGCGCAGTCCGAGGCGGACAGGTAGAGCCAAAGCGGCTCGCCTGGCTCGGGCTTGCTGAGGAGAGGCGGGTTGGCGAGGTATTGTTTCAGCTGTTCGAAGGCTTCTTGCTGATGGGTACCCCACTCGAAGCCCCCTTTCCCGCGCAAGGCTTTGAAGAAGGGGAGAGACTTCTCCCCTGACTTGGAGAGAAAACGGCCGATTGCCGCCAACCGACCTGTGAGCCTCTGAACCTCTTTGACATTCCGGGGCGGGGACATGTCAATGATGGCTTGTATCTTTTCGGGGTTTGCCTCAATGCCGCGTTGGCTGACGATGAATCCCAAGAACTTTCCTGTGGAGACGCCGAAGGCGCATTTAACCGGGTTGAGCCTCATGTTATGGCGTCGGAGGACACTGAAGGCTTCCTCGAGGTCGGCGACGTGGTCCGGCCCCACCCGGCTCTTGACAAGCATGTCGTCGACGTAAACTTCTACGTTGCGGCCGATCAGGTCTTTGAAGACTCTGTTGACGAGTCGCTGGTACGTGGCTCCGGCATTTTTCAGCCCGAAGGGCATAACGCGGTAACAATAAAGACCTTGGTCGGTGACGAACGAGGTCTTGGAGATGTCTGGTGGAAACATCCGGATCTGATTGTACCCCGAGAACGCGTCCATGAAGGACAGTAGCTCATGCCCTGAGGTTGCGTCTATCAAAGCGTCGATGCGGGGGAGGGGGAAAGGATCTTTCGGACATGCTTTGTTAAGGTCCGTGAAGTCGATGCAGATCCGCCAACCCCCTGTTGCTTTCTTCACCATGACGACATTGGCCAACCACTCGGGGTAGCTGACTTCCTGGATGAATCGAGCGGACAAGAGTTTGTCCACTTCTGTCTTTACAATTTGTTGCCTCTCCAGGGCGACTTTGCGCCTCTTTTGGACGATCGGCTTAGAGTCTGGGAGGACGCTCAGTCGGTGCATGATCAAGTCTTCGGAGATCCCGGGCATATCGGAGGGCTTCCAAGCGAAGAGATCAACGTTGCGGCGGACGCAGGCGATGATGCCTGTCTTCAAGTCTTTGGTGAGTGAGCGGCTTACCCGGAACCATTTTGATTCATCCTTGGCGTCGAATAGGACCTCCTCTAGTTCATCAACTGGCTCGGGAGCTGGGCCGTCTCTCTTGGGTTCGAGTTCAACGGCATCGAAGGGGAGTGCGCCCCCTCCTACGGTGGTTGCGCAGCACGACCGTGCTGCTTCGTGGCTACCTCGGATGATTCCGACCCCTTGGGGGGTGGGAAATTTGAGTTTCAGATGGTAGGCCGAAGGTATCGCCTGGAGGGAGTGTAGCCCGGGTCGGCCAAGGATGGCGTTGTAAGCCGCCTTGACGTTGATGATCATGAAATCCATGGACTCGGTCCTCTTGACAGGGGCCGATCCAGCGGTGACGTTGAGGGTAATAATCCCCTCTACTACGACCGGGACACCAGAAAATTCGAGCAACGTGTATCCGGCTGGTTTGAGTTTCCCTCTGGATAATCTGAGACTCTCGAAGGCTTTGAGGAAGAGAATATTCACCGAGCTGCCGTTGTCGACAAGGATTCGGCGAACCTCACAATTGGCCATGTGGAGGCTAACGACGAGGGCATCGCAGTGGGGTAGGTGAACTCCTTCGAGGTCCTCTCCTGAGAAGGAGACTGGCAGCGGTTGTAGCTCGGGAGGGGGGCTGTACTGAACAGCGTTCATCTCCTGGATGGAGGTTCTCTGGGGAGTATCGGATTCTCCCCCCATTGGCCCCCCGTGGATGTAGTGTAGGGTAAATGGCGTATCCATGGCTCCCTCGGATTTGGGGTTCTGACCCTGGATGCGGCTCGGATTAGGGTTCGGGGTTGAGAATCCCCGGTTCCCATCACCTTGCCGACCCCGTGGGCCTTCGTCCCCGGGGGTCTGTCTTGGATGGTTCGGAGCCGGGTTGGAAGCGGCCCTTTCCCTGTTGCGGGTAATCTTGCGGTTGAGGATCATCCCCCGGAGGTCGGGCTGGTCTGGCCGGGTGATGCTCCTTTGGGACTCTTGAGGGGGAGCCCTGTGTTTTGAAGTGCGTGGCCCGGCGTTAGCATTTGGTGGGGGCGAGTCCCGTCAGTTGACGGAGGAAGCAGCCCCCTTGCCTTTGGAGGCCATGAGGGTTCGGCTGTCGAGGTCCCTTGAGGGGCTGGCTCGGATCGGCTTCTGGAGCAGCGGGTTCCCACAGACGGCGCCAACCTGATGCGGTTAATTTCTGGGAGATGTGTGGATGCACCAGGTGTGAGTTCGGACTCGATTTGTATTGAAGGAGAATGCTGCTCGTCTGCCGACCTTCGGTTGACCTTCTGGAACCTACGATGAGCTCGGAATGATGTTGAAGTCTGGGCTCGGATCAGAGGGGTCGGATCCGAGGTCTTGTGTACCTGCAGACGGCCCTGAAACACCGGGGTTTATCCCGGTGGCGGATCCTCCGACGATCTAGTCAGTCTCTGTGAGAGAGTAGCGATAACTAGGTATATTTAAGTGGCAAAAGATTGATTACCTCAAAAGGTGGGTGAGGGTCTAGTATTTATAGAGGGTCCCAACCGGGTTTGGTTCCTCTTGGGGGCCGGGTCCGGATCCGAAAGCCCGTGGGCCTGACGTGGCAGAAGGCCCAGGGGGTTTAGGGCAGACGTGGCAATACCAGGAGTGGTATAGGGCTGACGTGGCGAAACCCCTGATGGTATTTGGAGCTGACGTGGCTGATCGTGGGTCTCCTGTGCTTCTGGGGGGGATCTGAGGGCCTAGGCTGCGCCAGGTCATCCTTCTGCTCCGCCAGAGAGGGGGGACGGCCTGTGGGACAGTCCCGGATCGGACTCCGAGGACTACAGAGGCTCGTCGGTATGAGGAGGCCAGTACTGTGAGGGCAAACATGAGGTTCGGCGCCGACCCTGAAGTGGTTCGGAGCCGAACCAGATTGCTACTTTTACCTTTTCGAGTGAGAATTGTATTGGGCCATGGTTGGGCCTCAGGCCATTTTTACCCTATCACAACGAACAATTGCAAAACGTGCTTGAAGAACACCGAATGCTCACTCTACATCCTTCCTTGCCGATTCTTGAGCTTCAGCAAAATATTTATTCTTATTACCTTGTGGAAATGGAATAGTTTTTACAAATGTTGACCACTCTGGATATATACCATCTGCAAGATAATATCCCATCGTATAGTTATTACCATTGATAGAATAGTTAACATTGGGCGCTGTTCCATTAGCAAGATCATGAAAGATGGTAGACCGATGTAGCACATTGATGTCATTAAGAGCTCCTGGTAATCCAAAGAATGCATGCCATATCCAGAGATCATGTGAAGCCACAGCTTCTAAAATAATTGTAGGTTTATGAATGTGGCCAGTATACATTCCTTGCCATCCAACTGGACAATTCTTCCACTTCCAGTGCATACAATCAATACTTCCTAACATACCTGGAAAACCACGATCTTCGTTCATTGCCAGCAATCGAGTAATGTCATTATTGTTTGGTGATCTTAAGTATTCATCGCCAAATACTCCAACAATGGCCTTGACAAAATGGCGAAGACTCTCGATTGCAGTGCTTTCTCCAATACGTATGTGATCATCAACTAAATCTGCTGATACCCCATAAGCAAGCATCCTTATTGCGGCTGTCATCTTTTGAAGTGAAGACAATCCAAGAACACCACATGCATCCCTTCTTTGAATGAAGTATCGATCATGGGCTTCTATAGTAGACTGAATTCTTAAAAAAAGAGGACGTCGCATTCGGAATCTCCTTCGAAAAAAATGAGGAGGATATACAGGCCTTTCAGAAAAATAGTCATTGAATAGTCTTTCATGTCCTTGAGCTCTATCACGTTGAATAATAGCGTGGCCTGGAGTAGAACCACAACGACGTGCTCTTCGTCTTCTTGTAATTAGTTCATCTTCTTCTTCTATAGCCATTAATGCTAAAGGTAACATTTCATCATTAGAATAGACATCAAGGTCATTGATCTCAAACATCATATCAAGTACATTACCAAAATGTGCCATCAGTAAGCAAATGTGTTTGAATGCTTAGTTAAGCTGATAAGAGTGAAAGCATGAATTGAGTTAGAATATTTATATTGCAAGTTTATGCGAGAAATTGGATTCATAAAGGAAAAATACAACTTTTATTAATAAGAGATTTAGCTGAAGGCTTACAAATGCATAGAAAAAAAAATACATTAATAAACTATGGCAATTCGTATTAATAAATACACAACCAAATACTAATTATTGCTTAAATTTTTTCCAAGTATTTCCTTCTTGTGGGCTTCGTAATATTTTGCTCGCAGTGGATCCATTCCAGTGATGTCAATAGCCATTATTTTCTCCTCGTCTGCTAACATTTGTAGACGTAGTTTTTCCTTCTCAATTTCGATTAGTTCTTGCCGTTGACCGAATGCTTTCTCATATCGTTCTGTTTTAATTTTTTTATTTTCCTCCATATATTCTTGTAGGAACATTAGTGCAAGTCTTTTATCTTCATTCTGTTCCTTATCCTTCCTCTTTTGTTGCTCCTTGGCAGCCTTTCTACCAATAGGTCGTTCCATATCAGTTGCAATATATTCTGCTCTAAATTAACTTGATCCGGTAGTGAAGCAGACGATTTTGCAGGACTTATCTTTTTACAAGTTTTGGACTTTTTCTTTGAAATTTCCAATGTCCATTTGGGATTATGCTTCAATTCATGCCAACAATGCAAAAAAGCAAATGGCTTTCCTTGCAGTTCTTCGTACAATAGCTTTGCTTAAAAAATCTAAAAATAGTTGAAATGAATAATTATTTTTGGAAGGAAAAAAAATTAATTCATAAACTTGTTGGTTTCTTGATTCTATTTGAGCATAGTACCCACAGTAGAAGTTAACTTCTTTTTGAATTCCTGACCACCGATTCATGAGAGAATTTGCATTGCGCTTAGACTTGAACCTTTTGTTTGCATGAAAGTATTCATGTATACTATCCCAATATTTACCCATTGTTTGTTGGTTTCCTTGTATCGGATCTAAACCAATGCTAAGCCATGCATGTACAATGAGAAGGTCTTCTTCCGACGTGAAGTTACCCCGTCGTTGTGTTTTCTTAGTAGATGAATTAATTGTTGCTCGGTTTTCTGGTGGTGTCACGGTAGGTTGATCTGTGAATTGAGTACACTCGACGAAATCTGGACTAAACAATTCATCCTCGAAGTTTGATCCTTCGCGCAGCAGAGCAGTGTAAGATGTATTATTATGTGAATCCATCTAACCATTACAAAATATTACTATGAGATTAGATAATTACTAATCCATTTATGTAGAAACATTTCCAAGTTGCAGGTAATAATAATATAGTAATAATAGTCACATATAACTTCTGATAATATAAGCCAATGCTAAGTGCATCATAACCGATGTTTATGAAAAATTGCATGGTGATAATATGATTAATATGACTTCAACAGTACAACAACATCAAAGCCTTTAACAAATGTTTAGAATCAGCCACAACAATCACATCCTATCAATAGCAATCTCAGTCAGATTAACAAATACCATATCATTTGTAATTGTCTCAAACCAAAGTCTCTTGACCTTTGCCCCTACTTCTTTATTTGCACTTCTCAAACCTACTTCTTTTGCCCCTACTTCTTTATTTGCACTTCTCAGAAGCATTGTACATATATATATATATATATAGAAGTAGATGTGTTTGTTTACATGTACACATGGCTGCACAATTTCAACTATCTAGTTAAAATACTAGAGATATGGGGAAACGATCTACTAAGTGAAAGTGAAATAAGTGAAGAATTACTTCCATAACTCATCTCAAATGCGTGATCCGCACTGTTCAAGGTGGCCAGCATGTCGTAAAACATAGCAAGGTGTGAAATATCACGAAGTTTGAATATGTTTTGTCATTGCAAGAAATGGTTAAAACATAAATGGTTTCCTACAGAACAAATGAGATCACTTAATACATCGACAAAATATGACTTCATGATATTTCATTATCTTATCTTTTATAACCTGTAGATCACTTTGACGGGTGATATAGATTGTCACTTATTGCACTTATCAAATGTGTCACGTACTAGATCATAACCCATGTCATGTTTATATATGTTATCTGTGTCTGTGTGACTCTCAGTTTGAGTAATCATTATGTAGATATCGTGTTTGAAAGTTGTTTATAATATTGTTAAGATTGTAATTTTCAGGCAGTCATTTCCTCAACTTCTACTTGAAGGCTTCATGAACAGATGAACTCATGTTACATCTTTAGGATGCTTAATTTGTATGCTTACTGAAAACTCCAGAATATTTGAAGTTTTCTTTACCCTATTTAACTATGTTGATCCTCATGATGTTAATATCGAATATTACATCATAATGGGAAGTTCTGTGAAAGGTTGAGCTTAACAAGTTAGTTTATTTGGGAGGTACTATTTGTTGTTCATTACTGTAACATCCTCAGTTTTTACCAAGAAAAATCATTGTCATATTTATGTTTATCAGAATTTTTGAGTAAGTAATATATATCATGTATGTGCAGAAGTATCACAATTTTTTAGTTGAAAAGTATCTTGTATCAGAAGTATGTGCAGAAGTATCAGAATTTTTGAGAAATTAATTGAATTATCATATATCAGAAGTATGTGCAGAAGTATCAGAATTTTTGAGTTGAAAAGTATCATGTATCAGAAGTATGTGCAGAAGTATGTAAGATGACTATCTGAACATTTCAACCCATTGCTTATGCAAAACTATACCACTTCTGTAATATTGATTTTAAAGTTTTAACTAGTATTGTTTTCTTGTCTCTCTCATGTGACATATTGATTATCTTGCTTTCAACCAGATGTATCTGTATTAAGAAAAAGTATGAACCAACAAGATGCATACAATTTTGAGATTAAATTCCTTGTAATACAAGATGATGTGAATTTCTCAACTTTATAATATATTTAAAAGGGAAAAAAAATTCTGAAGGAAATAAACAAGGTAGTCACGCTGTACTAGTGATTTAGGTAAAAATAACATTTTTCAATAAATGTGCTACCTCCCCTGTTATCAGAATTTCATGATATGCACTTCATGTCAGATATGCATTTCAACCTGTTATATATATACACACAAAAAAAACTTGTTTTGTGCTTCCTAAATAGTCCGACTTTGTTGAAGCAATCTCATTATTCGATGTGATATTATAAGAACTTGTAGTTTATGATCTGAAAGCAATTCTGATGAATCCTTCACAGACTAATTTTTTGTTTGGAATTGCTGTATGTTAAGTTCTACACAAACTTTCCTACCTTCCCTGTGGGTACTAGTTAACCGAAATGTGCAAAGTTCATGCAATATCTTTATCTGTATATCTAATGTAGATGTTAATGCTAAAAAAAGGGTAGCTGTTATTATCATAACCCAATCTTATGGCCAAAACCCACCAGTACACAACCAAAGCCACAAAGATGAAACTGAATCACATAAGATTCAATGGTCTTTTCACACACACTATATCATCCATAGATGCATTAGATCATGACAGGTACACATACTACAAAATCAACAGTAACAATATGAAGAAGATGAACAAGATGAACAAGATGAACAAGCAACAATCTACTAAAGACAAATTGTAATTTAGATAAAAATTTAAACATGAAATTGTCCACATAACAAAAACAAAAAAAAAATCAAAATAAATTTTTTTACCTGATGAAGAAGAAGAAGAACCCAATCAACAAGAATCCAATCAACAAGAAGAAAAACCCAATGAATGACTAATCTACCAAGAACAAATTGGAGAAATTGAAGAAATTGAAAAAAACCGGTGTCGATTTAAATAAGCGGGACAGAAATCATACCGTTTTAGACCATCTTGATCTTCGGATGGCGAGCGGATCTCGCTCGCCAGATTTGGCAAGCGGATTGCGAGGGAAATTGAGATCGCCAGGATAGCGATCTATTTGGCGATTCCGTTGGAGAGGATATTTGGGGATTTAGGTCGCTATTTTGGCAAATTGGAAGAATAGCGATTACGGTTGGAGATGGTCTTAGATAGTTTAGTATATATTTTAATATTTAATTTATTTAATTTACCTATTTTAATATCTAATCTCAAGTATTATAATGGGAGAAGTTTAGTGTCATTTGTCATTTTGTCATTCTACCATTATGTGCAACGCACGGACATAACTAATGTAAATGAGGTTTCCGGTTCAAATCCTCCCTGCGTCAAAATTTTTATTTTTATTTTTTAAAATTATTAAAACGTGCAGCGCACGTGTAAATTACTAGTCATTACTTAACTAACTTAAATGTTATTAAAAAAAAACAAGACGAAACAAGTTGTTTCGTCCGAGCTCTTTTTTTAATATTTGTTTTTCAATTATAGTAAATCACGACTGCAGCAAATCTCGTCATTTGCTCTATGTTATTTTGTCATATACTCATATTTGAGAATTACCATTGTTGATGCTCTTAGGGCTGCAATCGAGTCGAGCCGAGCCGAATACCTTCAGGCTCGAGCTCGGTTCGTTTACGAAACGAACTCAGTTTTGAGCTCGAGCTCGGTTCGAGCCGAGCTTTAACCGAACTCGAGCCGAATAGCTCGTGAATAACTCGCTTCGTTTGCAGCCCATGCTCTCAGTATCATCATCATGGCTATTTGATATATATGATTAGAGGTGCATGCATCCCTGAATTAAATCAGGAACTATATATGCTTACTCTCTGAAATAATCATGTCCTTAAATCACGAACTATATAACCTCGACATGGAGTCAAGCGGTGACAATTATGACAAAAATCTTAAAACAAACTTTTTGAGTCGTGTTCTGATTATCATAAATTTCCACACCCCAATTCCATTATTGTGGTTGACTGGCTTCTCATCACATCAACATTTTTGTGAACACCTTGCTTATAACATCAACACAATGACAGTCGAGAGACTATTATTTTTGCATACATGGGTAGACGATGTACAACAAAAATGACCCGACGTTCCCTGCCTTCTCTTCGCTCGGGGATCCCATTTTTTGGCCCAAATCCCGCAAGTTGAGTTTTGACAACCGTCAAGCTCTGTCTATACCTCATATCCTCTCACAATCTTGCAATAATCACTCCCTAACCAAAAACCGTAGTCAAAAAGAGAGCCGTGAATATGACACATTCACCTTTCTCACGACCTTGCTTGATGGAATTTTATATACACTTAAGAACATGCATAAAACATTAATAACAACCTAAAACATGCTTCTATGAATCTAGATCTTAATTATATTGCAAAAATGCTTTAATATAAAATCCTATATCATGAAACTATAGATCTTTGCTAAATCAAAAGAAGAAGAATATTAAAAGCGGAAACACTAACCTGAAGCCATTAATGGAGATTGCGCAGAGGGTTTGAATCTTCCTATATGATACGCACTTCTATGAGAGGTCGTCTCTCTATTCTTCTGAAGCCATTGATGAAGATTGCGCAGAGAGTTTGGATCTTCCTATATGATACGCACTTCTATGAGAGGCCGTCTCTCTATTCTTCTGTTGATGAGATTACAGATGGAATAATAAGATACGTATATATAGGAGACAATAATCCTAATTGATAATTATTGATTTCCAATTTTGCCCATCACAAAATGAGAAATTTACTTTACGGTCTCTACACATGTTATATCACACTTTAAATTTTATGCTTTTAACCCATTATTTAATCTTGATTAGATCACTTTAATTTGGGTTAGACTTTAGAATAGCAGTTATACATTTAGTCACATATGTGAGTCCACATAGATTATTTTTCAGCAATCTCCCACTTGAGCCACATATGTTACTCCTTATAAATGTACATACTTTATGAGCTCAAAATTTTGCTATCATAACCAAAAGCATAATCAAACAATCTCGTCCATTAATCATGTAAATATAGGATCAAAGCAATTTTCGTTACATTTATTGTAACTAAATTCATCAATGGTCACATATATCAACATAATCAAACGACATAGATCAAGTGTGAATGTGTAGCATGGAAATGTCATGCAATGTGATCTATACACATGCCTTTTTCCAACTGGTCCTCTTTTAAACTTAAGTTAGGTCAGAATCAAAACATGACAAAATAGTGAGAAAACTGAATTCTTTATTTCTGATCAGAAAATAACCAAATGTATAAATATCTCACACAACATAATGCAAATAAAATACAAACTTCCACTAAATCATGATATCCTCAAATAATACAACACTCATATGAGCAGTATGCTCATAAAAGACCTTGGGTGGTAATCCCTTTGTGAGCGGGTCTGCTATCATGGAGTTTGTCCCAATGTGCTCTATGGACATCTTTTCACTTTGCACTCTTTCTTTCACAACTAGGGACTTTATGTCAACATGTTTCGACTTTGTCGAACTCCTGTTGTTGTTGGAATACATCACTGCTGACTTATTGTCACAAAATAACTCGAGTGGTCTTTCTATATTCTCCAAAATGCGCAGCCCAGTGACAAAATTCTGCAGCCATATTCCATGACTCGATGCCTCATAGCATGCTACATACTCTGCTGCCATAGTGGAAGAAGCTATAAGTGTATGTTTGACACTTTTCCAGGATATAGCTCCTCCAGCTAACACGTAACTATAGCATGATGTAGACTTTTTGCTATATTGGCACCCTAGCGAAATCAGAATCAGAATACCTTACGACCTCCAAATGATCTGATTTCCTATATGTGAGTATGTAGTCTTTTGTTCTCTGAAGATACCTCATGACTCTCTTGTCTGCTATCCAGTGGTCCATACCAGGTTTGCTTAAATACCTGCCTAACATCCCAACAATGTACGCAATATCCGGATGCGTACATACTTGAGCATATATTAGACTCCCAATAGCTGATGCATAGGGGATCTTTTGTATTTCCTAAATTTCAAGGTTACTTTTAGGACATGATTGAGATTAAAATTGTCTCCTTTAGCAACAGGGGTATCCCCTGGTCTACAATTTTGCATGTCAAACCTTCTGAGTACTTTATCGATGTATCCCTTTTGTGATAATCCAAGAGTATCTTGAGAACGATCTCGGTGTATCTAAATTCCTAATACAAAAGAGGCATCCCCAAGATCCTTCATCTAAAATGCTTGGACAAAAACCTTTTAGTTTGGTGCAATAAATCTATATCATTACTGGCAAGCAATATGTCATCGACATATAGAACTAGGAATATATGCTTACTCCCACTGAACTTGTGATACACACAATCATCAACTACATTCATCTCAAAACCAATTGAGATAATTACTTGATGAAACCTGTGGTACCATTGACGAGAAGCTTGCTTGAGTCCATAGATGGATTTTGTCAATTTGCAAACCATATTTTTTGGATCTCCCAACACAAAGTTTTCTGGTTGCACCATATGAATTGTCTCGTCAATGTCGCCATTGAGAAACGTCGTCTTGACATTCATCTGATGTAGCTCAAGATCAAGATGAGAAACAACTAACATAATTATCCTAAACGAGTCTTTCGATGAAACAGGAGAGAAAGTCTCTGTAAAATCAATGCCTTCTTTCTGAGTATAGCCTTTAGCTACAAGACGTGCCTTATACCTATCCACATTACCATTTGCATTCCTCTTGGTCTTAAATATCCATTTACAACCAATTGGTTTTGCATCTTCTGGTAATGGGACAAGTTCCCAAACTTTGTTGTCTTGCATAGACTTATACTCCACATTCATGGCATTCATCCACTTTTGAGAGTTACAACCTTTCATTGTCTGATAACTGTTCCTCCTTTCTCTCATGGATCTCCTTAATGGCACTGGTTCTTGAGGTTGTTGAGTTTGTTCTTCTGGAACAGTTACCTTATTTTGAATGGGGGGTTGTTCAACATTGTCTTGTTGAGATTTCGGATTCACTTCTTGATCAATAATAGGTGTGGGAACCTGAATATTGCTAAAAATGATAGTAAAAATTGGGTTTGTAATTGAATCCAATTCCTCCTCAAAAGCAATGTACCTAACCTTATTTCTCCCCCAAACTCAACTTCCTTAAAAAAATGTTGCAGTTCCTGTCTACAAAATATTCCTAAGCGTGGGATCATAAAACTTATAGCCCCTAGATCGTTCAAAATAACTAATAAAGTAGCTGCTCACTATTTTGGAGTCCAATTTCTTTTCATGTAGACTATAAGGCCTTGCCTCAGCTGGACAGATCCTATCGAGTGTTGGAAGTGTCATCGCTTTGGACATATCGCTAGGAATTGTCGATCGCGTATGCCGGCACCACAGGCAAATGCTATCGAAGGGACGTTAGTGGCTATGATCACTGAGATCAACATGGTCGGTGTAACCGATGGGTGGTGGGCTGATACAGACGCTACTAGGCATATTTGCTATGAGCGCAGCTAGTTCAAAACTTATAAGGAGACTGAAGGTCAGAAAGTGCAACTTGGTGATTCACACTGTATCAATGTGATGGGCACTAGAGATGTGGACTTGGAGTTCACCTCTGGCAGGACTGTTACCCTCAAGGATGTCTTGCACACTCCTGATATGAGGAAGAACTTGATTTCTGGATACCTACTCAACAAGGCTGGTTTTCATCAGAGCATCGGATTCGACCAGTGTGTTATAACTAAAAATGGGATTTTTGTGGGAAAGGAATGTGCTTGTAATGGGATGTTTAAACTCAGTATTGAAATGAATAACAATAATGCTTCTGTTTACTCTTTGTCTTCTTTTAATTTATGGCACTCTAGACTATGTCATGTTAACAAGAAATCGGTAAATAATATGAGCAAATTTGGCATGATACCAAAAGTTAACTTAAATGAATTTGAGAAATGAACCTCTTGTAGTCAAGCTAAGATAATTAAAACTTCACATAAAAGTGTAGCTAGAGAAACAAAATTTTTAGACTTGATACATTCTGATATATGTGAGATGGATGGAAACTTAACCAGAAATGGTAAAAGATATTTCATTACGTTTATTGATGATCATTCAAATTATACTCATGTTTATCTTATGGTACATAAGAGTGAAGCAATTGACATGTTTAGAACTTATGTAACTGAAGTGCAAAATCAATTTGAAAGAAATATTAAGAGATTTCGTAGTGATAGAGGTACAGAATATGATTCCAATGAATTTAAACAATTATATGCATCATTTGGAATTATTCACGAGACTACTGCACCTTATTCACCTGAATCTAATGGAAAAGCTAAAAGAAAGAATAGGACTTTTACTGAATTGGTAGTTGCTTCGCTTATTAGTTCTGGAGCACCCAAATCTTTATGGGGTGAAGCTCTCTTATCTGTATGTCATGTTTTAAATTGAATTCCGCATCTATCTTCTGATACTTCACCATACGAATTATGGAGAAGTAGAAAGCCTAATATTGATTATTTTAGAGTTTGGAGTTGTTCAGCATATGTCAGAAAACCTGACCCTAAAAGAATCAAACTTGCAAGTAGGGCATATGAATGTGTTTTTATTGGTTATGCAGATAACAATAAGGCTTCTAGATTTTTTGACTTAAATAATAATGTGATTATTGAATCTTTGAGTGCTGATTTTTATGAGGATAAATTTTCTTACTTATTGAGGAACAGTGGGGGTAGTAGTGGGGATTCACAACCCTCAACTTCCTCTGGCATTCCTCAAACCAGTACAAATGCTAATGTTGATTTAGATTCTGAGCCACGTAGAAGCAAACGTGCTAGAACTACAAAAGATTTTGGTAATGACTATGTTGTATATGCTTTAGAATCTTATCCTAGTTCTATCAATGAGGCTTTAACCTCTCCTGATGTCGATTTGTGGCAAGAAGCCATAAATGACGAAAAGGATTCACTAACCTCTAATGGTACTTGGGAGTAAGTGGACTTACCTCGCGGTAGTCGTACTATAGGATGCAAATGGATTCTTAAGAGAAAGCTAAAACCAGATGGTACAATTGAAAATTTTAAAGCTAGGCTAGTAGCTAAAGGATATGTACAAAAGGAAAATATAGATTTCTTTGATGTGAAAGCACTTTAGACTAGGCTTTCGACCTTTCCAAAGCTCATAAGGTATTTTTTGCAGCTGCTTTAGTTGGTACTCTATTGAGAATATAAGCTTCTGTCTTTAATGCTTTTCCCCATAAGGACTCAGGTATGGTGGAATAAGCAATCATACTCCTTACCATATCCTTAAGAGTCCTTTTTTAATCCTTGAAATTTTTCCCATTAAGCATGGGAATAGAATTGATGTTAGCAGTTATTGAGGCAGCAGATGATAAACTAGCTGAATATAGAAAAAAAAAAACAAAATAAGCTCACATGAGAATCCATATAAAACAATAAATTCAAATAATGGTTAATCTCATCTCAAGATACCAAACACAACATTAATATCAAGTCTTTGGACAGTAACATTAACTGTAAGCAGTACTCTTGTTGTAGTAATCAAATATTGACAATAAATCCTGTCAAATAATAAGTCATTCTTTGGACTGATTTATTGTTCACATAGAATACCTTATAATTGTCACATATTTATTACCATAGATGTGTATGAAATTCGGCCAAATATCAACTTATATTTGGGTCGGTCAATAAACGCATGAATTACAAACACACAATCATATTGATATTTTAAATAAATTAATCTACGCAAAAGATGTCACTTTGGCAAGATTTTGTTTCAATTAATCTATTCAAAATATTAGACATTCATAAAAAAAACCAAAACCAAAATTTGAATTTAATTGTTTCCCAAAAAATTTACCTTTTCCTTAACTTTATAATTATACTTTATTTTAGATAATGTTAACAAAACCATAACCGAGAATTAATATCAAGTAGGACTTATAGCATAATGTTACAGGAAGATTAAACTACAAGTTAATATTGACATTATCTATCTACAGCAAAGGCAGCAATGAAAGTAAACAATGGCTGTCCTGGGTCCCACCAGTCGTCAGCAGGTAGACACAGCATCAATCTGCTTACCACCGGGTGGCCCCACCAGTGCCACGTCACCCACGTGGGTGGGTGACAGTAACAGCCAAAACCCAAAAAATTGAGGCTATTTCTCGTAAGCCCAAACCAAAATATTAAATCTCATACTATTCTTTTAATAGATCAACATATAATTTTGATGGATGTCAACCTGCTGAATCAAAATCACTTCCAAAACCATATCTTTAAAATAAATCTTTATCAAAGAAAATTGGGCCCCACAGCGTATACAACATTCCATTTATTACCTCAAGACTCAATCAAAACACTAATAGAAAAATATGTTACAGAGATACGGTTTTGATTGTTTTTTTTTTTTAAGTTTTAATCTGAAGATAATCTTAACTTTTGTAATTTTAATTTATTTTACATAGATAATATCAAGATAATATCTAATTGAATTTTATTTATCCGATTATAGGACAAATATCTTTAGTAACCGAAATTTGATTTTCATTAACAAAAAATTGAATGATTAACATAAATTCTAAAGGAACGGCAGGTCACAAACAAATATCTTTACTGTTTTTATTGCAAATCAATTTTATAACAAGAAATATATAATTTTAATTAATGACCCACATCTGTCTGCTCTTCTCTCCCGATACAAAGAGAAGGCAGCTGAAGGAACGGGGGCCCCACTACCACCTACCACGCACGTGGAAACCACACAGCGGAACTCACCCCTGATCTCTGCACGTGGCCCCCCATGACGTCAGCCATGTTGACGCAGCAGACAACCAGATATGGCTGCTGCACCTTCTTCATATTGGACTGCCCCACATGCCCATGTCACTCAATGTGATAGCAGCAGCAAGTGAAGCATTTGCCGCTATTTTCCCTTGCGTCCCCCATGAGGGCCCCACCCTCAAGTGCCACGTCATCCACGTGAGCACTTCACAGCATCAGCTGTAAACCCGTGGGCCCCTTCCAACACCATACAGTCGCTATGGTAAACTAGATCAATTATCTAAAGCCATTATCCTTGAACTGAAAACTATAATCATTAAAGTTGCAAACCCACTAATCATTTATGATCCGCAAAGTATCATAAGCTAAGTAATCACTGATTGGCGGCATATGTGGGTTAACACTAACATTAATTTATAAGTCATTAACATTCTGGATAACCGGGTTAAATTAATTTTTAAGTTTCAACTTATTCGGATCCACAAATCTACACATCAGATCTAAATATCAGATCTAAACATCACATAATATGAACATTGAATAATCTGAAGATTTAAATTCAATCACAGAATTAAAGATTTAAACAACAATCACAGAATCTGAACATTGAATAATCTTTATGAACATAAGGATATAGATCTACAGAATGATTAGATCTACAAATACCATAATATGAAGATTAAAAGAAACCCTAATTTTTAAAGTTTAGAAAACCCTAAATTTCTTAAATTCCCTCTAAACAATAAACCCTAAATTTCTTCAATTAATTCAGCAAAGATGGCTCTGATACCAATTGATGAAATTTTATATACACTTAAGAACATGCATAAAACATTAATAACAACCTAAAACATGCTTATATGAATCTAGATCTTAATCTTGTTGCAAAAGTGCTTTAATATAAAATCATATATCATGAAACTATAGATCTTTGCTAAATAAAAAGAAGAAAAACATTAAAAGCGGAAGCACTAACCTGAAGCCATTGATGGAGATTGCGCAGAGGGTTTGGATCTTCCTCTATGATACGCACTTATATGAGAGGTCGTCTCTCTGTTCTTCTGATGCCATTGATGAAGATTGCGCAGAGGGTTTGGATCTTCCTATATGATAAGCACTTCTATGAGAGGTTGTCTCTCTATTCTTCTGTTGATGAGATTACAGATGGAATAAGAAGATACATATATATAGGGGACCATAACCCTAATTGATAATTATTGATTTCCAATTTTGCCATCACAAAATGAGAAATTTACTTTACGGTCTCTACACGTGTTATATCACACTTTAAATTTTATGCTTTTAACCCATTACTTAATCTTCATTAGATCACTTTAATTTGGGTTAGACTTTAGAATAATAATTATACATTTAGACACAAATGTGAGCCCACATAGATTATTTTCCAACATTGCTATCTTCAGTGATTTCTCACAGATACAGACCAACACCAACATAGGGTAGTGAGGAGCAACATCTTTTCTCACCCACTCTCTCACACACTCTCTCTCAATCAGAAAACCAATACAAGACCCAGCTGATTGAAGTATCACCTTCTCCTCTCGCCACAACGGGCGATGGCATTAGGCGTCAACTTCCATTATGAGGGCGTAGTGGTGGTGATGCCCCGTCGACTGTGGTCATCAGGAGAAGCAGCCCGGATGTAGCCTCCCATAATCTCCTCCACTCAACCTACAACTGCGCCAACAGCTCCCACAGCCACTACCAAAGAGAGAGCCGTGCAGAGGATACCTTCACCTCTCTCACGTTTGTCCTTTCTCAGGCGATTTCTCACCAAACAACTATCTCGCTCTCCCCACCCAAAAACCCCACTCCAAGAGAGAGACGTGGAGAGGATACATTCACCTCTCTCATGCTCTTGCTCTCAGGCGATTTCTCACCACACAGACACACACTCTGTAAGAGATAGTGGCCTAAGATGGAGGAAGCTCAATAGCATGATAGTAGACACTGTGAAGACTGCACCGACAACATCGCTGGACCCCCCGAAAATTGAGACAAGAGAACGTACATCATGGAGGGACCCCATCTTCGGGCCCAAGCTCCACAACCGTGCAATACTATACATCACCGCCCTCCCCACAAACACACTGTAAAACACGAAATCCTCCAAACCTAACCTAATTCCCCTCGACACCCCATCTACAGGACGTACTTAGAATAAGTGCTCCCCACTAGCATCACCATGGGCCTCCTCTCTTCCTCTACCACATCCACATCCACATAACAACGACTGAATGCTTACTCGCCACAGCCGGCGAATGAACTCCACCCCAGCAATTGAAGGGGACGGCTGCCGCTGGGGAGATGAGGGCCAGCACCTAAATCAAAGACCGTGATGGCAGGGAGGAGGATCCAGGTGGTCCGCTCGGCTTGATGAAGATGGGGAAGGAGGAGGAGAAGACGGAGGCGTCGCCTAGATCTGAGAGACCAGATATGGGTCTTCGCCCCCCCGGGGTTGAAGGTGGATGAGGGACGTCACAGTGTGGCATGGAGTAGAAGGTTTGGAGGGCGAGGTGGAAGAGGATGCCGAAGAGATGGCTGGAAGAGCGTAGGACCGGGAGCGACCCACCATCTTCTCAAGAGCGACGACCCACCATCTCCTCACGGCGGCTAGCGGTTGAAAGAAGAGGGACTAGAGGTGGAGCGAAGGTCTGGAGGGACGGCGGGAGGGGAGGAACGGGGCAGCGGCGACGAACCCTAGCCGCCGCCCCCACAAACTCAGATCTAAGGTTTTTTGTTTAGAATTTTTTTGGGGGGAAAGTTTCTTTCTTTAGAACTTCTAGTGAGAGAAACTCCTTAATTTGTTGTGTTTGTACAATAGCTAAAGTTGGGTGATAAAATCTTGCCAGACTTGTTTCAAGTGGGTGTGCATGTGCCGTGGAGGCAGTGTACGAAGCTAAACTGACGTACATACAATTTTGCTGGACTGAGCTTGTTTGTCGGCCCACCCTCCAGGGTTGTTGGAGGAATTTGTTGTTTGTACGGGTCATGTTGCTTAATGTATGTTTTATTTTCTGTCTGTAGTTTGTAATATGGCTCAGTACTCTGGGTTTGTTTCGTTAAGCTCTTATTAATGAAACAGAGTGGCCATATTTCACCTTTTCCTTTAAAAAAAAAGGACCAATTCTTACCAAATTAAAAAAAAAGAGGGGTAATAAATATTAGGGTTTTTAAGATTTACACAATATCATATATGCTCGTCACAAATATGTATTTCCATATTTGTCCCCAACAATTTATACCACATCTCTTAATTACCCCTTTAGTTAAAAAAAACTCAAAACGATAGAGAATTTTCTTTTTGTTTTAAAGGACTTGATAAAAAAATTGACTGAAATATTCTCTTATTTACCATTCAAACTTTATCTTCTTTATCCTTGTAAATTTGGACAATTGTTAATCTAACAGAGACTCATGAATATTTTTCAAAAATTTCTTCATTTTTTTTCAAGAAATGAACAAACTAACAGTGCAACTTTGAAAACTACATATTCTTCCTCACATTACTTCTCCAAAATCGCCATCAATCTCGTTTTTTTATCATTTGTTTTTCTTAAAACTCTTAAATCTTTTATCATTTAATTGTCTAATCTGAGCTTTTAATTTGATTTCTACTTGTCTCGTAAGAGTAAGCTCATAGTTAACTTAGTGATATCTAACATAGGGGTAGATATGAAACAAAGTCAAAATTGTTATGGATTTATACGAAAATATACATTGGTGAGGGGTATATATGGTATTATCATATTTATTAGGGGTATACATGTTAAAAACCCATTCTTCTATCAGACTATCACCCCCCAACCAAAATGGAAGCCGGATCTTGACGCGACGGCGGCTTCTTTGATTCTCTCGTTCTGGTAATTTCACCCTCCTAATTTCTCAATCTCGTCAATCGCAATAATTCCAAAGCCCTAAAAACAATGCTAAATCCTAACTCTCAATCGATCCCCAAACCCTAGATAACCCCCAATCTCCAGATCTTTGATTACCATGAAATTATTCGTGTAGATCTACGGCGATGGAGACGAAGATGGATATCGATGAGAATGCAAACCCTAAGTTCTCAATCAATGGTACGGTTCTTTTTCGCTGTTTCGATTAGGACGCGATTTTCATTTGATTTAGGTTTGTTGGTGTTTGTGTTGCAGTGTTGCAGCTGTTGAAGTCGGCTCAGATGCAGCATGGGTTGAGGCACCGAGATTACACTCGATATCGGTATAATTTTTTGTTTAATTGTTCATCATTTCGTTGTATATGGTATTATTACTAGAAAGTAGCAAACCGTATAAATAAAAATTAGAAGGTTCGCATTTGCTATACTCGGCATTTGATTTAATTACTTAGTTGAGTGTTTTTTCATAATAGAGAATCAAGGTCGTTATGTTATCGGGTTTGGAAAACTAATATAAAGATAAGCTAATATTGGATTTAGGAAAACTTATCTTTATGGTTCTAGGGATTCCTGTTCAAGTAATTTAAAGGTAAGTTTATGGTTCTGGGGATTCCTGTTCAAGTTTCTTTTATAGCTTAGAGTTTTCTAAATGTGCTCTGAATTTCGAACTCAACAGATTATAATGTGAAGAAATAATGTAAAAATGTTGGATAATTTTGGGTTGAAATTGTCTTCTAAAAATTTACTTTCAGAAATCAATTAATAGTGACCCCATTTATACTATTTAACTATTGAATCGTTGATGTATTTTTTCATAGTTGTATTTCCTCCATTCAAGGCCTACTTCTAATGTTCGACTCTCCAATTTTACACACAGGGGTGCTTGAGGTTTATTTATTAAATAATTTGTTGAGAGAGAATTGCATTGTGTTGGCCTCTTTTTCCAATCTCCACTTTTGTCGACTCAAGTGTTTTATGTGCTATCCTCCAATTATTTATAGTATAGGTTAGTTTGTATGCTCTTTGAAAGAAGGAGAAGACTAAAGATCCTCGTACACATCTCATGCTGGGACTACTATAGTTTGAAGATGGTCATTTTACCTAACAGTTAGATTAAAACCTATGTAAACTTTCTGATTCTAAAATGGAGAGTTGAAAGTATAGTTGAATACTAATTCTAAGGCTATTTGAAAATTCATTTGCATCGTTTGACAATTACTACTAGACGCTAGCCTGGTTCTTGGCTTGACATGACTACGAATTGCCTGTATATGGATGATTTTTAAACTTGTGTAGTGCCTATTTGAGCATATTTATATAGTTCTGCCAAATGGTTCAGCTTCCGACCATCCATCTGATAGTAGGTTGTATCACCCTGTTCCCTCCTCTCTATCTTATTTCATTTTTCATAATATTGTTTAAATAGTTTCAGATGGGCAGGGTTAGATCGATCATTTTTAAATTTTAATTCACAGGACTTGTTTTTGCACTGCATAAGATGATTAATTGACGATGAGAAAGGTCTGATGATAATGTCTAGGTTTCTTCTCTATTTAAGTGGAACTTTAGCTACTGTTTTTGAAGCACCCTACACGAGTTCTGGTGAAAGCTATCCTTCTAGGGACCTCTCTTATCTACCAACATTTCTGTAACACCTCTAAGAGAGGAACAAATAGACAGAGAAGGCATATGGATGATAATTTGTAAGACTACTCATAACGAATGTAGGTTTCCATGTTGAATAAGAGTAGAGAAGGGAGGTTATTTACATTTTTTTTCTCAGTAAATTTTTGGCCTTGAGTTTCCGGTCTCCTCACTAGTTCGTCATTTTTAGAAGTGAAACCACCCGAATATGGAGAAAGTTTGAAAAGATCTTACATTTATCGTACAGTTTGTGCAAGAATTCATAACTTTTTTGTTTCCTGTTCAATAAGTTGGGATATTAGTAATGTTATACTTGGAACTTTGAAATATTTCTCAGTGATGAGATAATTCTGGCATGAAATCTTATCTTACCTTTTCTGCCATTTTGTCTTCTCGTATCATTATAGGACCATAACATGTTTATTGTATTTGTACCCTTTTACATATTCTTATCTTTACCCTTTTACAAATTTATGGATGATGTTTTTTGACACCTTTTTGCAGCGAATGCTCTTTCTTAATCATGATGTTAATGCTTTGTTATATAACTTAATGACACTAAACACCTTTATCTGAGAAAATTGGAAGCAATGGACAGTTGACAGTTAGATAGTTGAGCACTTAGGACTGACACGCCTTAGACGTCTAGAAGTGATCCTATCTGAAAAGAGGATTTTGAGGTGGGTGTGAGACAAACAACTAAAGATGTGATAACTATTGAGTGCATTAATAAATGTTAGAGGCTGCTCCAATTATGGATAAATGATGAGCAATTGGTTGATATGGTTTAGACGTGTTCATTGTTCACCAACAATGGCTCCAAAGTAAGTCAAGAATGTCTTCAATGGAACAAAGGGGACTATGGTTAGACCTAACCGGCCTTGGATTAAGGCAGTTGACAGGGATATGATAGGTCGTAATTTGACACAGGAGAATAGAGAAAGAGGATTTATGTGGCACACTCTAGAGATTTGGGATTAAGGCTATATTGTTGTTTTTAGATGTCCTGCCCTCTTTTAATCTACACCTGTTTCAAAAAATAGTAATTTTGATGATCTTTGCTTTAACATCATTTTTTTTATCGTTTTCTAAAACATATTCCATTATTTTGTTAGGAGATATTGCACTGCACGACTAAGAAGGCTATACAAGTCGCTGAAGTTTACACATGGTCGTGGAAAATTTACTCGGAGGGCTATAACGGAGTCGACAGTTACAGAAGTAAGGTATAAACTGCTCCCTCCACTTCCCTAGAAAGCCTTATTTCCAGTCTGATGATAATGATGTGTTTCCCTTTTTGAATTAGTACTTATCACTGTTACTGACAACTTGTCTTTATAAGGCTTCTTGATTTAGCATAAAATTGGGGAATCAACACATCATTCATGACATTCACTTTTTATTTAACTTGTTCAGGAAATGTTTTTTTACTAGTTCATTCCAGTGTACTTACCCTAGCTTTGATCATTTTTATGTAGTTACATGTTTCTGATGAAGTAAATCTTTATAACACGTTTGGAAAAGATCTTTGTTTACATGTCAGGTTACAATTTTAAGAGTTGCTAAGTCAACATATGGTTATTGCTATTTATGCTGTTCTAGAGGTAGGCCTGGGTATCGACTCATCCTACTAGAATGTAGTTTAAGTTCAGACCGTTTCCCAAATTGATGCCCGACTTGTATGGGATAGTTAATATGAAAATGACCCAAAACCTAACTGCTCAAGAAAGAGTCTTCTTGCTGCTTGCAAGGCTCTACCGTTTGAAAATATGTAAGTTAAAGTGGCTCATAAGCTTGTAGTAGTCACTTTATCTGGAGATTCCATTCTAAACATCTCTCTGACTAAGAATCTTTAGGTCATTTATATCTAAAGAGTATATTTGTTTAATTTGTTCCCATTATTAAAGTAGTTTTTGTCATTTTAATTGTATAAAACTAATTGGAATAATGATTAGTTGGCTGTGGCTCATATTATTCTATATACTCATCAGATGAATAGAACTGTGAAATTTTTAGTACCTCTGTTGATATTTACTTTATCTTTTCTGAAATAGGTTTCTCCATGTAGTGCTGTATATGGCAGAGAGGGCTTGGAGCCACGCCATGGAGAAAAGACAGTTGCCTGATGGACCAAATGCACGCCAACGTATCTATTTGCTTGGTAGGCTGCGGAAAGCAGTAAAGTGGGCTACACTGTTTTCTCAGCTGTGTGTTGCTAAAGGAGATACAAGAACATCTTTAGAAGCTGAGGTATGGTATCCTAGGAAGCACGAATACTCTCCCGGGGATGCGTATCTCTTACCGGATACGTATCCGGTTGGATACTCGCCGGATACGTATCCCAACAATTATTTTAATAGAAAAAATTCGGGTTCTATGGGGATACTCTCGGATACATTGGAATACTCTTGGATATTGTTTGGATACGCGGAGGGTGTATATATATATATATATTCTCTTCGTCTACTATTCTCTTCGTCTACTCATTGCAAATCCTAATTTCATTTGATTAAAGATGTTATCATTTGATTAAAAGTCGTCAAAAAAATTATTGATGTAGGATGTAGTTCTTGCTATTATTGTACAAGTTGCTGCATCTTTATTCATTTAGTGTTTTTAGTGTTAGATTTCTTTAAGATGATAGATATAGAGCAGTAGGATGTAGTATTGAAGAGTCTTGATTCGTTTATGGTTATGACTTATAAAGTTATGATATATGTAGAATAGGTTTAAGACTAGCCTACTTTTATTTTGAATAATTTGGTCATTTAATATTGGTATTGGTGTTGTTGGAAACTTGGAATGATCCAGTAGTATGTTCTGTTTGACATTGGCTTGTATTAATTATAATTACCATATTATTGTTTCTTATTTTTTCATGTTCGTATTGAATTGAATATTTTAGATTACTAATTATATATCTATAATATTAATTATTTTAATTATTTTAATTTAGCGTATTCTAACATACCTATATCCTAGTTTTTGAGAAATCGGCATATCCGCTTACCTGTTACACATACCCGTATCTATCTACTAAATTGTGGCAACAGCTTACGGGGTTTTTGAGATAGAAACCGACCCTCTTATTTGTTGAACTCATTGGTTTTACTAGGATCCTAGCTATATGATCTGAGCTTAATCCTGTCTGTGGGAAAGTACATGCGTAATTCAAATTTGAAGATGAACACCTTAGAAACAAAAGGCTAACGTTTATCTCCAAAATTTCCACCAAATTTTGCTCTCTAACAAACTTGGCAGCCATACTCTTACCTTCTTTTAAAAAAATGAAAAAAGAAAAAAAAAGAATAAAGGACAAAATTGTCCATCAAGTCTACTTTAAATGAGTTCTTATATATTTCCTGAAGTACCTCTGATGTAAACTTTAACCATAAATAGAGAATTTTCAAGAATATTAAAAGATTAAGTTTACCAACATGTAATGCAAATTCAGTTAGAAATTATAACTATTAATTGGTTTGATGGATTTTCAAAATTTGTAATAGTTTAACAAACCCAATTAAAAGTTCAATCCTATCAATCAACAGTAATACTTATTCGTTCTTAGCATGTAATATATTCAATAAAAATTTGTACACTAATAGGCAAGTAGAACACACACACTCAATATTTGCGGACGACAGATAAATCAAATAATATTATAGAGATGATAGATGGTATCACAAATAAAGGAGAAGTGGAAAGAGTTTACCGAGTTGCGATGAAAGCGTCGTGAAGTTGCTGGATTTGAACAATAGGTGGCGCTAGGGGTGCGGGCGGCTGTCGATGGAGGCCACAAGGGGTTGCGCCGAGATGTGAAGGAGCAGCGAAAGGGGGCGTCGGGTGGCTGTGGTCAACGACAGCAAGGAGAAAAGGGGGTCTCAGGGGGAAAGGCGGCAACGGTGGGGGAAGCGGGGCGTCGGGGTGGTTGATTGACGAGGGTGAAGGGAGAGGGAGCAGTCGGGGTTGTCGGTGGTTGTCGACGGGACAGTGGTGGTGTGTGCCGGTGAAGGAAGAGGCGAGGGCGACGAATGAGGGCCGGCGGAGGGGCAAGTAGGGAAGACGACGGGGGTGGTGAAGGTGGTCGGAGTGGTAGTTGATGGTCGGTAAGAGAGGGAGGAGGAAGAAGATGGTGGAGAAGAAGAGGGTCCAGGGTTTGGAGTTGGGATTAGGGTTTAGGATTTTAATTTGGGGATTTTGGGTAGTTTTAGAGTTTATCACAAACCCTAAAATTGTATCTCAATTGTCTCACACAAAAAAAGGATGAAGAGCAAAAACTCAACAAAATATTTAAAAAAAAAATCAAGAATAACATATTTTCTCATTATTCTCAAGGCCTATATATAGGCTCAAAACAAATTCAAAACAAATCTCTCAAATAAATTTCTCAAATAAATTACATATTGCTAAATCTCAAAATAAAATAAAATAGATTTGATGTCCTCATCAACCTCACTATGCCTTTGTCTCATGAACTTCATCAAATGCACCTGTCACCTAGATAGGTGTGAGTTAAATTTTTTAAGTTAATAGTTAATTAAAAATGAGAAAGAAAGATTGTGGGAGAAGATAATAGGAATTCGTATGAAGAGATCAGTAATAGAAATGGTAAACATGGAACTTGTAATGGCGATATAACAAAAGATCGGATTCCCTGGTAAGAACATGAAATTTTTTAGTTTCACAATTTTTAGGGTTATTTCTTCAGATTATGTGTTCTTGCTAATATTCTTTGTATCAAGTGCACTTTTGTGGGTATCATTTTCCTAGATCTTGTTCTAGCATGAAGTATCCCACATTGCATACAGCTGTCAATTTTCAAAGCATTCACGACTTCTTTTTTTGCTTCTCTTTAGCAAGTTGTACTTCAAATAATTTGTGTAAATAAATTGGTATGAGGAAAATGATCATGAAAAATTCATTTTGCTGCTGGCTGATGTATTTGTTGTCTTTGTTATGCTTAGAGAGTCTTACACCTTACTCTGCATATCATCAGCCTTAACAATATTATTCCAGGCTTGTTAGCTGTTTAATTATTAGCATGTGTTAATTGTAGAATTAGATTTTTGTTTTAGCTATTTGCTATAAGAAGTTAAAACTATGTAACTGTTAGCTCTGTTCTTTATCATGCTAGTAATGATTTTTAAATTTTTTTTATCATGAATGAATTTTTTATGTGCAGGCATATGCTGCATACATGAAAGGCACCCACTTGTTTGAACTAGATCAAAACTGGAAAGCTGCATTACTAAATTTCAGAAAGGCCAGGTGTGTGTATTTTGTTAGACCTACGTATTCAACTTCTGTTGGCACCTTGCATAATAGTTTGCTTTGATTCTGTTAGAGAACTTTTTGGTTCCTCCAGCCCGAGTTACTCTTCCTAGCATTAAAGACCATAGTGCATGTCATCATCTGCATTGCTTTTCCTTCTAAAATTTATGTGACAGCTAAACTATGTCTTCTTGGAAGGGATGTCTACGAAGAACTGGGGAAATATGGCAGTGTTGAAAATCAAGTTTTATGCCGTGCACGTGTTGAAGAACTAGAACCAAGCATTAGATACTGTTTGCACAAAGTTGGCGAATCAAGCTTACAGACTTCAGAGCTATTGGATATGGGAGAAATGGAAGGACCTGCTTTAGATCTTTTCAAAGCCAAGCTAGAGGTAAGCGTGTTGCTTTGGTTTACTAAGTGATGTAATCAGTCACTACATGGAGATAGTTTTTACTAGAGTGCATGTATTTATGATGTAATCTTTTCATGTTTTAATCTTTGCCTTCTCGTTTATCTCCATCCTTTGTTTTTGTTCCTTCTGTTCTGTTTTCCCATTCCACCTCTTGGAATGCTAAGGGTTCTGGAGCGTTCGTATTAAGTAATGTTTGAGGGTTGATCTGTGTTGAAGTGGAGTTTCTTAAGGAAATATTCGAAAGTAGAGGGGGATTTAACATTTTGTGGCAGCTAGGATTCTTTGGGAGTATATGAGGGGAGATTCTTTGCTAACCACTGCTGTTAACACAGGATCAATGTAACACCCATAACGGAGGGAATCAATTTGGTCAATACCATTCAATTTCAGGTGCTACTATATGGAAATACAAATTTTACAAGTATGAATATTGAACTACACCTGATTCTAGCAATATGGAAAACTTCCTTATTGTTACCGTTGTTATCACGAAATATATCCTTTATGTTGTTGCTGCTGCTGCTGCTGTTGTTATCCTCACCATCGTATCATGTAGTTTAATGGAATGTCTGGCCTGAAGTCATATCTGAGAGACATGAACTAAAGGATAAGTGATAAATATTTGGATCGAAATAGTTTTATCAACTGTAGGATCACATAACTATTTTTTGTGTGTGAATAAGTTAGTGAAACATCTCTCTTATATTCTTTTGATAATATAATAATATCAAATCTATAATGTTCTCTGCTTATTATTATTAGTTACTAGCTACGTTATTTTTAATGGTTCTCTTTCTACCAAAATAAACGGTCTTGATGAATAATAGCAGGAGAAAAGTTATGCAACATGTTGACCGTTATGTTGTATCCGTGGAGATGGTCTGGGAAACCCGTTAGCTTGGTGCACTATATTCTTTACCAATGATTTAGAACTTTTCCAGTAGTCTTTATTGAAAAGAATTTTATGCATGCTGAGCCATATGATTAACATGAAAGACAATCAGTGTTTTGGATTGCCCTCTGAAAATGTGCTCCTTGCCCTCCAAAATCGAGGGGATCAAGTACGGGCAATTTTTTGGAGGAGATCTACAGGCGTCGGTTACTATTTTCATATGATTTCTATGAGATCATGCAGAACTATTTTTTTCAGTCTTCCGTGAATTAAATCACATGGTAGGTGACACATTGAATGTAAAAAGTTGTCTGGTTTAGTCTTTCATTCTTTATTGTTCAGAACCCTATTTCTTACTGTATGATGATTGTTTTAAGTCTGTATAGGAAGCTACACATGTTACTTATTTCTAAGAAATGTGCCAGATGAATGTACTACCTTAATCATACTGTTTTTTAGTTTCATCAGACCATGTAGAAACCAATTGATTACAGTATATATGGACTTGAATATTCATCATTGGTTTTGATCTCAGGTTGTTATGGCTGAAGCACGATCGCAACAGGCAGCATCAATGACTGAGTTTCACTGGCTTGGCCATAGTTTTACTATCAGTAATGCAAAGACTCGGGTCTCCATTTTGAAAGGTTTGGTTGTGTTTAGTTTCCTTTCTTTTTCAGTGTGTAGGTTAATTGAAGAGTAGATACTATTACCTCCTTTCTTATTATTTAAATGAGTTAAGAAATTTAGGTCCATGGCTATGATTTTGATGCTTGTTCGTAATGGAATTATAACATCACTTTCTAAATTGTCAGCTCAGCCAAATAATTGAAACTGATTGTTACCAAGATATTTAAATGTTTAAAATTGAATCGAAGGATTCTCGTAAGCATGGAATATGAGAAACTCTTAATGAAGCCTTCATCTCTCTCCAAAAATGGAACTATAAACTTAAGGCTCCATCAGACTTGTGACAAAGGATAAAAAAATATTGGGAAGGCCATGGACTCATTTACTGATTCCATTTATAATGTAATGGCTGCACTGATCATCTAAAAAGGTCTTTAAGTGAACATAGTTCTCCAGATCTCAAGCCCAACCTTTCTGACAGGGCCAAGCAGACTACCAGTCTCAATTCAGCTTGGAGTGGAAGTACATGCACCCTTTTAGATATGCATGCATGTATCTTGTTGGGTAGGTTGAGTGTTGAAGAACTCATTCAATGATGTGGAGTTGCAATTTGGGAGTCATGCAGGTTGGAGTGCCCAGACACACAGGGGCGGAGCATAGTGAGGGCCCGGGGGTGCCCCCCCCCCCCAAAAAAAAAAAAAAAAATTTTAACAAACCCCCTTCACACTATTGAAAATTTTATAAACCCTTAAAAAAATATAATTTGGCCCCCTGAATTCTAAGTTTTATTGTTTGCCCCCTTAAAAATTATGAAAAAATTTCTATATTTTTACATGTAGTCAGAGAACTTTTTCTTGGCCCTCCTGATAAATTTGTTCTGGCTTCGCCCCCCTGCAGACACACACCCCACCCTGCCCTGCCCCCACACTGCAATTATTTATAGTTGCAGTTATTAGATCGTTTTGTTAATGTTGTAGGGTAGAACAATATATGTTCTCTTATATTGCATCAGCTCCCTAATGCAGTTCTTCATAGTTACAGACTTGCAGTTATTTGATCTTATAGTTAATGTTATAGTGGCAGATACAGTCATATTCTTTTTTATTATTTTGCATTCACATTATGTCATGACGACTAATTATGGTCTTAAAAATTTGATCAGCTCAAGAGTTGGAGAAAGATCTGCATGGTTCACAGGCGGACTCAACTCCTCCAGAGAAGAAGCTTGCTATTTATGAGAAAATATTTTCTGCATATCAGGATGCAAAAAGCTCAATTCGTAATGATTTGGTATGCATTTTACAGCAAAAATTTGGATGCACTAATGTTCTTCATGCATAACATATGTTTTGAACCTGATAGTTCACTGTTTCTATTCTATTATTGATTGTAAGCAACACATGACTATGGATCCTTCCTCTTTTTTATGTTATACTGACAGTTCATAATTAATTCTATAATTTAGGCTTCTGCAAGCAATGATGAGAATGTAAAAGATGAACTGAATGGTCTTGATAAGGCAATAACTGCTGTTTTGGGACAGCGCACAATAGAGCGTGATCAGTCGAGGGTTGCCATTGCTAAAAGTAAATTCGCCAAGCAGCGGGATGATAAAATTACCAAACCAGAAGAACTTGTTCGTTTGTATGATCTTTTAATACAGGTGCTCTTATTCTTGATAAGCTATTTTATTTTACCTCATATATGGTGATTGAATATGATATATATTTTCTATATTTTCCCTGTTGGCAGAATGCTACAGATTTATCCGATTTAGTTAGTTCTGGAAGGGATAGGAATCCAGAAGAAGTGGCTTTTGCTGAAGATTGTTTGCTGAAGTGCATGGTATTTCGAGCAGAGAGGTTGACCTTCCCCCCCACTGCCCAACAATCACATCCAAACATATTTTATACACTCTTACGAAATAAATAAAATAAAACAAAATATAATGATAATAAATGATAAATTAAATTTAAAATATTTATATAACAGAAAAAAAAACTACTTTTTTCAGAGCAAACTTTATAATTGGGTTTGTTTACCTTTCTTGTAGTCAACTAATTTGTGAATTGCCTTGTAGGTGCTTCTATTTAGCTAAATCCTACAGTGCAGCTAGTAAAAAAACTGAAGCATATGCTTTATTTTGCCATGCTCGTACTCTTGCAGATACTGCTTCACTGAAACTTCAAATGACAAACAATCCTGACAAGGTAATCTCTCATACGTGTCAAAATTAATTTTGTACTTAACGTTCAAACTTGTCAATGATTTTACAATATCATATTGGTTTTATTGTTTGGGACAAGGATTATTGTAATTGTTGATATTTGCATCTAGTAGACATTAGCTTGAACTGTAAGTACTGTCACATAATGCCTACATAAAGTTGTCTATGTTTTTTGGGTAGCGAAATTGACTAATCATATTGTTTAAACATTACAGAAGCACATAGAACAGTGATAACTTGTAGTATTTTTACTATTGTATGCTTCTCATTGCCTTGACCATGCTCTATTGTCTTCCTATGTACAACAACAACAAATCTTTTTTTTCTAACTAGTTGGGGTCACCTACATGAATCCTGGTGATGAGGACATCAATTATGTTTAGTTTATTTTGAGATTTAGCACTATGTAGCAGTTTTACAATTTGCACCCTTTTCTTTTATGCATTAGAGTATTTTTGAAATTTTAGATTATGTTGAGATTTGTATCAAGATTTGTTTTGAGCCTATATATAGGCCTTGAGATTAATGAGAAGTTATGCTATTCTTGATTAAAAAAATTATTGTGTTGAGTGATTGCTCTTCATCCTTTTTTTTGTGTGATACAATTAAGAAAATTATTAGGGTTTGTCATAAATCCTAATAGAATTTTAGGGTTTGTAATAAACTATAAAACTACCCCCAAATTTTCAAATCCACTTCAAATCCCAAACCCTAATCCCCAAATTAAATTCCTAAACCCAAAACCCAATCCTCTTCTCTTCTTCTTCTTCCTCCAAGCCCCGACCGAAACCCTAGCCTCCATCTCCGACCTCACCACCGCCGTCGCATCGACTCCGAACACCCCAACCACTACCGCTCCTTATCGTTGCCATCGCCCTCTCCATAAACCCTCAACCGCCCCTCACTCAAATTGAAACCCCAAATCCTCTCCAGATCCACTCAGTTCGAAACCCAACATCCCCAAACTCCACCGTTGAAGTGCCATCACCCCGTCGACAACCACCGACCGCACCACCACGACTGCTCCACTGTTGCCAGTCCCATCGCTATCGCCATTGTCGCTTTCTACGTCGCAACAAACTTCGCCACTGTCGGCGATCACCCCTGCAGACCACCCTCGTGACTCCCGACGCCTGCAACTTTGCCGTCGACTGCTGAAATCCCCGACGCCTGCCATCGACTGCCTCCCCACTGCTGCCAATCTGAGATCTAACACTAGTCGTTTCGAACCCCGGTACTCTTCCACTTTCAAATATTTGTGTTATACTGTCTTATCATCTCTATTATATTATTTGATTTATCCGTCGTCCACAAATATTGAGAGTGAGCGTTTCTACTTGCTAAATAGAGTACAAATCAATATTGCATCTTTTACTTGCTAAGAACGCTTAAAGATATAATTATTAGTTGTTAGAACTGAATTATTATTTGGGTCTGTTAAACTTAACTCAATTCTTGAAAATTCATCAAACCGATTAACTGTTTGAATTTCTAACTTGATCCGCATTACATGTTGGTAAAATTAATCATTTAAAATTCTTGGAAATTCTCTACCTAGGATTCAGTTTTACATCACCTGGTTTTCCATTCTGTTCGGTTTAGTGCAATACCTTTTGTAAGACCACAAGCTGTCTTATCTTTTCTCGCAGTTTTCATCCAAATAAGTTTAGGTCTTCCCCTACCCTTAACTCTACCCTCAACATTTATCAAATCACTCTCTAACGGGGGTACTACTAGGTCTACGTGTGACATGTTCAAACCATCTGAGACGATTCTCTCTTAATTTATAGGAACTACCTTTACTATGTATCGTATATGCTTGTTTCTAATTCTATTCTTATAATTTTATCACACATCCATTTTAGCACCCTCTTCTCCGCCTTACTCATTTGTTGGACATTTTTTTTGCCCAACACTCTGTTTTATACATCATTGCTGGTCTAACAGTCGTCCTATAAAATATTTTCTTCAACTTTAAAGGTATATTTGTCACACAAAATACCATTAGCGCTTCCCCACTTAAGCCGCCCAGCTTGGATCCTATGTATAACATCTTCACAAATCTCTCCGTCTATTTTTATAATCGAGCCTAGATGTCAAAAACGGTTTTAGGTGTCTTTTGACCATCAAGCCTCATTACTTCCTCATTTGCGTTCTGAATATCACTAAAATTACACT
The DNA here is from genome assembly GCA_017893485.1 of Hemerocallis citrina. Classification (NCBI taxonomy): domain Eukaryota; kingdom Viridiplantae; phylum Streptophyta; class Magnoliopsida; order Asparagales; family Asphodelaceae; genus Hemerocallis; species Hemerocallis citrina. The sequence continues at coordinate 213,924,575 of CM030365.1, forward strand.
CAATATACTTTGTTTTAGCTCTGTTTATTCTAAAGTCTATAGCTTGCAAAGTTTTAATCCACAATTCTAATTTAGCATTTATTCCTGCTCTAGTCTCGACCACTAAGACAATGTCCAAAAGTATACACCAAGACACCTCATCTTGTATTTCTCGCGTCAATTCATCCATCACCAGAGGAAAGAGGTAGGGACTTAAAACCGAATTTTGGTGTAAACCTACTGTAATATGGAATTCACTACTTTCTTCTGTGATTGTATAAATTGTGGTCATTGCCCCTTCATACATATCTTTAATCACCTCAAAATACCGAATAATTGCTCTTTTGTTATTTAACACCCACCATACTCTATCTCTAGGGACTTTATCATAATTTTTTCTATATCTATAAACACCATATGCAGATCTTTTTTATTCTCCCTATATTTTTCATAAGTCTCAGTACATAAATTGTTTCTATTGTTCTATTGTTGACCTCCCAGACATAAATTCAAACTGATTCTCACACTCTTGTTTCTAGTCTCAATCTATGTTCGATCACTCTCTCCCAAAGTTTCATCATATGACTCATTAATTTAATCCCTCGATAGTTGAAGCAACTTTGTATATCTCCGTTATTTTTATATACATGTACTAAAATATTCTTCCTCCATTCATCGGGCATCTTCTTGGTCCTCAAAATATCATTAAACAATCTTGTTAGCCAACCCACTCTTACATTCCCAAGACACTTTCAAATTTCACTGGGTATACCATACGGTCTTAAAGCTTTTGTTATTCTCATCCTTCCTAGAGCATTTCGAACATCCGAGTTCTTAATTCTACAGAAAAACACGTTCTCGACTCTCCCTTGATTCTTCTATATTTAAGTTACCCACAATCTTTTTATTTAATAACTTCTCAAAGTAATTTCGCAATCTTTCCTTAATTTTCACATCTTTTACTAAGACTCTTGAATCATCGCTCTTAATACACCTAATTATATTCAAATCTTTTGTTTTCTTATCTCTTTGTTTGTTTAGCAGGCTTATAGATTTTATTTTCTCCTTCTCTTGTTCCTAATTTAGTGTATAAATCATCGTAAACTTTTTATTTTGCATCTCTTACCGCTTTCTGAACTTCTTTTATAACGGTCTTATATTTCTCCAAATTCTCTTCATTTTTCTCTTTTGCCATATTTTGAAGGTTGAAATTTCTTTCTCACAATATTTTGTACATCTTGCCACCACCATGTTTTTTCTCCTCTACCTTTAGATTCTCCAGGTACCTCTGAGATTTTTCTTATGCACGTAGCCATTTTAGTCCACATTATATTAGCCTCCCCTTTGCAATTTCATGTTGCTCTTTTAATGATTTTATCTCTAAAAATCTCTAGTTTCTCTCCATTCAAGTTTCACGACTTAGTTCTTGAGTCTCTAACCTCCTTCCTCACATGTGTTTTCCAATCTTAATATCCGTTATGTTTGATCTATGTTATGAGGTTAACTTTACAATCTTAACACACCAAACGATCCACATTCCTAGTAATGAAAAAATAAGTATTTGTTAGTTTGAGATCATACGACACCGCAAAATTCAAGATAGCATCTCCACCATCGTTCTTATATCCAAATACATGTCACCATCTCATATCCCATATTATCTTTTTCTACATGTCCATTGAAATTTTTTCTTATAAATAATTTCTCACCTAAGGGTACTCCTTGAATTATCCCATCTCTTCCCAAAATTTATTTTTTGCTTGTGCATCTAATCTTACTTGGGGTGCATAAGCACTAATGATATTAATTATGTTTTTCCCTAATACAAGCTTAATTTTTATTATTCTATCTCCTTTCGTATTAACATCTACATCTCCTTTGAATTTCTTATCTCCTAAAATTCATACTTCATTTCTATTTCAAATTTTACCGGTATAATATAATTTAAAACCATCCATCTCTTTAGCTTTCTCCCCTACCCACTTTGTTTCTTGTATATTAATATACCTTCTAATCATGGTATCTACTAGTTCGATGCATTTTTATGTTTGTTCTTATATTCCAAGTCGCTAACCTAAGCATACTATCCTGGACTAGCTTCTTTACTCGCACACATCTAGAAAAGTGCAGGAACCCTTGCCAATTTTCCATCGCACCCGGGCGCCGGTGCGACGTTCCTTGCACATTTTTCGATGCACCCGGAAGCATGCATAACACATCGCTTACAAGGAATGTCCGAACATTTGGGTGTATATTAGTAATTTTAGGATTCATGTTTATGGGATTTGACAAAGTTTTACGTTGGTTGTCAACTACCTAACACAACCTTCCTCCTTTTCCGGTTTGTGGCTGAATTCCTGACTTGGGACGGGTAACGGCGGAGTTTATTGTATTCCTATGTACAAGAAGAAAAATATTGGTCAGAATCATTTTGTGTTTTGCCAAATATATGAAACATATGATGGGGAGGTAAATTGTTTTCCTAGTAATATTGATCTAATCATCTATTAGCTCCATATCGAATTGTAAGTATTAGCACATGTGGAAGGCAATGAGGCCTCGTTGTTCCAATATTACTCGAAATATTCATTTTTTGTTGGAAGATTATTACATTTGATTCAACGTGTTTTGGCAAATTCTTTTATTGAATTGTTTTCTTCATATTACTGATTTCTCTTGACATATGTAAGAATTACCAGTTATTTACAGCACTTTTGTGCAAGCTTTTACATGAATGAGATTCTGATGCTGACCTCTTGCATAATCACAGGAGGCTTAACCGCTGTAGTTCGGAGTGATTCATGCTAGCATCATGTTGGAAAACTACTTGTCAATTGCACAGTATATGAAGTTGAAACCTCAATGTGTATCATAGTTCTGTAAATAGGAATGTCCTTATAGGCTAGGTTCATTTACTTTGTGTTCATTTATTCTAAACGGCTATTGGAGGGCTTGACTCAAAAATCCTCTTACTAAGGAAACATTTGCATGCACACATAAAGGCATTTTTAGAAATTGGTAGGGATTAAGTGCATTTAGCAATTGATTAAATGGAAGTCAGCTAGAAATGTAGAAAAAGATGGCTTTTGGAGGGCTTGACACCAAAATTACATGAGGACTTAAAACATCGCCTGCACACATAAAGGCATCCTTAGAAGTAGGATTAAGTGCAAGTGGCAACGGATCAAATGGAAGTCAGCTAGAAATGTAGAAAAAAGATTATTTTCTTTCCTGTCTTAACTTAATTTATTTCTATTATTTTTGGATTTTTCCCCAGTTCTTGCATGACAGATAAATATTTTATTTTGAATTTAAAAAGATAACAGGAAATTATCTTTTTGGATATGGCTTAATGTCATTCATCTTCCTGGAGTTGAGAGGATCTGAACTACACATATTTTTGAAGTGGAATTGCAGTTTATTTAATAAAAATGCTGATTGTAGATTAATATGTTTTAAATTGGTATACTGTGTCCTTGTAGGACGTAATCTAGATTAGAGCCATGTGGCACAATCCCAGCCACCAGATGTAATTATTTCTATATAGTCCATCATGATTTCTTACACGCTAATCTCATTCTCCTGATGGGAATTCCGTCTTTGGGATTGCACCAGACTTTCACCATGAGTTTCCATTTGCAAGGACATTATAGGACCTGCTTTAATACCAGGAAGATAAGTAGCATGAGCACGCTATTTTTCCCTCAACTAGAATGACCTGTGTATTTTCTCATCTTGCATCTCTCTGCTTTTGGTTCCCAATATAATTGTTGCTGTCATCTATGCAAACAAGGTATTAGAAATCTCTGTAGCCTCACATGCCAGTTAGCTTCTTATGCCAACGTGCATAATTGGAGGAAAGGACTGGAAGATGGAAGTGGTAAAACCTCTTTCAGGTTACTTTCTATAATTTTGTGTCAATTGCTATGCATAAAGTGGGTGGTCGTAGGTGGTCTGCCGTGTTTAGTTATATAAGATCCTATAACTTCCTAAGTATGGGAGGTATCTTAAATCTGAGTACTGTAGGAAGAAAGTGGGAAAAGTTTTATGAAGTTGTCATGCTGTTTCCTGGAAGTATCCTTCATTTACGTGAATGCTAAGTGCTAACCTATTCTTTGCACAGGTTCTGATTAATGATCTGAGAGTGCTATCAGAAAACTGTCGTTCAAGCAGTTGTATAGAACATGCATCAGGAATCATGGAGGAAGAGAAGATTCCCAATAAGCTTTCAGAAGAAGTCTCAACCATGTCATTAACTGGCCGTAAAAAAAGGGTATTTGATACAACTATATCATGCATGCTTTGGAAAATTATTTCTACCATCAAATTCCAAAACTCAGTGTTTTAATCATTGCCTTTGTTATTAATTTGCAGGAAGAGAAATTCCTACTAGAAATGCTTGAGGCCTATGAATCAGCAGTTGGCAATCCAGGCACAAAAGGTGTCCCTCATATCGAAGTCTTTCCTCCACCATTCCAAGCAGTTCCCTGCAATCCAATTGTCCTAGACATTGCCTACAACTCGATTGATTTCCCATCTCTTGAGAACAGAATAAAGAAAGATAAGAAGGGCATATTCAGCAGGCTATGGGGATAATTTGTGCTCTATATTTCAATGCCGACCAAAGATTTTTGAGAGAACTTTTTTTTTTTTTTAACTATCAGGAGTTTTGCTTATTCCTTTTGGAACTTTTATAAACATTTTAAATTTTTTCAAAGCGTTATTGCACAACAGTTAGGCCCTAAACTTTACCAGTGATTTTGTTAAAGTATTTCACACCATCCTTTTTCTTGTCAGTTATATCTTAATAATAATAATATTTGCACTCTTCACAAAGCTTTGATGCGCCAGTTTTGCTGAGGAAACTGATATCTTTCTTTACTGTTCGACATATGTATGCAGTTCTCCTTTGCTTCAATTTCTGAATTGCTGTATAACTATCCTAACAAGTTTCCTGTAAGCTTCCAGAAAAAGCACTCTGATGTGTTTACCTGTGAATTCAATTTTACTGCTTAGCAACTTCAGTCACAAGTATCTAATTGACTTTGTTGCAACTCATGACTCATTGTGTCACTAAGTTGAGCATCAATCCTGAGGTCCTCTCACTAACCTGCTGTACTAATTGCCCATAGCACCTGATTCTAAAGTGCTACTCCAAAGCCCACTTTCACACTTGAGGTTCTCTACTCTTAGCCCCTCACATAACCTACTACTTATTCCCTGAAACTTTTATAGTGCCAACATTATTGAACAAAGATAAACAAGGATCAAAGGCTCAATTAAAGACCACTCACTATCCCTCCCTCTTTAAGCCAAACCCAAGTACAAAAAAGCCCTCCTTTACATCAAGGGTTTTCCCATATGGATTACTAACAAATATTTTAATTCCATATGCCTCACTCATAAATATTTAATTCTATATTAGTACTTTTAGGTGAGTTATATGAAATTAAATTTTGATAACAAAAGTGATTATTTGAAATGAATATTATATTATAAGTGAGTTATATGAAATTAAGTATTTGTGAGTAAGGTATATGAAATTAAAATATTTGCTGGTGACCCATGTGAGAAAAACGCTTAAATCAAATCAATGTTATAGCTAGCTAGCTAGTTTAATTAGCTATTCAGCCTATTCTCCCTCCATCCACTGATTTTTCCCCCAAAATGACCCTTTTTTTGAAAGTTTTTTCCAAACTGTCCTATTTTTTATTTTTGTTTCCTAAACGACCCACTCGCTTTTTGAAAAAGCGAGTTGGGTTAAAAATAACTCGCTTTTTCAAAAAGCGAGTCTGGAACTTTTAATTTTCGAAATGTTAGACTCGCTTTTTGAACAAGCGAGTTATTTTTAACCAAACTCGCTTTTTCAAAAAGCACGTTTGGTTATTTTGGTAAATATTTTCGAAAGTGGGTCAGTTTGGTAAATACTTTTAGAAAATGGATTAGTTTGGTAAATAATTTCAGAAAGTGGGCTATTGTGGTAACAAGTTCTTTCTATATCACATTGTCACTTGATCTTCTTTAGACCACTATATATGAAATCGTTTGTCAGTACTTTTTATATCACATTGTCACTTCATTTTCTTTGGTTATAATTTTATAAATTTAGCAACTGTTTAGCAGTAGCAGAGGATATACATAACTTGACATTATTTCAGTATATACATAATTGGTGTGTTTTAAGTTGTCGAGAATGAGCCCATAGATACTCTCAATCCTCGGTATACACATAATTGGCTTTTGACCTATCAATCATATGCGCTGAGTTCTTGCGCCAAAAGTCTCACACTCGCTTTCTGAAAAAGCGAGGGTGGTTAAAATCTCATCTCTTTTTCATCAGCACACCTATCAACCAAAATAGTTCACCATTAGGTCACGATCTTAGAAATCAGATCCAATGGTTAACAGATATGAACCTCGACAACAATATTAACATTTATCCATCCAAATACTGAATTGGCATATGTTGATGCTCCTACCAATAAATCAATGGACAAATCATAAACAGAATGAACAATTCATGAACAACAATATAAACAAACGAAAAAAAAGTGATCAAGAGAGAAAATTTCTTCTTTGTTAGGAAAAAATAAACTCGGGCTTTCAAAACAAGTGCAAGAAATACAAAACAATATATTATGAGCAAACCTTAGTCTGCTGACAATATTCAGAACTAGAAAATAATGTCTCATCAATTACCACGTCAGGCTTTTGTGGTCTACCATTATGTATAACAACAACCATGAACGAAGTTACAACCACCCTTTTAATATAAGAATTTTTGGCGCAAGAACCCAGTGCATATGATTGATAGGCCAAAAGCTAAGATTGATTGGGAGTATCTATGGGCTCATTCTCGACAACTTAAAATACACCAATTATGTGTATACTGAAATAATGTCAAGTTATGTATATCCTCGACTACTGCTAAACTGTTGCTAACTTTATAAATATAAATAACTTTATGTATGAAGATCTTCTGTCTCTCGGTGGATTTAATATTTTAAATATAAATAATATGTATTAAATATATAAAGTTTATAATTAAAAAAAATTTGTGAAAGTGAGAGACGGATGAACTTCATCCGTCCCTCCCTACCGCATGACCCTTTTACCCCTAAGGTGATAATCTGGTTATATGAAGGAAGGGGTAACTTGGTCATTTTCGCCAATGTGAAAAACAAAAAAAAATCATGGACCCTTTTAACCATCCTCGCTTTTTCAGAAAGCGAGTGTGAGACTTTTGGCGCAAGAACTCAGCGCATATGATGGATAGGTCAAAAGCCAATTATGTGTATACCGGAGATTGAGAGTATTTATGGGCTCATTCTCGACAACTTAAAACACACCAATTATTATGTATATACTGAAATAATGTCAAGTTATGTATATCCTCTGCTACTGCTAAACAGTTGCTAAATTTATAAAATCATGACCAAAGAAGATGAAGTGACAATGTGATATAGAAAGTTCTGACAAACGATTTCATATATAGTGGTCTAAAGAAGATAAAGTGACAATGTAATATAGAAAGAACTTGTTATCAAAATGACCCACTTTCTGAAATTATTTACCAAACTAACCCACTTTCTAAAAGTATTTACCAAGCTGTCCCCACTTTCGAAAATATTTACCAAAATAACCAAGCGCGCTTTTTGAAAAAGCGAGTTTGGTTAAAAATAACTCGCTTTTTCAAAAAACGAGTCTAACATTTCGAAAATTAAAAATTCCAGAATCGCTTTTTGAAAAGACGAGTTATTTTTAACCAAACTTGCTTTTTCAAAAAGCGAGTGGGTCGTTTAAGGAACACAAATAAAAAATAGGGCAGTTTAGGATAAACTTTCAAAAAAAGGATCATTTTGGGAAAAAGTTCCCATCCACTTGGGTTTATCCACTCCCATCTCACATATATGTAATTCTAAGTGGAGGCAAAAAATTGTAACCTATAAACTGTATACCTTTATTGATTAATATATTTTTTGATGGCTGGAGCCTTTTGGCTCTATCCGATATATCAAAAAAAAAAATATAAACTGTATACTTGTTTTTTCTTGTACGCTCAAACAAAGATTCCAATAATTATTTTAATTTTAACGGTGAGACGGAGACAATCTCTACTACTATAATGGGAGAAGGCTTTAGTGTAATTTGTCCATATCCCAACCTATCTAACGCACGTGCTGGTAGAATATATTTTTTGCCCTTTTCATTCCCCCAACAATTTTCCCCACACGCACATCACGTCTATAATACTAGTCCTAGATAATGCAGGTGCCAAAATGATATTCAAACGACTTAAAGTTTAGATAAGGCTATTTTTTTTATAAAAAAAAACTTGTGAACTATCCCTTTTATGTAAAAAAATCTTATTGAATTTTTTTTTTACCTTCAGAAAATCACACTCAAGTATTGTTGTAAAAATCTCTCCTGGTGTATATTTTCAAAAAAACCACATCTAACTTTTCTGCTTCTATTAGATAACCTTATTCATCTTTGTAAGTTTGTTCAGAAAATATTATGTATCTTTTTCATTATTGTCAAAAAATCTCACTCAATTTTAGCAGAAAGCTCTTCCCGGCGGAGTAGATTTTTTGTAACTATACTTGAGTGTGATTTTCTACGAAAAAAAATCGAGTGAGGTTTTTCTATACAGAGTTCAAGGAATTTTTTTCAACAAATTTTACTTTTAAATAATTGCAAATATAGAGATCATCTTTACCAGCTTTTATTTTCATACAGGTAACAGTGTCTAGAAGAGACCCCCCAGGGTTTTGTTGGGGCTTTATATTTTATTTCCTGCTTTGTATTTTGTTTCCTGCTCTGTACTTTTGTTTCTCTCCCGATATATCGGTGTTATTTTATTAACTGCTTATTAATAAAACAGGGTGCCATTATTCCACCTTTTACCCAAAAAAAAATAAATAAATAAAAAATAAATAAAATAAATAAATAAATAAAAAAGTGTCCAGCAGAGTATTGATACCCAGGTTAGACCCCTAAATTATATTCTCCACCGAATAAATTATCGGCAATGAATAATTCGATGATTCCAAACATTAAGATATGAGTTAGTGTTAGGCATCCGAATAACTCCGAGTGGTGATGTCTGATGGGAAATATTTTTTTTTAAAATATACCAAAAAAAATCCTATTTATTCTCCCAATCGCTCAATGTGGAGTGCCTGAAAAGGATGTTGAAAAGGGACATTTCCAGTAGTTTCTTCAACATACACTAACACTTGCATGTTCAGAGCATATTTTTTTAGGTATTTGGAAATTTATTTTTACAATTCAATCGCTTTCGTAACTAACGTCAAAGCTATTATATGTAAAAAAAAATCATAAAATATTTAGACGGAACAATATCCTGCGTCTAACCACAAAAAATAATATTTTTAATATAAAAAATGAATGGACGGAATATGAAGTTCCGTTTGAAAGAAAAAAGAAAAAAAAGGTTCATACGGTGGTAGAAGATCCTCCGTCTGAGAATTTTTAATTTATTTATTTTTATTAAAAAAACCCACCGGTCGGAAGTTGAAGTTCCGTCTTTTTCTTTTCTTTTTTTTTAAAGGAAAAGGACGAAAATTTTATTTTTAAAAAAATGAAAGGGACGGAAGATGTTCTTCGGTCTCTTTCATTTTTTTTAAAAATAAAATAAAATTGACAAAGACGAAGGAACTTTTTCCGTTTGGAATATTTATTTATTTTTTTAAATAAATCAATTTGTGAGGCGGAAGATCTTCTTCCGTCTATAAAATTTTGACCGGTCAAATTCTATAAACGGAAGATTTTTTTTTGTCTATTAGATTTTTTTATTCTAAAAAATTCGATATTTTTAATAGATGTAGGATCATTTACCGTCTTCTATAATTTCTAAATGTTATTTAATTCAGAGTACTGTTTACGAGTTTATAGCAGATGACAGTGACTCTAGCAGATGACAGTGACGTGAAATTTCACATACTTTTTATTATTTTTTTAAGAGTAATGCTAGAGCCACTACCAATTTCACTACATTTTTCTTTACTATCTTAGATGGCACACTCCAATAGGTAGGAGATGATAGAATAGGTGGGAGAACTCTCCAATAGGAATATACCACCTACGGTAGTGAAAAAAATGTTGGTAAAATTGATAGTGGCCAAAGCATTACTCTTTTTTTAAAGGTAAATAGCAGATCAAAGTGGATGCTCTTATGGCGATAGAAGACAAGCTTTGTTTTTACATTTCATACGTCCATCCAACTATTCACTTTAACAATGCTTGAAGTTGATGAGAAAGTTATCTGAGTTGTGGGAATAGAGATTGGGAACCAGTTTTCAAGATAGGATGGGATGGTAAGGTAGTCACGCCGTCAATTCGAGCATAGACTTGTCAGAGGTTTGTATTTGCTGTCAAGAAACGTAGTTTCACGCAGATTTTGTATCTGACATCTGAAAGCTCACGATAACCAATGAAAGAACAAGACGAAATCTGTTTCCTCCCTCTGCTAGTCTTCCCTATTTCACGCCCGTTACTTTTTTTTTTTTTTCCGGTTTTAACGTCCGTTACATATATATTTGAAGTTATATTTTTCTCCGCATTAATCTACTACTGCAAAATTCATATTTCGAGAGAATCAATCCTTGAGAGCAAGCACGTCTAATCAAAGTGAAGAACTCAAACTTATACGTCAGAGCATCCACAAAGTTGTTTTTCATTTTGCCAAAAATAACTGCTACAGCAGTAATAGCAAATAGAATCGAAGGGTGCAGTGGTTGTTTGCTATATTCTGTACTTTTTTTAAAATAAATTGCGTGCGACGGTAGCGCAATTTTTTTAAAAAAAATTGCGTAAGACGGTATAACATATACCGTTTCTCTCGTTTTAAAAAAAAAATAGAAAATTTAATTGCTGATTAACTATTAAAATATATTAATTAAATAAAATAAATAATATATTAATACCTAAACCTAATTAATTAACTAACTAAATCTAATTAATAAACTTATACCTACCTACCACCTAACTAATAGCAGAATTCAAGGACGGGATAACATATCCCGACCGAGAATTTATATATATATATATTTTTTTCCGATCGGATGAATCTTCACCGTTCATTTTTAAAAAAAAAATTAAAAAATTGGAAAACTCCTTGGACGGGATATGTTCTGGACGGGATAACATATCCCGTCTGATTCAGACAGGATAACATATCCCGTCTCATATCCCGTCTGAGGAGTTTTTAAAAAATAAATAAATAAATAAAAATCGGAGGAGACGGTATATGTTTTCCGGTCTGACGGGATTAAAATATCTTAAAATCGGAGCGACGGTATATGATATCCCGTCCTTTATAATTTGAGAATGAGTATTTCGTTTCTCAAATTTGGGAAACAAGTATAGCGAATTTGCTATAAATTGGCAAAATGAAAAACGATTGCAGAGATTCGTTTCTTATAAAATGGCAATTTATCAATTATAAAAAACGACTGTGGATGCTCTTAGTTATAACACAAACTAAGATTCACAGTGACTCTTTACAATTACTTTAGGACTATTAAAATTTACAATTTGTTAAATAAGATAATAAAATATAAAAGTACATATAAAAAAAAGTATAAACAAGATACGAAGAAAATACAGAGTGCATCACAAATTATTAACTCTTGAATTATAATACTCACTAGAAATATGTATACTATAAAACATCTACCTAACAAAACAGCATGGTCAATGGCGTCTCGAGACATCCGTTCTCGTGCAAACATGATCTTAGACAAGGTGATCCCCTCTCTCTTTTTCTTTTCACTATTGTGGCAGACGTGCCGAGGACTATGATGGATAATTGCGGACGGGCTGGTTGGATCTCTCCGGTGGTCGGCGGGGTCAATCACAGAATGTTTAATCTTCAAATATGCAGACGTACTCTTCTGTTTGAGAATGACAACCTTGGGGAAACAACCACTTTCAAAGAAATTCTTTATAGCTTTGAAGTTTGGTCCGGTCTCAGGGTTAACTTTTACAAAAGCGTTCTTATCCCCATTGCCTTATCCCCTGATGAGGCACTATAACACACAACGATTCTCAACTGTGCCATCGAGAACTTTCCCATTAAGTACCTAGGGCTCCCGCTAAGACCAGGCAAGCTCAAGAAGGCTAACTGGTTACCCATCATTGATCGGGTGGAGAACTGTCTTGCACGATGAAAAGGTAAAGCTTTGTTCTTGCGGGGAAGAGTCACTCTTATCAATGCAGTCCTCTCTAACCTTCCAGCCTACTATATGTCATTCGATGTCTCGATGGGTTATCCAGAAAATTGATCGCATTCGAAAGTGGTTCCTATGGAAGGGGGCAAATACTGATAGAGGCAGCTATCAACTCATCAGATGGAAAAAAGTGTGCATGAAGAAGATGCATGGAGGTCTCGGTATTATTGACTTTTGGGACATGAATATTGAGTTATTAGGTAAGTGGTGGTGGAAAATCTTTCATCCTGATGGAGAGGGTTGGCAGGAGTTTGTTGAAGCTTACCTACATGGAAATGGGACGAGAAATTTGGGGTTCAGGGTGGGCCCACGTGTCATGCCCCACTTCCCAAAAAGAGAATACGGAATACGGATACGTGACTAAATCAAGCGAATAATTTTTATCATCCATAAGCTGTCAGGATTTACAACATTCCACAGGAATAATCAGAGTATGAAGCAAGAGAAGTCAACCACGCATGCATAAACGAATCAATATACTAACAGAATTTACTTGAAATAAAATTTAATAATCTCAAATAAACCATATCTGAACAAGTTAATAATTCTGGGTCACATTGCCCAATACAAAATTCATGTAGCAATATATTTATTCAAAATAAGCAACAGAAAATAATAATAGCTAGAACTCCATGACTAGAATCTCAGATCACCTACTTCATTGGGAGCTGATCACCAAAATCTGCAATTTAACAAATTGCAGAAAAAATGGAAGAAAAAAAAAACAAAACGCCCGTCAATGCAAGTTACGGGCCGCTTGTAGTGCAGGTACAAGTACAGAAAAAAATAAACAAATATAGAGTAACAGCAGAAGCAAACATAGCATGAAATAGACATGATAACAAAATAGAACAACTAGCATGAATTATGAACAGAATCAAGTAACATAGTGTACTAACAAGGTACAAGCAACACGTAACAGATGTCAAGTATCATGCAAGCAGGTAAACAGATAACAGGTACCAAGTAGCATGTACAGGTATCATGTGACAGGTAAGCATATAACAGATATCATGTTATGTCAAGTCTTGTATTATTACTATCTAGGTAGCACTTCATGCGTTCCAAATTTTTACCACATGGTTGCTACTTATATGCAAATTTTGTTTAGGCCTAGTGGTGAGTTTCTATAGGGCCGTGTACTCAGGCGTCATGTGACAGGTAACATGCATGAATCGCACAGTCGTGAAATCGCGGCAACAGAAACATGCATGAATCATGTAGTCATGAAATATGACAACATATAGTAATAACAGGAATGAATCATGTAATCATGAAACATGGTAATATATAGTAATAACAGGCATGAATCATCACAAATCATGGCAACATATAATCAGATAGTAATAACAGGTACGAATCATGTAATCATGAAACATGACAACATATAGTAATAACAAGCATGAATCATCACGAATCATGGCAATATATAATCAGATAGTAATAACAGGCATGAATCCTGTAATCATGAAACATGGCAACAAGTAATGGAAAACACAGGACCCCTTCTGAGTACACATACCTATATTGTCCACTATTGAGGTCTTTTCCTTAACCCCAACTTGGTTACTTGTTATTATTATTAAACAGGCATGTATATGTAAAAAACAGGGAAACAATAATATGGCATGAACAACTAACAAGTTCAGGTTGAAAGACAACATGTACAGGTGAAAGACAACTCATAAAAAAAATCAGGACAACGAAAATTCTAGTTCAGGACTGCAAGACAGTACTGCACCAAATATGGAATTTCCGTTACCACAAACATGCAAACCTAGATCCATCTGAGAATCTGGAAAATAGACTCTCGTTCGAATCCAACAAATATATATAAGTCATATGGTATTTCACAAAAACAATTCTCAAAACAAAATTGTATCCATAAAACGTGTTCAGCCAGAAATCGGATGTTTATATTTATAAACAGGAAAACGGTATAAAAACATATTGATTAAATCCAAGGAAAAAATCTGGGATATTCCCTAGTATGTTTAGTAACAGAACATAAAGTTTCATAATTTTCCAACATAGATAGAATAGTCAAGTAAAATCAGAAAGCAGCAAGATACCGGATATTTGTAAATCTGAAATCATAAATATAGCAGTACTAAAATAGCAATATCTTTCAAAATATAAATCGAAATTCAGATCCGTCAAAAGGGTGATAAAATAGATACAGTAGGCTATATTTCATATTCACAAAGTTTTTAGAGACAGTAAGTAGAATCAGGTTGAAATTAAGGTTCTTTATCGAACAACATGAAAATTATGCAAATAAAGTAGTTGTTTGCAAGCATAGAATAGTGTATAAAAGTTATCAATTAAATCCACAAAAATTATGGGTCAATCCCAATCAAGTCTAGTTGTATTCGGCAAAATATTGAATCAAAATATTGTCTTTAATATACAGAATTTATACAAAACAGAATTTGAAATTTTCTACACCACTGTAGTAAAACAGCAATAACTTGCTACTCACAAATTGAAACTGAGATTTGTTAGAAATTCTGGAAAGTAGATAGAATTCTCTATAATTCATATTCACAAATAATTTTCATATACTGACCTTAATAGAGTCTAAAATACTGAATAAAAACTGGGTAATAATAAGGGCAGAATTATTCTTCATGCATAAAATCAACTAGATCATATGAAACACAACCAAGTCATAACCAAACGTGAACCAGGGTATACTAGATGTCCAAGCAACATGGTATAGGGTATTTTACAAGTCTACTACGAGTTATACTACATCAAACACATCATGCATACAAGATCATACGACACCTCATAATCACGAGCACATGTATGTATACAAGAATTAATTATATCTAACCCTAAATTTATGTCGTGTGTGTAATAAGACAACTACAGACGGATCAACACATAGAGACAAGATATAACAGAGATTTTGCACAAGAATTGTCTCTAGATCACAACTACACTACATGCGGTATTTAGTACTTGTATTATACAAAAAAATAATATACAAGTTACTTGCTGATGCTGCTTGTTTTTTGTTGCAGTGTGGGTGCACCAGGTGTGAGTTCAGACTCAATTTGTAATGAGGGAAGAGTGCGGTACCGGACGGTGAGCGAGAGGCTCGCTTCGGCGCTTGAGGATCGGCTCGGATGGCCTCGCCTCGAGTACCTGCAGACGGTCCTGAAACACCGGGGTTTATCCCAGTGGCGGACCCTCCGACGATCTAGTCAGTCTCTGTGAGAGAGTAGCAATAACTAGGGGAATTTTGGTGGCAAGGATTGATTACCTGAAAAGGTGGGTGAGGGTCTGGTATTTATAGGAAATCCCAACCGGTTTGGATCCACTTGGGGGCCGGGTCTGAACCCGAAAGCCCATGGGCCTGACGTGGCAGGAGGCCCAGGGGGTTTAGGGCGGATGTGGTAGTGCCAAGAGTGGTATAGGGCTGACGTGGCAAAGCCCTAGGTGGTATTTGGAGCTGACATGGCTGATCATGGGGCTCCTGTGCCGCTGGGAGAATCGGATGGCCTAGGTTGTGCCAGGTCATCCTCATTCATTGCCAGGCTGGGCGGACGGCCCGTGGGGCTGTCGCGGATCGGAGGCCGAGGGCCATCGAGGCTCATCGGATACGAGGAGACCAGTTCTGTGGAGGTGAATTTACGGCTCGGTGCCGAGGCTGTAGCGGTCTGGGGCCGAGCCGGATTGTTTCTTTTTTCTTTTTGAGTGAGCCATCCTGGGCCTTGGCTGGGCCTCAGGCCATTTTTACCCTACCACACAAGCCCCCCACTCCTGTGGGGATTCGGGAGTTAGCCGTGGAGGAGTGTTTATGGTCGTGGAAATGGGATGGCGAATCGTTGGGCCTTCATGAGAAGGCTACCCTGGTGCTAGACCGAACCTCGAGCTGGCGAGGGTTTATGGGTCGGCAAGGGCGATGGCGAGCTGTTGAACCTTCCTGAGAAGGCTACCCTGGTGCTAGACCGAACCTCGAGCTGACGAGAGTTTATGGGTCGGCAAGGATGATGGCGAACCGTTGTGCCTTCCTGCAAAGACTACCCTGGTGCTAGACCGAACCTCGAGCTGGCGAGGGTTTATGGGTCGGCAAGGATGATGGCGAACCGTTGTGCCTTCCTGAGAAGACTACCCTGGTGCTAGACCGAACCTCGAGCTGGCGAGGGATTATGGGTCGGCAAGGGTGATGGCGAACCGTTGTGCCTTAGAAGGTTTGAGCAGGGCGGCCTGCTGTCTTCGCGGAGCATTGAAGGCGCTCCGGGATCTGTGTGATGTTTCAACTTCCTAGGGGCATTAAATGGCGCCGCCTAATAAATGCATGGCGCTTAGGCTTCCGTCGTTTGGCTTTCCCAATGTCATAATGGCCGGTCTATGGGGGAGGTTATAAATACCCCTCTCCCCACAGCGAGTTTGATCACAGCAAGGGTGGTCCATCGGCCATTAGAGGTGTCTGCTTTGGCGGACGTCTGTCTCTTGCAAAATCTTGACCCTGAGAACATTGGATGGGTGGTCACTCTATTGCCTTGTTCTTCTCCCGTTCCTGATGGCCTCGATGTGAGTGTCAGGGTCGGGGGAGAACAAGGCAGAAGAGATGGCGGCCGGAGTCCGGGCTCGGGGGACAAGGTGCTGAAAGGTTTTAACCCTGGGAACCTCGGACTGGTGGTGACTTTGCCGTCCGGATCCTTTTTCGGGTCAGACGGCTCTGATACGGCTGTTTGCCCGAGAAAGATCCGGACAGAAGGGGTATCAACCGAATTCCGGACCTGGGGCTGAGGAGCCTCGGATAGATGGGTCGTCTCCGATCTCTGTCTTCCTTCTGGTGCTGACCTGATGCTCTGTCAGCCCAAAGGAGTTAGAGATTGGAGGTGGGCTGATCTGCTTTCCGATAGGGTTCCAGGCGATGGTGGCTTTTCTCCCACCCTCGAACAGTTTGGGGTTTCGGCTGCCGAGGCCGTAATCCCCGAGCTGCTCGCGGGTGAGAGGGGAGCCGACCGAGCCCTGGAGCCCGGGGCGCCTGTCTAAGGACGGCGCCTTAAATCTTTAAGCAAAAATTTTTCTCCGCTGAACACTTCATCCGAACCGACCCCTGTGTGGTCTCCAACCGGCGCTAGGTGACGTCAGCAGCGCCCGTTTCGAGGATGACGTGGCGCAATTCTATTGGTGGCAGACGCGCGCTATTCGAGGAACAGTAATGCGAAAATCGAGGCGTCAACTCTCCCTCTATAAATATCCCCCCCCCCTCTTCCCCATTCTGTTCATTTCTTTCCTGCTGCCTTCTTAAAAAGAAATCAAACACTTCAGTGCTCGGCTTGACTGTTTAGCGGCACCGGCTTGTCAGTCCGAGGCAACCCAGAGGTTAGTTTGTAAGTTTCTTTTGTTAGGTGCAGATGTCTAGGGCTCAGTCTGGCTCGTCGGCGTCGATGTCGAGGGGGGAAGGGAACCCTGCCTCAAAATCGACTTCGTGGGAGGAGCCAGTGTGCGAGGAAGAGTTGGTACATGATGTGAAGCCTTCCGATTCGACTTCGTGGGAGGAGCCAGTATGCGAGGAGGAGCCGGTATACAATGTGAGGCCGTTACGCTCCCGGAATCCTTTCGTGGTGGAGAGTAGTGAATCTGAGGAGGCAAGTGACAGCTCTAACGTTGTGGAGATAGTGGGTACGGATTCCGAGGGGGAAGATAGTGGAGGAGAAGGTGAAGCAGCCAAGGCTCGGACTAGAGGCGCAGGGAAGGGCCCTAAGGCTCGGGGGGTAGGTTCTTCTTCCACGCCAGCCGGTCTTGGGCGTTTAGCTACTCCCTCGCCGGAGAAGGCTCGGAAGAAGAGGGTGCCGAGAAAGAAGGGATCAAGGCCGAGGGTTCGAGCAAGGCGCCCGTTGGTCGGAACCTTCTGACGGGGTCTCCAGCGCAGCCGGACCACTTCCAGCGGTACCCCGATGATCTTTCTGACTCGGTGCTGTTTGGGGTCCAACCTTCTTCGCCGA
This sequence comes from Hemerocallis citrina, assembly GCA_017893485.1. Taxonomy (NCBI): domain Eukaryota; kingdom Viridiplantae; phylum Streptophyta; class Magnoliopsida; order Asparagales; family Asphodelaceae; genus Hemerocallis; species Hemerocallis citrina. The sequence goes on from CM030365.1 coordinate 213,942,777, forward strand.
GTCGGAAGATTATAAAGATGGATTTGATTCCGACGATACTGGAAGATGGTGATTTGGATGTTGCACGATCGCATTTCCACATCGGGCCGGAGTATGAATTGATGTTGCCGAGCTCGAGCCTTCGTCCCACCGATCCTCTGCCGGACTGGTACTGCGTCTTCCCTGTGGATGCCTTCGGCTCCGGACTGAGGCTGCCGATGCATCCGTTCATCAAGGAGGTGCTCAACTGGGCGAAGCTGGCCCCGATGCAGTACGGGCCGAATTCGTGGAAGCAGATCATCTGCTTTGTGCTGTTCTGCGAGGAGCAGAAGGTACCCCTCCGGCTGAATGTGTTCCGAGCGATGTTGGGGATCAGCTCGTCGGGAAAGTCGGAGGGGATATACTATATCTCCCCTCAAGGTAAGGGGAAGGTGGTTCACGGCCATCCGGACTCAATTAAAGAGTGGAAGCGGAAGTACCTTGTGATCCGGAGCGAGGGGCTTTGGGACATCCCCACTCAGTGGAATTATTACAAGCCTCAGTTCAAAGCACCGAGGCCGAAGGACATGTCTGCCGAAGATTGGGGGTTTGTCGGGCGTCTACGGCTGTCGCATAGCATCAGCTGGCCGAAGGTGACGGAGGGTCACCTGGCCAGCGCCGGACTGAGCCCTGCCGTGTCTTGTATGTAGTTGTTCCTTTCTTGTTTTACCATTCTTTTGTGCTCATTGTTCTTAATGGATCTTTTCGCAGGTATGGATCCAGAATCAATCAAGGCAAAGAGGCTCGCCATGAAGAAGCAGAAGGCCGAGGAGGAGGCAGGCGCGAAGAGGGCGAGGGGGCCGACCCCGGTTGCATCTGAGGCCACACTTCCGCCGAGGGGCAAGAGAACTCGCTCGGAGACGAGCAAGGAGGTTGCGGTTCAGGGGAGCTCGGGTCAGGTTAAGGCTTCCGAGCGCAGAGAGGGGAAGGGTCCCTTGGTCGAAGGCAAGGGGGTGGACAAGATGACGGAGGAGCTGCGGCAGCCGTGGGTGCCGGACTGGCGACCCCCCGGGACCGCACGGAGATGAGGGCCGAGACCCTGGAGGATGCGTACACGCGCCTCGCGCAGGCTAATGTGCTGGTAAGTCCGCCGACCCCACTTGCCTTGTGAATATGTCATTCTCGGTTACTTAGTTGTGTTTGGTCACTGCGGGCGACCGTGCAGGGGGCCCATGTGAGAGGCCTTTATGAGGCGGCCTTGGAGCGGGAGCGAGACTGGGCTGACAAGGCCTTGCAGGAGATGAAGGAGATGAAGATAGAGCTCGAAGGCTCGCATAAGAGGGAGCAGGAGATGAAGACCGAGTTCGATGCCAAGGAGGTGGAATGGGGGAAGAAGATGGCGGCTCTGAAGAAGAGGTTCGCAAAGGAGAAGGAGGAGTTGACGGAGGTGGGTCAGAACTTGGTGATCAAAGCCCAGGACGAGTGCTATGCGAAGGCCCTCAGTCATGTGAGGCACTTCTACCCGACCATCGACCTGTCCAACTTCGACTACGACATGGAGGTCGAGGGGACACCGAAGACCCCTAATGAGGAGGGGCCCCAAGTCGAGGGATCGGCAGTCGACCATCAAGTGAACCCGGCCGAGTTTGAGGTGGGGAAACAAGATGTTTAGCTTCGTTTTTGTTTTTTCTTTTCTTCCCATTGTATTTGCCGAATGCGGACTGGCCACCGCCTTTTTGTACGCCGAACTTAATTTATAAAAGAGGATTTTTTGACTGGCCAAGTGTTTTGACCTCGGATATTTCCGAACCTTTTTGCATATGTGTCTTGAGTGATGGCTGGTTCTCTTGTAGATTACGGCTCCCCTTCCCGAGGCAGACCCCCGTCGCTCAGATGTGGCGTGGCTCCGGAGTAAGATCAAGGCCCTGGAGGCCACGTTGGTTCGCTATCGCAAAGGGACTCGCGATCAGGATGCCACCTTTAATTATTATCGGGACAAGTCTAAAGCCCTAAGTGCGGAAGCGAACCGGCTGAAGAGAGCGATGGTGGATCGGGACCTCGGAGGTGCCGGTCTTGGATACACCATGTCTAGTGCCTCGGTGCAGAGGCCCTCGTCTGAAAGGCTCCTCCACGACGTCATAGTCGAGAAGGAGATGGAGATACACCATTACAAGACGATGCTCGGAGTGTCGGGGACGAGGACGGCCTCTTGCTTGGGAGGCTTGCGAACGGAGGGGGTTCCCTCGGCATTGCTATTGCTAGAGCGTGTTTGACCGGGGGATGCCTAGAGCTCCGTGGCCGGTGGGTCGACCGTGGCAGCCCCCAAGGACTATCTTGACGAGGAGAGAGATCCAAGTCGTTCGATTGGCGTGGGATTGCCATCCGTCGGACCCGAAGGGCCCTAAGAGTGATTTCCTTCTGTTGGAGATGAGTGGAGTGGTCCTGTAACGGTCTTGAATTGTTTTTCAGAACTAATAAGGGAGTATGAATAAGGAGTTTCTTTTTCATTCTTCGTGCTGGTCGATAGCTTCTTGATTGATGGTGGAAATGAGGTTTGGCACGGCCGATCCGTGAGGGATCGGCACCGGGTGAGGTTCCTTAGAGGTCGAGAGGCGTTAGGGTGACTCCCCGCCCTGAAGCCGGTTCCTTCCTACCGAGACGTCGGGGGACGACACCGGAGTGAGGACTCGGGTGCCGAAGCTTTTAAGAAAGCGATCCCGTTGTCCGGTGTTAGGTCGGACCTGCCGAGGCATTTGGAGTTTGACAAAAAGAGATCTCTTGTATATATGTTGAGAGGGGCGCAAAAGGCCCTTTTACATATGAGAGCTTACAAAAATTATCATTTACATTAGCCGAGCGAGAACCTATGTTCGCTCTTCCAGGAACTTCATTAGGTGCTCGGCGTTCCAGGGTCGGCTGATCGGCCGGCCGTCCATATCCGCCAGTCGGTACGTACCAGGGCGTACGGCCTCGACTACCCGGTATGGGCCTTCCCAGTTGGGAGCCAATTTCCTCTTCTTGGTTGGGTCGGAGACGGACAGTTTTCATAACACGAGGTCCCCCGCCTTGATGTTTGTGGGGCGGACCTTCTTGTTGTAAAACTTCTATATCCGTTGTTGGTAGATGCTTCTTCGGATCGAAGACTTCTATCTGACCTCGGCGACGAGGTCCAGGCTGGCCCTCAGGCCGGACGAATTGTCAGCTTCGTCGAAGGCCATGATACGGGGAGAAGGCAGGCCGACCTCGATGGGGATAACTGCCTCTGTCCCATAGGTCAGACTGAACGGCGTCTCCCCCGTGGGGATCCTCTTGGTGGTTCGGTGCGCCCATAGCATGCTAGGCAGTTCTTCGACCCACAGTCCTTTGGGGGAACTGTCGAGGCACTTTTTGAGGCCGTTGAGGATTTGCCTATTCGCGTTCTCCGCTTGGCCATTGGACTGAGGGTGGCAAATAGTGGAGAAACGTTGCTGGATGCCGATGTTTGCGCAGAAAGTTTGGAAGTTCTGACCTTGGAATTGGGTTCCGTTGTCCGTGACGAGGACCCGAGGGATTCCGAACCGGCAAATGATGTTCTTCCAAAAGAATTGTTGTACTTGGTGCTCGGTGATGCTGGACAGAGGCTCGGCTTCGAGCCACTTGGTGAAGTAGTCGATGGCGACTATCAAGAATTTCTTTTGCCCTACCGCTACGGAGAAGGGGCCCACAAGGTCCATGCCCCACATGGTGAATGGCGTAGGACTAGCCAGGGATCGAAGATTGGCTTGAGGAAGCCTCTTGATAAGAGAAAACCTTTGGCATGGGCCGCACCTCTTGACTAGGTCTTGCGATTCTTGGAGCATGGTCGGCCAATAGTGCCCCTGATTCAGGGCCTTCCGAGCGAGTGTCCTGCTCCCCATGTGGCATCCGTCGATCCCCTCATGAAGATCTTTTAGCGCATAGCTGGCCTCGTCGCTGGTGAGACAGCGGAGGTACGGTTTGCCGTCGGCCAAGGTGTATGAGCGTTTGAAGAGGATGTCATCAATCATAACGAACCTTTCAGCTCGGACCCTGACCCGTCTGGCCTCGGCCCGGTCTTTAGGAAGCTCGGCATTAATTAAGAATCTCCGGATGGGGGTGGTCTAGTCGTTTGGACTGGCAACGCCTTGCACACACATTGCCTCTTGACCTTGGTCATTGATACTTGGCTTTAGGAGGATTTCTATGAGTACCGTCTGATCGAGACCCTCGAAGGAGGAAGAGGCGAGTTTGGACAACGCGTCTGCTTGAGCGTTCTGCTCCCTAGGGACTCGAATGACTGTGGAGTGGAAGAAGGATGCTAGGAGACGTCGGACCACCGCCAAATACCTCATCATGCGATCATCGCGGGCTTCGTATTCTCCGGTGATCTGATTGACCACGAGCTCAGAATCGCTGAAGGCCCGGATTTGCTTGGCTCCGGCTCGGTGTGCTAGGGTCAATCCGGCGATCATGGCCTCATATTCCGCCTCGTTGTTGGAGGCCGGAAAGTTGAGGTGGAGGGAGTTTTGAAGTAGGAATTGGTCGGGGCTACGAAGGATGATGCCAGCCCCACTCCCCATTTCGCATGATGATCCATTGACAAAGATCTCCCAGGTCGGATCCGAGCCCTCGATGCTGGGCTGCTCGGAGATGGTGCACTCAGTTATGAACTCGGCGAGGGCCTGTCCTTTGATGGCCGTCCTCGGCTGGTAGCTGATGTCGAACTGGCTCGGCTCAATTGACCACTTGACTAAGCGGACGGAGTTTTCAGGCTTGTGGAGGACAGTCTTCAATGGCTGGTCGGTCAGCACTTGGACGGAGTGAGCCTGGAAATAAGGGCGGAGCTTCTGCGCTGCCATGACCAGAGCATAGGCCACCTTTTCTATCTTCGCATACCTCGTCTCGGCGGCGAGCAGGACTTTGCTCACATAATACAATGGTCTCTGAACTCCATCTTCTTCTCGGACGAGGACGGCGCTGAGGGCGCTATCCGAGGTGGACAGGTAGAGCTATAGTGGTTCGCCCGGCTCGGGCTTGCTGAGGAGAGGAGGGTTGGCGAGGTACTGCTTCAGCTGTTCGAAGGCTTCTTGTTGATGGGTACCCCACTCGAGGCCCCCTTTTCCGTGCAGGGCCTTGAAGAAGGGGAGAGACTTCTCCCCTGACTTGGAGAGGAAACGGCCGATTGCAGCCAACCGGCCTGTAAGCCTCTGAACCTCCTTGACATTCCGGGGTGGGGCCATGTCAATAATAGCTTGGATTTTCTCGGGGTTCGCCTCGATGCCGCGCTGGCTGACGATGAACCCCAGAAATTTCCCAGTGGAGACGCCGAAGGTGCATTTAGCCGGGTTGAGCCTCATGTTGTGATGCCGGAGGACTCCGAAGGCTTCCTCGAGGTCGGCGACGTGGTCCGGTCCAGCCCAGCTCTTGACGAGCATGTCGTCGACATAGACTTCCACGTTGCGGCGGATCAGGTCTTTGAAGATTTTGTTGATGAGCCGTTGGTATGTGGCTCCGGCGTTTTTCAGCCCGAAGGGCATGACGCGGTAACAAAAGAGACCCTGGTCGGTGACGAACAAGGTCTTGGAGATGTTTGGTGGAAACATCCGGATCTGATTGTACCCCGAGAATGCATCCATGAAGGACAGTAGCTCATGCCCCGAGGTTGCGTCGATTAAGGCGTCGATGCGGGGGAGGGGAAAGGATCTTTCGGACATGCCTTATTTAGATCCGTGAAGTCGATACAGATCTGCCAGCCCCCGGTTGCCTTCTTCACCATGACGATATTAGCCAACCACTCGGGGTAGCTGACTTCCTAAATAAATCGAGCGGACAAGAGTTTGTCGACCTCTGTCTTCACAATTTGCTGTCTCTCCGGGGCGAACTTGCGCCTCTTCTGGACGACCGGCTTAGAGTCCGGGATGACGCTCAGCCGATGCATAATTAAGTCTTCGGAGATCCCGGGCATGTCGGAGGGCTTCCAGGCGAAGAGATCAACGTTGCGGCGAATGCAGGCGATTATGCCTGGCTTCAAGTCCTCGGGGAGCGAGCGGCTCACCCGGAACCATTTCGATTCGTCCTCGGTGCTGAACGGGACCTCCTCCAGTTCGTCGACAGGCTCGGGAGCGGGGCCATCCCTCTCGGGTTCGAGCTCAACGGCGTCGAGGGGGAACACACCCCCTCCGACGGCAGTCATGTAGCACGACCGCGCCGCTTCTTGGCTACCTCGGACTATGTCGACCCCTTGCGGGGTGGGAAATTTAAGTTTCAGATGGTAAGCCGAAGGTACCGCTTGAAGGAAGCACAGTCCGGGTCGGCCGAGTATGGCGTTGTAAGCTGCCTTGACGTTTACCACCATGAAGTCCATGGACTCGGTCCTCTTGACAGGAGCCGATCCTGCGGTAACGTCGAGAGTAACAATCCCTTCTATTACGACAGGGACGCCAGAGAACCCATGCAAAGTGTATCCGGCCGGTTTTAGCTTGCCTCTGGGCAGCTTGAGATTCTCGAAGGTTTCGAGGAAAAGAATATTTACCGAGCTGCCATTGTCGACGAGGATTCGGCGAACTTCACAATTAGCCATGTGGAGGCCAATGACGAGGGCATCGCAATGAGGGAGGCGAACGCCTTCGAGGTCCTCTCCGGAGAAGGAGACAGGCACCGGTTGCAACCTGGGTGAGGGGTTGTCTTGGACAGTATTCACCTCTCGGACGAAGGCTCTCCGAGTGGTATTTGACTCTCCCCCCATTGGTCCTCCATGGACACAGTGTAGAATGGCCGGCGTGCCTGCGGCTCCTTCGGGCGAGCAATCCCGATCCTGGATACGGTTCGGAATGGGAGTCAGAGGCGAAGGCCTCCGGTTCCTCGTATCCCGCCGATCCCGTGGGCCTTCTTTGGTAAATTCTCGGAGGTACCCTCGTGAGATGAGGGCCCCAATCTCATCTTTCAGGGCCCGACATTGGTCGGTTTCGTGCCCATGATCTCTATGAAAACGGCAGTAGAAGCGTTGGTCTCGCTTCTTGTTGTTGTTTGATCGGGGAGGTAGTCGGACAAGACCCTTATCCTCGATTTCTAAGAGGATGGCGGACACGTTATGTGTCAAGGGAGTGTACCTTTTGAAGTGAGGGACCGGAGGTGCCCTCTTCGCGCCGACCCCTTCCTTTGCTGTTTTCTTGGCAGGTTCGGCCTCATCGACCCTGCGCTTGCCCTTTCCTACGACTTCCTTGCTGCCCTCTGGGTTAAGAGCTTCTTCAGCTCGTATGTACTTCTCGACCCGGTTGAGAAGGTCAGGGAAGTCCAGAGGTGGCCTCTTTGCCAAGGAGACCTTTAGCTGGTTGTGCCGGACATTGTGTCGGAAAGCTACCGAGGCGACCCCTGCATCGAGGGCAGAGACGGATCTGGCCTCGGTCGTGAACCTCTTGACGAAGTTACGGAGCGACTCCCCCTCCCTCTGGGTGAGGTCGAGCAGGGAAGCGCTCGTCTTCTCGGCCTTCCGGCTGGTGATGAAGTGGGCCAGGAAGCTGGCTTCCAGTTGGTCGAACGAGAAGATCGAGCCAGGGGAGAGTTTGGAGAACCAATCCCTGGCCAGACCCCGGAGGGTGGCCGGGAAGGCTCGGCACAGCAGGGGATCCGAAGCGCTGTGAATCATCATGAGGATTTTGAAGCCCTCCATGTGATCAGCTGGATCACCCTCGCTGTTGTAAGTCTCGAACTGCGGAGGCCGGAAGTTCCGGGGGATCTCTGCTTCTATGATGTTGATGGAAAATGGAGGTCAAGAAGGTCCACGACCTTGAACTAGGTTGGGATTCCCGTCGCCGATGCGCTCGAGGCGATTCTCCATCTCTAGGAGGCGTCAGAGCACCTCGTCTGTGCGCTTAGGAGGGGGGTCGGCGCACGAGTGTGACTCCTCCCTTCGCTCATTTGAGGGGGTCGGCCATAGGTCGCAGACCTTGGCGCTCCGTGGAGGGCCTCCATGATTTCATCTCTGAAGCTTCTGAACTCGGCCCTGGTGACCGCGCCATGGTCGGAAGGGTCAGATCGGGGCATAGGAATTCGGCCGATGCGGCTGAATGCCGACGGCCTGTCCCCTTGCACAGGCCTGGAATGGTTCGGGGCCGAGTTGGAAGCGGTCCCTTCCCTAGCCTGGCTAGCCCTTCTGTTCTGAATGACCCGACGAAGGTCGGGTTCGGCAACGCGTGAAATGCTTCGTTGGGGACCGGGGTTCGCCCCCGGATTATTGGATGCTTGCCCTCCGTCGAGGGCCCCCTCGGGAGGAGGCCCGTATGGTCGGGTGGAACAGGCCGATCTTCGGGCTCGGGGAGCCATGGGAGATCGGGTTAAGGGAGAGCGTCGGTGGCCAGGCTCGGACTGTCGTCCGTACCAAATAAAAGGGTTCCCACAGACAGCGCCAACCTGATGCTGCTTGTTTTTGGTCGCAGTGTGGGTGCACCAGGTGTGAGTTCGGACTCGATTTGTAATGAGGGAAGAGTGCGGTACCGGACGGTGAGCGAGAGGCTCACTTCGGCACTTGAGGATCGGCTCGGATGGCCTCGCCTCGAGTACCTGCAGACGGTCCTGAAACACCGGGGTTTATCCCGGTGGCGGACCCTCCGACGATCTAGTCAGTCTCTGTGAGAGAGTAGCAATAACTAGGGGAATTTTGGTGGCAAGGATTGATTACCTGAAAAGGTGGGTGAGGGTCTGGTATTTATAGGAAATCCCAACCGGGTTTGGATCCGCTTGGGGGCCGGGTCTGAACCCGAAAGCCCATGGGCCTGACGTGGCAGGAGGCCCAGGGGATTTAGGGCGGACGTGGCAGTGCCAAGAGTGGTATAGGGTTGACGTGGCAAAGCCTTAGGTGGTATTTGGAGCTGACATGGCTGATCATGGGGCTCCTATGCCGCTGGGAGAATCGGATGGCCTAGGTTGTGCCAGGTCATCCTCATTCCTTGCCAGGCTGGGCAGACGGCCCGTGGGGCTGTCACGGATCGGAGGCCGAGGGCCATCGAGGCTCGTCGGATACGAGGAGACCAGTTCTGTGGGGGTGAATTTACGGCTCGGTGCCGAGGCTGTAGCGGTCCGGGGCCGAGCCGGATTGTTTCTTTTTTCTTTTCGAGTGAGCCATCCTGGGCCTTGGCTGGGCCCCAGGCCATTTTTACCCTACCACACTTGCCTTAAAGATGACAATGAAAACGGCAAAGTAAGAACAAGAATAACGGGAACGGATTCCCGGGCACGAACACAACGAATGAACGACGAACCCAACCACGACTCACAAATAACGAACACACGGGATCGAACACACGCACACAAAAGCGGGCAGCGGAGAGGTGAGCACGAGGGAACGATGACGGACAGCGAAGTCGCGGCCCACCGTTGCTGTCGACGGAGGACGGGCACAACACACTATGGTTGTTGCGGTCGTTTACTATGGTCGACGTCGGGGTAAGGTAGCGACGCTGCAGAAGGGTCGCGGCACCTGAGGGGTCGCTGGCTGGCTGCTGTGGGGTCGCGTCGCGATGGGGAGAGGGGACCAGGGGGCTGTCTGTAGGTGGCACTGCACTGCAGGGCGTCGAGAGGAGGGTGCGTCGGGGTGCTGGTGTGCGGCAGGACGACGCTGCAGGAGTAGGAGAGATCGGGAGGGCGCCGAGGTGGTGGAGGAAGAGGAGGTCGGGAGATGAGGGTGCATAGGGAGTGGGGGAAAGAGAGGGAGAGGATTGGGAGTATAGGAGGGTGGGGTTTTGTGGGGGGGGGGAGATGTACATGGTAGAATATTTATAGGAATAGGGTGTTATTAGGGTTAGGGGTTGTGCTGACGGGCGACTAATGGGTTTGGGGTGAATGTGGGTAACGGGTAGGGTAGGGTAGAAGAAATAAGGATCCAATAAGGATTAGGGTTAGAATTAAAAGATTCAAATAGAATAAGATGGGAACAAAATGACTAAATAAAATAGGACATGAACAATAATAGAATAGGGCTCAAAATAATAGCTCGAACAATCAGAGACGAAACAATAGGAGGCAATGGAATCAAGAAACTCAAGTAAGAAGACGACAAATCAAATAAATGGATATATAGAAAATGAAGATCCAAAACACGATCCAAAAAGAGATACAATGAGAATAAATACAAAAAATAAAATAAAATAATACACCCAAAAAAACGTAAAATGAAAAAGAGGGATTACACCACGTGTCTCCTGGCTCTGGAAAGAAATTGCTAAAGCCTATGAGCCTTTCAATAACTGTGTGTTTTCGTTTATTGGAAATGGCAGACTTACCTGATTCTAGTGGGATAAGTGGTGTGGTGATCACACACTTAGAGTTCTGTTTCCCGAATTGTATGACCGTGCGGCACGACCGCACTGCACGGTAGCCGAAGCTTGGAGGAGAAGGTCCTCGAGACCGGCCTTTAAACAGGCACTGGACTCTGAGTCTTAGCTCAGGTTGATGGAGCTTCAGGCCAATATAGCCAGCTCGGGAATTAGGTGCTCACAAAGACCAGATAGGAAATCCTGGGGAATTGAAAAGAACAACACATTCACTGTATGCTCCCTTTATAACCGTATAAATTTCAGGGGTTGTCGCCCGAAATGGTCCGCTATTATTTGGAAAACGAAAACACTGTTGAAAATAAAAGTCTTCTTATGGCTGGTTCTTAACGATGTAATTCTAACGAAAGAGAACTTGGCTAAGCGCCAGCCGGATATTGATTCCAGCTGTGGGTTCTGCAATGTTATCTTTGAGACCAGAGATCATCAATTTCTGGAGTGTCCCAGGAGCAAATCGATCCTCATTGAGGTCCTCAAAGCCCTGGGGACGAACGAGTACCCTAGTACGTATGAGGAACTGTGGATAGGATCAAAGTCCGCTACTAAGAGACGGGTCATGAGAGAAGCCTGGTTTATCGCAATCGCTGCCAAAACCCCGGTACTTTGGCTAGATAGGAATAACTGTTACTTTCGGGGGACTAGTAATAGTATTTTTGGTTATTTAACTCACATTATGCATCTTATTTCGCTTTGGGCTACAGCTGCGGTAACAGGGCCTAAAGGGAGGATCCCTAGTGTCTTTCAGGTGGATGAGTACGACGACGAAGAAGTCGAGATCAGGCCGACGCTTGACTGAGGGAGGTGTAGGCCCGAATCTTCTGTTGTTCCACCGATGTTCGTTCCCCACCACCCCAGGGCTTGTTGGGGGGAGTTTAATGTTGCTGTACTCTTGACTACATGTATGTATGTGTTGTTCCTATTTTTGCCCCACCACCCTATGTCCGGGGAGGATTTATGTAGTTTATTTTATATATTGTAGGACTTCGTACTTGGTTCAGTACTCTGAGTTTGTTTTATTAACTTCTTATTAATAAAACAGAGTGGCCATACTCCACCCTTTACTTTAAATAATAATAAAAAACCCTTTTATTCAAGCTTTTCTTAGAGAATCTATAGTCGTTAAAGGCAAATTTTAGGTATTTGGCAAATAGCAAATAGCAAAAATAGCTTTGCTTTGTAATTGTTGTTAGCCAAAATTTGACTTTTACGAAATCCAAATAAGACTGTACGACGTTAAAAAAACCCTTTAAAATGGTTTAAATGGTCAGATAGTAACATTTCAACCCAAACAAAAAATTCACAAAGTTTCCCTGATGTAGGGACGTAAGATAATGTTTCGTTTGAGAGTTTTTTTTGTTTTTTTAAAATGGAACGGACAGGAAATCATTTCCCATTTGACCGTTTTAAAAAAACAATAATAAAAAAAAATTAAGGGACAGAGAATAATTCCTCGTCCGATTAGTACGTGTGAAAAAAAAACTCTCAGACGAAGAATAATCTTTCGTCTATCTCGAACGGACGAAAAATTATATTTCGTTTGCTATATTTTAGCAATTGCCATTTCGTTTGTCAGATATAGCCAACTACTGCAGTGGCAAAATTCAATTTTTGAATCAATGGCCAACAATAACATAGGGTTTTTTTTTTCTTTCAAATTTTGAAAACTTTGGGTAAATGACAAGCGACTACAAATGCTCTTAAAGAACCTTGTTTATGTTGTTTTTTTATGTATTAGAAAAATGTAGAATATAATTATCTCGAAAGGGAAATTTAAAGAATAAAATAAAAAAATCATCCTCCTCAAAAGTCAAACATACAACTCATCGTAATTTAACCAATTCATCCCCCATTTAATAGCACCCAAATTATTCTACCCCTTTCCCTCCATAATCCATTTATCCTCCTCATCACTCCCACTCTCTTCTCCAAAGCTAAAAATGTATCCGTACAATGTCTACCTCCTCCTTCTCCTCCTCATCTCAATCCAATCCGAAGCGGGCCATGGCCAGCACCACCCAGACTTCACCACCCTCCTCACCCTGAAATCCACCCTTCTCTCCTCCTCCCCAACCTCCACCGCCTTCTCCGACTGGTCCCCTTCCTCCCCCTCCCACTGCTCCTTCTCCGGCGTCACCTGCCACCCCATCACCTCCGCCGTCACCTCCCTCAACATATCCTCCCTCCGCCTCTCCGGCCCCCTCCCCCCTCTCCTCTCCTCCCTATCCTCCCTCTCCTCCCTCAACATATCCAACAACAACTTCTCCTCCCTCTTCCCCCCACTCCTCCCCCTCCCCTCTCTCCTCTCCCTCGACGCTTACAACAACAACTTCTCCGGCTCCCTCCCCGATTTATCTAATTTTCCCTCACTCGGCCGCCTCCAGCTCGGTGGCAACTTCTTCTCCGGCCACATCCCCGAATCCTATTCGAACATCTCCACGTTGGAGTATCTGGGCCTGAACGGAAACAACCTGTCCGGGCCAATTCCCTCCAGTCTGAGCAGGCTGCCCAGGCTCAAGGAAATGTACCTCGGATACTTCAACTCCTACGACGCCATCATCCCGCCCGAGTTCGGGATGCTGACGTCGTTGGAGTTGTTAGATTTGGCGAGCTGCGGTCTGATAGGACCGATCCCGCCGCAGCTCGCCAATCTAAAGCTGCTCAACAGCCTGTTTCTGCAGCTGAATCAACTCTCGGGGTTTATCCCCGCGGAGCTCGGCGGGCTGGTCAGTTTGAAGTCTCTCGATTTGTCAAACAATCTCTTGACCGGAGAATTACCAGACACCTTTGCAGAGCTCAAGAACGTTACCTTGCTCAATCTTTTCAGAAACCATTTACATGGTAGCATTCCGCCTTTCATTGCGGACCTTCCGAACCTCGAGGTGTTGGAGGTTTGGGAGAATAACTTTACGATGGAGTTGCCGGCGAAGTTGGGGCAGAGTGGGCGGTTGAAGAAGTTGGATGTGACGACGAACCGGATGACCGGGCTAATTCCGCCTGACTTGTGCAAAGGTGGGATGCTGGAAATATTTGTTCTTATGGACAATGGGTTCTTCGGCCCGATTCCGGAGAAGCTTGGGGACTGTAAGTCGTTGATGCACGTTCGGCTTTCGAAGAATTTCTTGAATGGGACAGTTCCGGCTGGGTTTTTTAACCTACCCGAGACTGATATGTTGGAGTTAAGCGATAACTACTTTTCCGGGGAGTTGCCGCCGGTTCTTGGTGGTGATAAGATGGGGATGTTGTTGTTGTCGAACAACTTGTTTAGTGGGCCAATTCCAAAGGGGATTCGGAATCTTCATTTGGTGCAGACTCTGTCGCTGGAATCTAATAGATTCTCTGGCGAGATTCCGGCTGAGATTGGTGAGCTGAAGCAACTGTCCAAGCTTAATTTAAGCGGGAACAATCTTTCGGGCGAAATCCCATTGAAACTGATGCAATGCTCGTCGCTTGAATCAATTGATTTGAGTAGGAACAACTTGTTTGGTGAAATTCCTCTTCAAGTAACACGGCTACATATTCTGAATACCCTGAATCTGTCGAGGAACCAGTTTTCAGGCGAAATTCCGACTGACATGCAGAGAATGGCAAGCTTGACTACGCTTGATCTCTCCTTCAATAATTTGTCGGGCACTATTCCGATCCAAGGCCAGTTCCTCGTCTTCAACGATAGCTCATTTGCAGGAAATCCTAACCTATGCGGCGTTCCATTACCCTGCATGGCAACTCACAGCTTATCTCGCAATTCAGACAGAGCCAACTCTCGTTCATTCAACTCCAAGAAGATTGTCCTAACAATTGTACTACTACTTCTCCTCGCGATTCTCGCTGCCCTCGCACTGAAACAATGGTTGAAATGGAAATCCAACCGAAATTTAGACATTTGGAAGCTCACCGCATTCCAACGTCTCAGCTTCACAGTCGAAGACGTGATGGAGTGTTTAAAAGAAGACAATGTGATAGGAAAAGGCGGGGCAGGGATCGTCTATCGTGGCACCATGCCTAGTGGTACCGAGGTCGCAATTAAACGTCTGGTAGGCCGCGGTGGCGGTGAACACGACAGAGGCTTCAGTGCAGAAATTACAACCCTAGGCAAAATTCGACACAGACATATTGTGAAACTACTGGGCTTTGTATCAAACCGAGACGCCAACCTGCTTTTGTATGAGTACATGCCAAATGGTAGTTTGGGTGAGATGTTGCACGGCAGCAAGGGGGCCCACTTGGGGTGGGAGGCGAGGTGCCGGATAGCAGCGGAGGCGGCACTGGGGCTGTGCTACCTGCACCACGATTGCTCGCCGTTGATCATACATAGGGATGTGAAGTCGAACAATATACTGCTGGACTCGAATTTTGAAGCACACGTTGCAGATTTTGGGCTGGCTAAGTTTATGCAGGATGCAGGGACGTCGGAGTGCATGTCGTCAATTGCTGGGTCCTACGGCTACATCGCTCCAGGTAAAATTGATTATTTGTATTTATGTGGGTTTGGACTCTTGGAAGTAGAGGTTGTTTTCTCTTTTTGGAGTTTAGTGATGGGAAGTTTAAGTAGGGTCAGAGTTGGATAAGCCTGGTTGGTTTTTTGTTTGTTATTTTCACAAATCGAATGATGTAGGCTCGGATAAGTTAAAATCAATGTTGGAACCAAACTAGTTAAATTAGAAAAATAGCATGTTCGAATTTTTAGGGTTCGGCTGGGTTCAACTTCGCTTGAACCGGGTTTGTAGAAGGAGATTAACTTGAATTAGATAGATACTTATTAATAGTTACATGAAAGGTTCAAAACTCACCTTCTACTGTTCTAACTTATTTTTCGAAGATAATGAATAGCAAAATGCTAGACATACATGAGTTTTTACCCCAAACATACATTATAAATGCACTGCAGCCCACTTCTCACTAAAAGACAAGAATAAAATCTTGTCTTTCAGTGAGAAATGGACCCCAATGCATTTATAATGTATGTTTGGGGTAAAAACTCATGTAGGTGTAGCCATCCTCTAATGAATAAGGTAATCTGAACCGCCCAGTTCAAACATTCACTACTGAGTTGGTCGGTTCAGTCCTGTTCAAAAGTGGATTTTAAAACCATTTAATACCTAGTTCCCATTGAACCTGGTCTGACCGTTTTTTATTTATTTAATGTTTGACCGGTCCAGTTTTTACAAGTGGTATAATGTACATGCGATGCACGTCTAAAAAAGTGAAGTTATCAAATTAAATGAATATACATCGAATAAGAAAAAAAATAGTTTATATCTGAATGTTTTAATTTGAGCTACACGTGTGGTGCACATTTATATTTGTTGGATAAAGTTTAAACGTGTATTATACGTGTTTATATAGTTACAAAGTTAAGATTTGTTTGTTACAAAATCCCAACTCTCCCATTATAATAGTAGAAATAGTAAGAGCGAACCCCCTTCCCCCGAATTTTTTTACCAAACTGTCCTTGTTTGAAAGTTAAATACCAAAAAGTCTGTCGCTAACTGAGATAACGCTTGTGGTTAAAATCTTCGCGCTATCTCAGTTAGCATATATTAGGGGACATTACTTTTCCCCTCAAATAGGAGTGTGCGAAAAAAATCACAAGTATAGACTCGCTAACTCCATTAGCGCGCTCATTTAAACCAGGCGAGCTAACGAATATTGCGAGTGTTGATTGGGAATCTACTGACCATCACATTTTTCCGCTGCTTAACGTGCTAAATTTTTTTAATTCCATAGTTCTCTATCCCAATTAGTAACCTTATAAACTTTCTGAACAAGTTCTTTCATTGTGATTGTATGGGGTGTCCAAATTATTTCAGGATCAACGGTACTATAACATCAACCTATGTTTTTGTCACGAATAATTTCACCACCAAAATAAAGTTAAATAGAAATATCGTAATCCATACCTATACATATTTATATCAAAAATAATCATTATCTACTAAACAAAATATATGCGATAAAATGATATGCAAATCATACCTTCAAATTAATGATCAGAAAAGTTGAGCAATTTTGAGCTTCGAGAAGACGGCGTAGTGAATGGGTTGATAACAAATCCGCTATATACACCACCAAACAAAGAAATTTTAGAAGATGGTTTTAGAATTTTGAGAGTCGGAGGATATATGAATGTGGGGGATGAAGAAAATCCTTTAAGATTTTGTAGAATTTTTTTGAGTAAGATCTCCAATTGGGATGCTAGGGTTTTGAAGTTGGGTTTTGAAATTGGGAGAGAATGAGAAGAGAGATAGAATATGAAGAGAATGAGACAGCGACAGCGAGCGTGATTTAAGAAAAATCCCAATTGACATTCGCTATCTTCGTTAGCACGCCTGGTTTAAATGCACACTCCTACTTGAGGAAAAAAGTAGTGGCCCCTAACACATGCTAACTAAGTTAGCGCGAAATTTTTTACTATGCGCGCTATCTCAATTAGCGACAAGAACTTTTTGGTGTTTTAACTTTTAAACAAGAATAGTTTGGTACATACTTACAAAAAGTGGGATAGTTTGACTTTTAAACAAGAATAGTTTGGTACATACTTACAAAAAGTGGGATAGTTTGGTAAAAAATTCAAACCCCCCCCCCCCTAAAAAAATTGTAATTAAAAAAAAATCCGAATTTGTTTCCAAAATGATACACTTTTGAAAGTATTACCAAACTGACCCACTTTTGAAACTATTTACCAAATTGACCTACTTGCTATCTTAGATATCGAGTCTAGTTCAAATGAATTCGTTATTTTAGATAGCGAGTGTAGTTGTACTCATTTTTTCAGAAAAAATTTTGAACATGCAATTTATATCTGAAATGTATATAACTACATTCGCTATCTAAGATAGCCAGTCTAGTTCAACTGACCTCGCTATTTCATATACCGAATGTGATTGTACTCATTTTTTAGATAAATTTTAAACATGCAATTTCTACCTGAAATATATAGACCTACACTCACTATTCGAGATAGCGAGTTCAGTTGAACTAGACTCGCTATCTCAGATAGCGAGTGTAGTTCTATATATTTCATGTTGAAAATTTCTCTGAAAAAATAAGTACAACTACAATCGCTATATGAGATAGCGAGTACATTCGAACTAGATTTGCTATCTCGGATAGCGCGTGTAGTTGTATACATTTCATGTTCAAATTTTTTCTGAAAAAATGAGCACAACTACACTCGCTATCTGATAGCGAGTCTAGTTCAAATGTACTCGCTTTTTCAGATAACGAGTGTAGTTGTATACATTTCAGATATAAATTACATGTTTAAAAATTATCCAAGTGTTAGTGTTGAATAAATTCATAGAACTATACTCGTTGTTTGTCAGTTTGTAAGTACTTTTAAAAAGTGAGTCATTTTGGTAAAAAAAAATCCCAGCCAAGCAAGCGTTAACAAAAAAAGAAAATTAATAGAACATGAAGTAGTGAATGTGAACAAGGAGAGAAACAAAGAATAACCAGTGCAGAGAGGTTAATTTTTTACTACTGGTCAACATGAAATTTTTGTAAAAGTTTCTGTGGCCTACGTAGGGCCAAATCCCAAATAGTAGCTGGTCAGAAAGAAGTCGTTTCAAATGGCTCGATGGGAAATGGACTTGTCAGTATAATTATATTGTGGTCCTCCATTGTAGTAAATGGTTGTACTTCTGAATCCAAAACTTTGCTTGTCATCCAACATTTTCAATGCGTCACTGATGTGGTTTCATCCCCTTGTTGCTATTCTTGTGTAGAGTATGCATACACGCTCCGAGTCGACGAGAAAAGCGATGTGTACAGCTTTGGTGTAGTTCTCCTAGAGCTGATTACTGGTCGAAGGCCGGTCGGCGGGTTTGGTGATGGTGTCGACATTGTTCAATGGGTGCGAAAGACGACTTCTGAGATCGACGACAAATGTCATGCATCTTCAGCTGTGTTGACAGTGGTGGACCGCCGCCTCTCTCTTTCGTCGTTGGATAAGATCATTAATTTGTACAAAGTGGCGATGCAGTGTGTCGAGGAGAAGAGCTCGGCTCGGCCGACGATGAGGGAGGTTGTTCATATGCTATCGGACCCGACTACTTCTCCACCACCTAACCTTCTTGCCATCTGAAGAACCCCTTGATCGAGAGTAAGGGAATAAGGGTTATTTTGATATCACCTCCTAAAGTTAAAGCTTCTTTTTCTCAAGGTAATCCAAAGATGCATGATTTTTAAATACAATCATGCAAAATTTTAAGTTATATCAAATACACTCCAAGAAGGACAAAATTATCCTTACATGATGGTTGTTATGTGCGGACATTTGGTCAATTTCGGAATGTAATTGGGTATAACTTAAAATTTTGCGTGGTTATATTAGACGATCACGCTTTTTGTGGGTTGAGTTAAAATAAAAAAGTTTTTGGAGGGTGATAAATGAAAAATCCAACAAAAAATTGGTAGAGTACAACAATTTGGGCTTTCTTTGTATATTTGAAGTATCTTTTTGGGTTTACTCCGTTATTCTGGGAAAATGATTCCGTAGAGGTTGGAGTGGCTTTGATTTAATTTGTACTCTTAAATGCTGTATTGTATTTCTGAGGTATTGAGCAACTTATATTGGGCAAAGTAAGCGTGTTTCATCAAGTGAAAGCATAAATCAGATTCTTTACTTCTATTCCCTGTAGACTGATATATCAGATAGTCGAATTTAGTGGACCAATTTTGATGAAGTTTTGTTCGTTGAAAGGTGGAAGGAGAAGTAGCATCGAAAAGTGAGAACTGCGAGAGAAAAAAATTCAACACAATGAAGATCGTCTAAAGCTAATGTAGTGCTATTTATGCACAGATGCAAGTATTAGAACAAGCAAGTGCAAATTGAAGATTACGGTTTCGTTGTAACTTGGAGATGAATGGGACATCGCTTGTGCAAAGGGGAGAAACCTAATGGGATGTTTTAACTATCAACTATCATGATTGTATGTTAGATATGCTAAGCATGAAGAATATGTTTTTTTTAAAATAAGAAAATGTGGAATGTAACCACTCTACTTCATTAAAGAGAGTTTTAAAAAATAAATTAGTACTAGACTCGAGTACAAAAAACTACTAACAAGAAATTAAAACATAGTCGTTAAACCTCTAACAAGATCCTGAAGGGTGGGAACAATCCAAAAAAAAAAAAAAACAACATAGGGGGTACATAAAATCTTT
The DNA here is from genome assembly GCA_017893485.1 of Hemerocallis citrina. Classification (NCBI taxonomy): domain Eukaryota; kingdom Viridiplantae; phylum Streptophyta; class Magnoliopsida; order Asparagales; family Asphodelaceae; genus Hemerocallis; species Hemerocallis citrina. The sequence continues at coordinate 213,962,225 of CM030365.1, forward strand.
CCTCCAACAAAATCCTAGAGGGTACGTAACAGAACATCACTCAGTCGAGAGTAGCCCCGATCACGACGTCCTCCTCGTCGTACTCATCCACCTAGAAGGCTCTGGCGATCCTCTCTCTTGGTCCCGATGCCGCAGCTGTAGCCCAATAGGAAATAAGATGCACGATATGAATTAGATTACCAGAAATACTATTACAAGTCTCACGAAAGTAAAAGTTATTTTTGTTTAGCCATAAAATTCAGGTTATTGCGGCAATAGCAATATATCACGCTTCTTTCATATTTTTTCTTTCAGATACAAAAGTGGGGCCAACCAATAGCTCCTCATGTGATTGGGGGTATGTTGTTGCGTCGAGTGCTTTAAGGACCTCGGATAGCACCGATCGACTCCTATGACTGTCTAGAAAAAAGATGATTTCTCATCAATTCGTCCCATTATTTGGTAACCTCTTAACTAGATTTTCTCTGGTTAGAATAGCATCGTTAATGACTAACCACAAGAAAACTCTAACCTTCAATGGGGCATTCGCCTTCCAAAGAATTGAGGACCAACTCGGTCTACAACCCCTGAAATAGATGCGATTATAAAGGGAGTGGACCGTGAAGGAGTCCGCCTTTTTAAGTTCCCATGATTTTCGACCAGGGCCTTGTGAACACCTAACACCTGATTGGGTGATGTATTCCTGCATTGTTATTAATCGCTTTTGGCCTTCCTGCGTTAGACGAGGTCTGAATGAAGGTTTCCACGACCCATTTTTCCAAGTTTTAGCCACAGAAGTATGGGGACGGATGGCAAACTTGTATAGCTATGGGAATAGATCACGTAAGGCATGGGCCCCACACAATTTGTCCCACCAGAATTTAGTGGACATGCTGTTACCAATGAATGTGGTTATACCGCTACAGAAAGTTTCGTAAGCTTTTGAAACGCTCCTCCAAAACCACGAAACCCTGTGACCCACCCTAAAGCCCAGATAACATGAGCCCTTTCCACTTAAATAAGTCTGGATAAATTCCTTCCAGCCTTTTCCGTTTGGGTGGTAGGTTTTCCACCACCATTTACCTAGGGGACAAAATTCATATCTCTCAGATCGATGACACCCAACCCAGCATAAATCTTCTTCATGCTTATTTTTTCCTACCTGATTAAATGGGTACCCCCCTTTGTTAGTGCCAGCACATTTCCATAGGAATCTCCTTCGAACTCGGTCAATCCGCTGAATAACCCATTTAGACATTTCAAAGAAGGCCAAGTAGTATGTTGGGAGATTGGATAAGACTGAGTTGATGTGGGTAACTCTCCCACCAAGAGATAAAGACTTGCATTTCCAACCTGAAAGTCTAGATTCCACTCTATCATTGATAGGAAACCAATCTGATTTCTTCAGTTTACCAAGACGAATCGGCACCCCCAGGTACTTGAGAGGAAAACTGCCAAGCTGGCAGTTCATGACGGAAGTATGTAAAAGCACCTCCTCTTCAAGCAAAATAATAGGAATCAGGGCACTCTTATGGACGTTAAACCGCAAACCCGACCAAGCTTCAAAACAATATAGTGCGCCTTTGAAGGAGATAGTTTCCTCCAACTCTCCATTACCGAAGAGGAGGGTGTCATCAGCGTATTGGAGTATTGGGCAGCCCGTACGATTACGACCACTTGCAACCGGACGAATCCACCACACGAGCCTGCACTTATCAGTCATGTGTTTAAGGACATCTGCCATAATAGCAAATAGTAGGGGGGATAGGAGATCTCCTTGTCTCAAACATCTTCTGCAAGAAAATGGAGACCTAACCTTACGGTTAACCATGATAGACGTCTTGCTCGAAGACAGACAGTGATGAATCCATCTGATCCATCTAGAACCAAATCCTCTGCCCCTCAGAACCTCTAACAGGCAGTCCCAATCCACAAAATCGTATGCTTTCTCGAGTTCTTGTTTGAGGAGATAACTCTTACAGTTCAAGATATGACAGTGACGAATCGCTACTTCGGTAGTGGCCACACAATCCAAAATACACCGTCCGTTAATGAAACCAGACTATTCACGACTGATCAAATTATCCATTAGGCCTGCTAACCTATTGGCCAGAACTTTGGTGATAATTTTCACCGAATAATTTAGAAGGCTGATGGGTCGAAAGTCTCCCACCGTGTGGAAGTCTGCATTTTTTTGGATAAGCACCACCTCTGCAAAGTTGAGTCTACCGAGTTTAAGACTATGGTCGTAGAATTCTGACATGAGAGCCATGCCATCATCCTTGATTTCTTCCCAGAATGTTAGGTAAAATATGAATGGAAATTCGTCTGGGCCAGGCGCTTTATCACTCCCCATTTATGAGATCACCTCTTTGACATCCTCCTTCGTAAACGGATTCTCCACCAACATCAGACCTTGGTCCAAGCGAGTAAGGCCACTCCCCCAAAAGTGCGAGTTGAGGGGAGCCCTAAATTCTTGTTTGCATTCGAAAAGATTTTTGAAGTGCGATTGGAAAGCTTGTTGAATATGAAATTCCTCTTGGATCACTCCCGCATCTGTTTGAATGGAGGGAATGGGGTTTGAACGATGTCGGGCGCTAGCCATCCTGTGGAAAAAGGTCGTGTTCGCATCTCCTTATTTGAGCCACAAAATCCTGCACCGCTATTGCCATTTGATTTCCTCGAGCTTGTACAATTGTGTGATCTCCTCCCTGAGATTTAGTAGATGATCACGTTCATCTTAGGTGAGATCTTTAGTTTCTTCCAGTCTTTCCAGTTCGTCGATGCCATCCAAGATGACTGCTTTTGCTTTCCAGATTGTTGAAAACCTAGTGCGGTTCCATTTATGGAGTTTAGACCTAAGTCTGTGGGTTTTCTCGCACCAAATAGAAGCAGCTTTAGTACTCCGTGTTGGGAGGGCCCAACTCTCCATTACCTGGTCGTGAAGACCCTGAACTTCCAACCAAGCTTTTTCGAATCTAAATATAGCCTTTTTCTTGGAGTTGTGCTCGCCAAAGGAAAGGATGATGAGGATGTGGTCAGAAGTTGGCTTTGGTAGGGTCCTGACAAATGCAAGTGGGAATTTTGCCTTATAGTCCAACGAGACAAGAACTTTGTCAAGTTTAGCCATGATCGGGGAAGCATGCATATTGGACCAAGTGAAAAGTCTATCCGAGATCGAGATATCAACTAGCTTCAGGTTCGTAATAACCTGGTTGAATTCCTTTCTTTCTGAGTTGCTGGAACCCTACGACGATATTCAAAAGCAAACCTAGTTATCCTCCACCACCACCATCACCTACAGATCATGCCACCGCATTTGGATTGAGTGGAGTTCTGTCCAAAACGAACCTTTGGACGATTGGTGGTTGGGACCATAGACAACTGTGATAATATGGATCCAATTGTTTGTACGTCGTTGGAGCCCGAGAGACAAAGAGAATTCCACTTGGAATTCCTCAAGGCAAGAATAAAGATTGGGGTTAAACCCAATAGCAATGTCTCTAGATGCCCCGGTGGATGGGCAGATTTCCTAAATCCTAAATCCACTGAGTCTCCTGAATCTGAAAACATGCAAAATTTTGGTCTCCTGAAGACCTACTATGTCAGCCATGGACGAATGAATAACATCCCTAACCATCTCCCGTTTTCCATGACCACCCAGACCTTTAACATTCAAAATTATTTAATCATTATTAATCGATTGGGGGTAGCGTGAGGTATTGGGATAAGTAGCAGCCACGATGGATCCTCAATATAAGCCACCATCTAATCTTATTAAGGAGTAAGGCATTATGCTCAACACCCCCTACCTCAAAACCACAGGTTTTGGCTAGACAGAAAACTTCAGAATCTGACATAAAATTGAAAATAGATGATAACCAACTACGCGTACCTCCATCATTGGACCTGGAAGCTTTAGCTGCAGCTGTAATATCCAGATAATTGTCTAATGACTCTGTATATCTCCTCTTATGTGCTGACCGAAGTCTAACACCCTGATGTTGTCCCTCAAAACTGGACTGCAACTCTGCAAGTCAGGTAAAGTGGATGGTACTACCTTCAAGGACAAAACTGCTACTAATTGTTGTGTATCAACAATCGTCTCATCATCAAAATCTGATTCCTCCTCTATATATAGGTCATCATCTTCGAGATTGAGGCATTCATCATCTTCAAAAGTGTAGGAAACCACACTATACCCCATCATGGGCCCAGATGTAGTATAGTTAGACCCAACACCAGGAGGAGGTAGCATATAGTTGGGCCCTCCTATAATTTCCGTTGGGGGGATGCAACATGGGCTGAAGCCCATCACAGGACTGTCTTTGAACAACAACAAGATCAATTAAATTACTTGTGGACCTCTTTGAAGGCCCAGGTTCAAGCCCAAGTCCACCACAAGTGTTCAGCTCCAAAGCACGTGCAGGGCACGTAGATTCCAAAGGCGAAACTTTGGGCATCAAAATCAAGGCAGAGGCATGTGGGTCGGTGCGTTGCACCAATGGGGAGACGGCATGTGGTTTGGGAATGGGAAATGAAGCAGTAGGAGCGCAAAAGGGTAACTTTGCTCCCCCCCTTTTTCATCACCTTTCTTCAACCTAATCTCCTCATCTCCTTTCTTTTGCTCGAAGTTTTCACAGCTAAAAGCCCTGCTTTGAGATCTGACACCTTCTCTGGAATCTCTGCCTTCTTTCTCAGTTGCTTTGACAGTTACGACTAGGGCTAACAACGAGCCAGGTTTGGGTCGGACCCATATAGGCCGGAAGCCCGAGCCCGAAATTGAAAACATATGCTCGAACTCGACCCGATTTTTCTTCGGTCTTAAAAATTTATGCCCGAGTCCGGACCCGAAAATAGGTTCGGGCTTAGGCCCGAACTACTTATGCATGTTCTAATATATAACTTTCCTATAAAATAAAATTATATCAAGAATAATGTACGATATAAAATAACAATATTAGGTTTAGAGTAATTAACATCTAATTTATATTTTTTCATTTAATTTTTTATACAAGGCATAATTTATTTATCTATAAACTTTAACACTCATTTCAACTTACTTACATGAATATTCTCTTTAAAAAAATCATACATAAATATACATGATGTATACAAAAATAAACACATACACAAATAAAAATTTGATTCGGGCCCATCAGGCCTAAGCACTTGGGCCCGAGCCCTGCCCGAATTTTCCTCGGGCCTAAAAAATTGAGCCCGATCCCGGTCCGAAATGAGAATTATTAGCCCAAGCCTGCTAATTATCAGGTCGTGCCTAGACGAGCCTGGGTTGGGTTCTGGCCAATCGCCACCCTTAGTTACGACCAAGCTTTTCGCTGAGTCGGTAACAGGCCTCGCACCAACCCCCTAGCTTTAGCAGCACTTCTTTTTTCTTTATCTAGATCTTGCTTCTGAGCAAAAGCTTCATGCTTTTGACTCCCTTTTCCTACTGCTTTCCCCGTTTCCACTGAGCCCTTGGACTTGGAGTTGGATCTGGGGATGGATATGGATCTGAGACTTGGATCATGATCTTGGCCTACTCCCAACCCAGAGACGTCTATCTTCTCCGGTGAGCTCCGATGGGAATCAAGTTCCTTAGCAACCCTGATAAGCTCTCTGTAAGCTCGCTCGATCTCGTGAAACCCGCCGATCGTCGAGTCAAGGGCCCAAAAGGCATTTTGTGTTTGGGTGGTAGTTGGGTATGTGGTGCTAGGGTTCGTCAACGTAGAACTCTCAACATAGTCGACCTTGGCTTCAAGTACAAAACAAATGATGTAAGCTTCTTTGAAGGTAATTTTTTTTGCAAATCTAGGCATCCTTGTGATGTCGGGGCATCTGATTTGTAGTTGTGCTGAGATGAGATCCGATCTCCTGAGAGTTTTATGGTCAATTTCACTAATGGTCCCGAAGTCGAAGACGATCTTCTCCATAGCTTCTTTTCCAACAATGGAAGGGGATGTTATGGATCCAAATCCAAAATGCCTCCTCATGCAATGGCTCCGCCCCGAAACTTGGGGACCATCGACTGAAAACCACTGAAAAATGACAAAAATCCATACTCACTAAGTCAACCACCTTAAACAACTTTTCAGTAGAGGGAATGAGATGACACATCTTATTCACGCCCCAATCCCGGTGACTCCTCATCGACCATCGTTTGTTGAGCTTTTTGAGGAGATGGTTTTGTGATGGGCAACCACTATTGACTTTGGCAATAACACACCATGCTCTAAGCTATTTATCTTTCATTCTTGATCAGAGTTGGTATCGGATCCTATCGGGTCGGATCCTCCCCTACCTGGACCCAGCACCTCATGGGTCAAAAAATTGGATCCGGACCCGGACTTGTGAGAACCGGGTCCGGGTCCTAATTAAAATAATCTACCCGTCGGGTCTGGTAGCGTGAAATAAATATTTACACTTAAATATTTTACACCCGATACCCTACGGTTCCAACAATTTTTGCACTTACGTACATGAATAAGTATTATTTGTACATATATCTTCAACACTTACTATTTACGTGTACATCTCTATAATCCTATTATTCAATTTCTATATTTTTTGGATATTTTTTAATGGGTCCGGGTCTGGTCCGGGTTGGTTCTATTTTGAGCGGACCCAGACTAGAAGTGCATCGGGTCTTATTTTAGGACCGGACCCGGACCAGTATAGATCGGGTCGGTTCCGGTCCAATGTCGAGTCCGAGTCGGGTCCGGGTAATGGGTAAATGTGACAGTGCTATTCTTGATGCTAGTGAAACTGCTGGCCAGTCTAATCTTTGTCGGATTCTTCGGTGAGCGACCCAACTTCACATCCCGATAGGTTTCTTCTTTGTTTAACTCTACATTGGTGCAAACGTAAGACATGTGAACCCATTTCAGATATTTGAAATAGTCACATCCTTCATGCAATCAGCATGTGTTGGAATTGAGTATACATTCAAAACACTCATCTTGTTGACAATACTGTCTCATGACCCAACGATTAAAGTTTTGAGTTCACAAGAGGTTGGGGGTTCAATTCCTACATTCCACATGATATATATATATATGACCGGGCCGGGCCTTAGGGCCTTGGGGGTCTTGGGGTCTATTGAAAAAAAAACAGAACATTTTTTTCTTTTCTTTTTGAACTGTCGTTTTTTTTAAAATATAACTGTTTCAAACTTAAAGAGACTTTATGTTATAGCAGTTTTAAAAATTAAATGATATTCATTATATAGCTGTTTTTTGATTAATGGATATAGATTAATAGCTTCCTGGTTACCAGCTATAAGAAGACACATAAGAAAAAAATATATATCATTCAATCTTTTCTCAAAATCTATTTTCTGCGGTTTTTGTTTGCTAATTGCTGGTGCAAGTTGGTACGTGCTGCGATTGGAGTCATGGCAGCACTGTAAATCAGAAGCTCGTTGTATCCCGAGAGCAGTGTTTGGTGATCAACGATTCATCTCCAGAATCGGCCAAATAGTTTCTTAAAGAAAGTGCAACCCACGCCTCGAGCAACTTCTCACTTTCTTCCTGTTGCAGATCAATTCCAAAAAGTTCACTTGGTACACTCAAGTCCAATTTCTCTAACATTTTTAAGAAACTATTTTCGTGATCTGTAATGGCTTTAGTTTCTGACCGCAAGTAAGAAACCAACAAACCAGAAAAATTTGTTGGCCTGAACTTCAAGCGATTGAAGAACAAAATATTTTTCTATCTGTCGCTGAAGGAAGTTGCCCATGTTCTTACCCAAGACTACCCTGTAATGCCTAACCCAGAACCTGTTGATGCCAATGATAATGAACAAATCTTAGATGACATATCAGAATGGAAGGATGCCGATTTTAAATGTAGAAACTTCATCTTGAATGGGCTATCCGACGAACTTTATGACTATTACTTACAGTTCGATACGGCTAGGTCTGTTTGGGAAGCCCTACAGAAGAAATATGACACGGAAGAGGCTGACTCGAAGAAATTTGCAGTCAGTCGTTATCTCAATTACACCATGGTCGACGACAAGCTGGTAACTATTCAATCACACGAGTTACAACATATTGCTCATGAGATCATTTCAGAGGGAATACCCCTTGATGAGCAATTTCAAGTAGATGTGATGATTGATAAGTTACCACCTGGTTGGAAAGACTACAAGAATATCCTGCGACACAAATTAAAGGAACTGACCATGGAGAATTTGATAACTAGGCTTAGAGTTGAGGAGGAATCCAGAAAACAAGATCAGAAAGAAGAAGTCTTGCTTGTTCAACAGGACAAAGCGAAGGTCCATTTGAAACCAAAGAACAAGCTGTTCAAGAAGAATGCTAGTCAAAAGTTCAATTCGAACTTTCATCAAAATGGTCAGAATGGATGTCAGAATCTGAATAAGAAAAATAACCAGCAAGCCCAAACCAACAACAATAGAACAGATCCTATCGAGTGTTGGAAGTGTCATCGCTTTGGACATATCGCTAGGAACTGTCGATCGCGTACGCCTGCACCACAGGCAAATGCTATCGAAGGGTCATTAGTGGCTATGATCACTGAGATCAACATGGTCGGTGTAACCGATGGGTGGTGGGCTGATACGGGCGCTACTAGGCATGTTTGCTATGAGCGCAGCTGGTTCAAAACTTATAAGGAGACTGAAGGTCAGAAAGTGCAACTTGGTGATTCACACTGTATCAATGTGATGGGCACTGGAGATGTGGACTTGGAGTTCACCTCTGGCAAGACTGTTACCCTCAAGGATGTCTTGCACACTCCTGATATGAGGAAGATTTTGATTTCTGGATACCTACTCAACAAGACTGGTTTTCATCAGAGCATCGGATTCGACCAGTATGTTATAACTAAAAATGGGATTTTTGTGGGAAAGGGATTTGCTTGTAATGGGATGTTTAAACTCAGTATTGAAATGAATAACAATAATGCTTCTGTTTACTCTTTGTCTTCTTTTAATTTATGGCACTCTAGACTATGTCATGTTAACAAGAAATCGGTAAATAATATGAGCAAATTTGGCATGATACCAAAAGTTAACTTAAATGAATTTGAGAAATGCACCTCCTGTAGTCAAGTTAAGATAATTAAAACTTCACAGAAAAGTGTAGCTAGAGAAACAAAAATTTTAGACTTGATACATTCTGATATATGTGAGATGGATGGAACCTTAACCAGAAATGGTAAAAGATATTTCATTACGTTTATTGATGATCATTTAAATTATACTCATGTTTATCTTATGGTACATAAGAGTGAAGCAATTGACATGTTTAGAACTTATGTAACTGAAGTGCAAAATCAATTTGAAAGAAATATTAAGAGATTTCATAGTGATAGAGGTACAGGATATGATTCCAATGAATTTAAACAATTATATGCATCATTTGGAATTATTCACGAGACTACTGCACCTTATTCACCTGAATATAATGGAAAAGTTGAAAGAAAGCATAGGACTTTTACTGAATTGGTAGTTGCTTCGCTTATTAGTTCTGGAACACCCAAATCTTTATGGGGTGAAGCTCTCTTATCTGTATGTCATGTTTTAAATAGAATTCCGCATCTATCTTCTGATACTTCACCATACGAATTATGGAGAGGTAGAAAGCCTAATATTGATTATTTTAGAGTTTGGAGCTGTTTAGCATATGTCAGAAAACCTGACCCTAAAAGAATCAAACTTGCAAGTAGGGCATATGAATGCGTTTTTATTGGTTATGCAGATAACAGTAAGGCTTCCAGATTTTTTGACTTAAATAATAATGTGATTATTGCATCTTTGAGTGCTGATTTTTATGAGGATAAATTTTCTTACTTATTGAGGAACAGTGGGGATAGTAGTGGGGGTTCACAACCCTCAACTTCCTCTGGCATTCCTCAAATCAGTACAAATGCTAATGTTGATTTAGATTCTGAGCCACGTAGAAGCAAACGTGCTAGAACTACAAAAGATTTTGGTAATGACTATATTGTATATGCTTTATAATCTTATCCTAGTTCTATCAATGAGGCTTTAACCTCGCCTGATGTCGATTTGTGGCAAGAAGCCATAAATGACGAAAAGGATTCACTAACCTCTAATGGTACTTGGGAGTTCGTGGACTTACCTCGCGGTAGTCGTACTATAAGATGGAAATGGATTCTTGAGAGAAAGCTAAAACCAGATGGTACAATTGAAAATTTTAAAGCTAGACTAGTAGCTAAAGGATATGTACAAAAGGAAAATATAGATTTCTTTGATACTTACTCTCCTGTGACCTGTGTGACCACCATTAGAGTTTTCTTAGCCATTTCTGCTGTGCATAACTTGTTGATCCACCAGATGGATGTTAAAACAGCTTTTCTTAATGGAGAACTTGAAGAGGAACTTTATATGGATCAGCCTGAAGGTTTTATGATTCCAGTACAGGAACACAAAGTATGCAAGCTGAATAAGACTTTATATGGTCTTAAGCAAGCTCCTAAACAGTGGCACGACAGAATTGATCAATTATTACTCTCAAATGGTTTTTCTATTAATAATGTTGATAAATGCTTTTATTATAAATCATCCAGTGATAGTTGCATCATGCTTTATCTATATATAGATGATTTACTCATTTGTGGTTCTTCGCTTGAATTGATTACGGAGACTAATACTATGCTCAGTCAAAATTTTGATAGGAAGGACCTAGGTGAGGCCAATGTTATTTTAGGCATGAAAACCACACGTTCTGAGACTGGTATTACTCTTGATCAATCACATTACATTGAGAAGATCTTGAAGAAATACAATTATTTTGACCGTAGACCTGCATGTACACCTAGTGACCCTCATGTTAAGCTTTTGAAAAATTCTGGTGCTGCAGTTAGACAAAAAGAATATGCTAGTATTATTGGTAGCCTTCTCTACGCTACTGACTGCACTAGACCTTACATTGCATATGCTGTAGGTGTATTATGTAGATTTACGAGTTATCCTAGTTCTGAGCATTGGAATGCTATTGACAGAGTCATGAGGTACTTGAAAAAGACCATGAACTTAGGACTACATTGTGAGAGGTTTCCCACTGTCCTTGAGGGATTCAGCGATGTAGATTGGAATTCATTTTCGGACGATTCCAAGGCCACAAGTGGATACGTTTTTAGTATCGCTGGTGGTGATGTTTCTTGGAGGTCCAAGAAACAGACTATTTTAACTTAGTCTACTATGGAGTCTGAGTTAGTTGCTCTAGCCGCGGCTAGTGAGGAGGTAAGCTGGTTGAGGAACCTCTTGTCTTACATTTCTTCATGGAATTGACTTATACCTCCGATCTTAATCCACTCAGATAGTACTGCTGCCATAGCTAAAGTACAAAATGTTTACTATAACGGTAAGAGATTAGCGATTCGTCGCAAGCACAGTACGGTGAGAGAGCTCCTTACGTCTGGTGCTGGTACTGTGGATTTTGTCAGGTCAGAAAGTAATCTTGTAGATCCTTTGACGAAAGGATTGTCTCGAGACAAAGTTTGAAATACATCGATAAGGATGGGACGGAAACCCATTTAGGATCACAATTGGTGGGAACCCAACCTATACGACTGGAGATCCCAAGACATAGGTTCAATGGGAAAAACAAACCATACTGTGATTGAAATCATGCAACCTCGGAGTTTACCACTCCTTAGTCCATCCTGATGTATATGTGCATGATATATTGTAGCGTTAGTAAGGATGAGCTTGGCTCTTAATGAGCTATATATCTCTGAATGAGAGGAGTGCCTAGCTACAAGAGCACTCTTGATAGACTCACCGGGGTGTTTGTGAAGTGTGGCCTCTTCTATGAGAATGAGGATGATTCTCTAAAAACATTCACCTATACTAGTATAAGCACAAGGTCGGAGTGTGCTCTCATTTAAAACTTACACTTGGTAGAATCACGTGTGGTTTTCCTTCATTATGTAAAAACGGGTAATGAATTCAAGACTGAAGATCACTCATTATTCTTGTATTTTGGGGATTGTCCACTATGTAAGGTTCAAGTCTTCGGACACCTTACTTATGCATGGTTCTATACTTTTGAAAAACCGCTTCTTTTAAAATTAGTGTTTTAAATATAAGAGTGGGGGATTGTTGGAATTGAGTATACATTCAAAACACTCATCTTGTTGACAATACTATCTCATGGCCCAATGGTAAAAGTTTTAAGTTCACAAGAGGTTGGGGGTTCAATTCCTACATTCCACATGATATATATGTATATATGACTCATACAGAGAAATCTTTGGTTGCACACTACTTTGGTGAGCACTCCGTGAACACTCACAAAATAGAGCACCTATGACAAATCTGAACCACTCATATTGTTCTATAAACCAAAGATAGCCTAACAATAAAAAATCAATTAATTTTGTAACTCCTATTTTCCGTGTTTGTATTTTTATACTGTATTTTGTTCTATTGTACTCTTTTATCAATTTGAAATCCTGTATTTTGTTTCCGTTCGAACAAAATCGTTATATTGTTTCAACTCAATTTTTAATGCCTTTATCTAATTTAATTGTATATCCATCCTGCTCTTTTGTGTCGTTCTTCATGAAGAGATGAGCTGTTTCATATCATTTATCTCTTTATCCCCATTTTAATGAATTTTTGACTAAGTCTCTAGTTGGATCCCCTCAAACCCGATAGCCTAATACCCTATAACCCAAACCCTATCTATATAAACCCTAATCTCTATTAACCCTAACCTCAACCTAAACACTGTTTTACTCTAACTAAACAGCCGCCTACCCTCTCCTTCAACCTCCCGCTCCTTTCGCATCTTTCCCCGGCTCCTTCTCCCTCCGTCCATGCCAGAACCCAATCCCATCACCTCGACACACACCCCTCGCTTCGCCACCCTCTCCTCGTCAACACCACCGCCATCTTCCATCGTCGTCCCCAACTCCATCGAGACCCCAAACCCATTTTGCCATTTCCCAATCCTCCGCCTTTACCATCGCCAGTCTCCTCCAACCATCGCCTCACCGCCATCTCCTCATCCCCTCAACCTCCTCTCCGACCACCGTCGTCAACCAAACACCTCGAACCCATTACCTTTTCTCCCCTCCCCTATTTTTGAACCCAGAAGAGAGCATCGTCGCTCCTCGACGCGCGCCGCCTGCGAAGCCAGCCGTCGACGCCCCCGCGCTGTCGACCACCCCCGGCGCGCCCCCTCTCCTCCCTCGACGCTCGAGCCATCGCCATATTCCCCTCTGTTTTACCATCAAAACAGAGCTCTCCGCTCCGAAGAACCCATCATCTGCGCTCCAACTATCGACCACCCCCGGCGCTCCCCGTCGTTTGTCTCGTCGCCGTAGTTGCCCACAATCCACTGCTACGTCCACGGTCGAAACCCCCCCGCTATTGTCGCTGGGTTGATTTGAAGAAGAAGGGAGGAAGGAGGTGAAGGTTTCTGTTCAAATCCAGACCGTTAGATCTCATCAAGATCAGATCTCGATCTGATCTGATCCCAGCCATCAGATCAGATCTGGACCGTTTGGTCTCTTCGCGATTGAGATCCCCTCTTTGTGGTTGCTGTTTTGGCATCCAGGGTAGATCCAGGTGGATCCGATCGTGTGTGCTATTTGCACGTGTTTCGTACGTTTGTGCGTGTGTCCGTGCTAATGCCTCGTCTCTCAAGATTCTCATCCCGTATTGGTTCGTATTCGGATTCATCGTCGTCATCAAGGCAAGTATTCATTATGTACAAATTTTTGTTCTAGTACAAGCGTTCAATTTGAAAATACCGCAAATAGTTAGTAGTTGTGACTCCTCCTTGACTTGTCGTTGTTGATCAAGTATTAATCCTCATCAATTCTATAATCTTAAGAGTCACAACAATTTCATTGTTATATTACAACTACTTGGACTTATTTTATCACCTAGATACTTGAACATATGAGATTAAAGAACCCTAGATTTGTAGATATGTGTTATATCTTGTATGTGATGAACTTGCACCCATTTGAGTTGAGAAATAAATGTTACTTGCTGTTTTGATAACCATTACCCCGTTTATGTATCACACATTAATCTAGACGCCTAACAACCAATTATCATGCAACTTATACATGAAAGACCTTCCCACTTGTTGCTGTCCTGAACTTTACTTGCTGCTTTGACCCCTTTAAGGTTAGAATCTGAAGCTGACCCCTGAACAATAAATGTATCTCTAGATGTCTAGATGTCGATAGCATCCGGAATTTTCAAATTCCGAGTTACAGTCTAGGAGATATCACAGTTTTACTGCAACTGTGTCGGTAGTCGCAGATTCACAAAACTGCTGCACATCTTTAGTTTGCAAATTAATTAAACTATGCTAAAAGTAAGCATTTGACTCGAAATTTTATATGCTGTTGCTGGACACCCTATAGGACATTCCCAAATTTTCTTAGAATTTATTTGTAATGTTTCAACCCCGTTTCACATGTTTAAACTTTGATTCACAAATTCTGCCTGAACACATTAGCAGTGTAGTTCGCTGTTTTGACACATGTTACCACAACTTTTATATACCTTAATTATATGCGTTGGAACCGGGCAGGAGTCTAATTCCTAGACCTCCTAACGGATCCACTTTTGGTATCTCGTAGCAACGGGAATCACTCTTTTGGTACAGCAACGACGTGCTGTCCAGATTTGAGATTTCGTTATTCGTGATATTTTTATTCGTGTTGACCCTCGAATATGCTATATAAATATCTCAAACTTGTTCCATGTCCATGATTATGATTTCTTGACTTGTTTCGCCCACTTTCATGCTTGGTTAATAATAATAATAAAAAGTAACAAGCCGTAATTTAAGGGAAAGACCATAGTAGTGGACAATATAGGTAAGTGTACTCGGAAGGGGACCCGTGTTTCCCAATACTTGGTTCAGGAACTTGTTGTATCTTGATCAATTCATGAAGCCAATTACATGGCTCATGAACTTGTTTGATTCATGAACCCACTGTGCGGTTCTTGAACTTGTTAGTGGATTCGCGAACTTGCTTCGTGAACTTGATATTTATTTTCTGATTTATGAACCATGGCTTGCTTGATACTTGATACCTGAGTATACCACCCTATAGACTCCACCACTAGGCCTAAACGTAACTAATTTGCTTGTAGCAACCATGTAGTAAAAATATGGATGCATGAAGTGCTACCTAGATAGTAATAACCACAAGACTTGAACATGAAACTTGAACTTGATACATGCTTACTTGATACTCGATGACATGATACATGAGACTTGATACTTGAATATAATACTTGTCACTTACAACTTGATACTTGAGACCTAACAACTTGACACTAGACTTGAGACTTGTTACCTGATACTTGTACTTGATGCCTGTCACTTGAGGTTAGATATCCCTACATGTTCACTTGTCACTTGCTCCACTATTAGTATTTGTTATCCAGCCTGTTTACTTAAGTTGTCCTTCTTGCTAGCTAGTTCTTGGATTTTCATTACTTATTGTATCCCTGTTACGTTCTTGATTCCAATTCTTATTCCACATTACTTGTACTCGTTTTTACTATTTGTGGCCCTAACTTGCACTAAGGACATTTTCTCTTGTTTTCTCTATTTCTTCCTTTTTGTAATTATTAAACAGACCTTGGAAACGTGCTGCCTACTGGAATTGGTGAGCAGACATTTTAGGCTTCGCTTGGAGCAAAGGCTTGTTTAAATATTTGTTTTCCTTAAGTTAATTATTTCTCCTGCTGTATGAAACTTGTAACGGGCTTATGTTCTCGAGTTTTATCTTGATCCAGACTTGAAAACTACTTGGATATTATTATTTATTTTCAATTGTTTTCTGTTGCTTAATAAATTATTCATGCATGCTTGGTGGTATATTTATTTTGTTATAATCTTGTTGTGATGCTGAGTCGATCCTACAGCTTATGGATGATGTTAAAATCATTCGCTGGGCTTCGTATTCTATGTTTTTGGGAAGCGGGGCGAGACAAATTTGAAATTTATTTGTCCATGATTTACATCATCACAAAATTGTATGGCCGAAAATTCTAACAGCATGATGGATGGGCAAATAAACTTCAAATTACTTGATTTTTTATTGTTAGGCTATCTTAGGCATATAGAACAATATGAGCGTTTCGAATTTTTCATAGGGTCTTTATTTCATGAGTGCTCACCAAAAGTAGTGTGCAACCGAATGGGACACAGACACACACTCTCTCTCTCTCTATATATATATATATATATCGCATGTCAATTGTGAATTCTTTGTCATATTGTGAGTTTTTGGTCATTGAGTAGGGATGGCAACTGGGCCGGGTCAACCGGCGACCCGGCCCGCAAACTCGGCCCGTTTAAGGAGTTGGCGGGTTCGGGTCGAACCCGATGAACAGTACCAGGTCGACCCGGGTCGCAAATAATGCGAATTCAACCCGCGAAACCCGGCCTGCGAACCCGTTAAGAAAGAGAATTGAACCCGCCAACCCGCGGGTTATGACCCGTTGGACCCGTACGGGTCGAACGTTGGACCCGTACGGGTCGAACGTTGGACCCGTTATGGGTCGACCGTTGACCCGCGGGTCGAACGGTCCGTAACCAGTGCCAGCGCCACAGAGCCATTGCTAACGGCTCTTTAGCCGTTATTTTGGCTTTTTTTGTTTTTTTTTTGTTTTTTCCCACATTTTGAGCCTATAAATACCCCCAAAAATCTCATAAAAAATCACACCTTACTCTCTTACTCTCTATACTATTATACATCATTTCTAAAGAATTTTTCAACAATTGTAGTATTCATCAAACAAGTCTACAACGAGGCATATACACGATCAAATTTCGGTCGTATCGGAATCAAAATTGAACGTCTTCAACGTCTTCAACTATCTTCAACCCTCGTCAAATCTACTTCAAGCTCTCCTCAACTCTTCAATTGCGAAATCGGCAAAAGCGCTTCTTTCTAGTTCTATTTTATTCTTATTTTCACGGTTTTTTTTACATATGCGTATTCCACGGTGAACGGTATCAAAATTTTATACCTCTCTCGTTATATTTTTTTTTGCATTGTAGTTAAAATTATTGTTCATTTTTTGAACTTCTTTATCTCAACCCTCTTGTTTTTTAAATTTTTTTTGTATAATTCACCGTTCCAACATTGTATATTTTTTTACATACTTTAGCACATTACTACATTATGTCTAGATCACGCAGTAGCGGTCATAGCGGGCAAGATTCCTCCTCCTCTTCTCGTAGGCCACCAATTGTCCCAACTAATGAGCCCGCCCAAGAATACCATGATCCTCCTATGGAACAATGGGGTACACACGACGTAGTTGTAGGTGACATACAATTGGAAGAAGAAGAAGAAGAACAACCAACCGAAACCACACAACCCCGTGGTAGTAGGAAAAGTAAAGGAGAAACTAGCGATTGGCATAAGTTTTATGATTATATCCCGGACGAACATACTCCGGGTATATGTTTGAACGTTTGTAAAATATGTGGTAAAACATACAAATTCAAGAGGGGTGACGGCACCGGTACAATTAGTAGGCACATCTAACATAACCATAAAGAACTTCTTGCTGAACTACAAGGCCAACAAAAAATCAACCCTAGGACCGGTCTAGTTGATAGCCACCCTTATAATCCCGATCTTGTTCATCAGGAAATGACCCGATCAGTCATTAAGGAAGAGTTACCATTTTCCTATCCCGAGTGTAGGAACTTGGAAAATTTTAATCAAACGGCCTTAAACCCTCATTTTAGAAGAATTCCGAGAAATACTTGCAAATCGGATTGTTTTAAAATGTACGTCGAAATGAAGGACGCTTTGATTGCAATTTTATGGAGTTTAACTTGTAGGGTTAGTTTAACTTCGGAATGTTGGACGGGTCTCAACAATATTCCAACGATGGGAATAACCTGTCATTGGATCGACAATGATTGGATTCTTCAAAAAAGAATCATATCACTTGCGGCGTTGCCGTATCCCCATAGTGGTGCTGAAATAGCAAATCGTATTATAGAAATTTGTGATATTTTTCATATTCGCGATAAAATTATGTGTATTAGTTTTGATAATGCATCTAACAACAATGTAACAATTATTACTTTAAAATTCGTATTAAACCCTCCATCTGACAATATTTTACATGTTAAATGTGCATGTCATATTATAAATTTATGTGTTCAAGATGGATTAAAAATTGCTGATCCATATATAGTTAAAATTAGAAATTGTGTACATTTCATTGCATTAAGTCCCAGTATTTTCCAAGAATGGAAAGCTTGGTGTAGGGTTAGAAATGTTACTTTTAGAAGATTTCCAAAGGATGTTAAATACCGATGGAATTTTACTTTTGATTTACTAAATGTTGTTACCGAATATAAAACAGTTGTAAATGATTTTGTATCGCAAAAAATATGCATAATTTTGAAATGACTCCCCCCGATTGGTTTTTTGCCGAATCTTTGTTGAAATTTTTAGAACATTTTAAAACCGCAACTTAAAAATTTTCAAAAATATATGAATCTACTTCTAGTAGCATTTTTATTGAATTAGTTAGCATAATGCAAACATTTAACGAAATGTTAAATGATATCAATGTTGGTGAGATTGTAAAACCTGCATTTCAAAAATTTTTGAAGTATTATTTTTCTCCTCCTATGTTGATTTGTGTTGCTACGGTTATGGATCCTCGTATCAAATTAGAAGGTATGAAGAGTTTGATAGAAATGTTTTTTGCATTACTCGAGGAACATGTAGAATTAGTAATTGATTGCACTACTTTTTTAGTTTAGTTTGAATCTACGTTAAATAACTTGTATGATTATTATGATAGACGTTTTGCTTCTAGTAGTACAACTTCTGTAGTTAGTTCTTCTTCTGATAGTTCTAAAGGTAAGGGTAAAAGTAGAATTGGTGACAAAACATTTAATTTACTTGAACAAATTCAATTAAAAAAACCTAGGACTAATCAACCAAATGAATTAAATTGGTATAACCAACAAGATTCTGAGCCTTCTACTTCTCCACTAGATATTTTACAATGGTGGAAAGACCATGAACACACTTTTAGTATTCTGTCAATTATGGCTAAAGATTTACTAACTCCTCCTGTCTCTACAGTTGCTCCTGAGAGTGCATTTTCTACAAGTGGCATGGTTCTAACTGATTACAAGAATCGCTTGAAGCCGGACTCGTTAGAGATGCTCGTTTGTACAGAAGACTGGCTGAAGGCTGAAGATAGGACACAAGGAAAAACACTATCAACGTCCACAAGTGGGAGCAACTCGCCCGAAGAACAACAACAACAACAACAACAATAGCTTTGCTTGTTATGTTAAATTAGAAAAATTGTAGTCGTTGTAAAATTGTATATAAGAAATATGTTATTGTATAAAACTTATTTGTGAATTGAATTCTTCATTTCATTAGAAATTGTTAAAATTGTATAACTTAAATTTATATGAATAATATTTCAAAATTTGTTGCCAATTTCACTCTTTCAATCTTATTATTATTACTAGATTTGCCCGTGGGCACGTGCCTACGGCACGTTTTCGGAACGATACAAAACACGAAAAGCCATGTAAATAGTAAAACAATAATTATGTAGCTCAAGTTTGAATAGTATGACAATAATTAGTTATAAATAAAGTCTACGTTTCCATTAGTATATGTTGAAAAATAATTATAAATGGAGATATAAAATCTAACTTCTTAGAACTTTAAATGTGGAAAATAACGAAATTTAATTGTTGAAGAGATATTTGCTATTAAAAATTCTGAAAATTTACAAAACCGAAATCTTAAAATCTAATTTCTAAGTAAATAAAGAAAGAATGGGATAGAGAGATATAGAGAGAGAGAGAGAGAGAGAGAAATATGAAAAAGTAAAAAGAGAAGAGATATATAGTAATAAAGTAAAGATTTTTTTAGGGGAAAAATTTTGGTTTTTGGGTTTGAAATTTTGGAGGCAAAATATGTTTTGTGAGGTTTGATATGGACCTTTGATTTTGGGAGGATTGATTGTGAGCCACTTGATAGCTTTCTTTGTAATTTATTATATAGATTACGATTTTTAATGTTTATTAGTATTATTACTTACTTACTTTTTTTATTATTATTATTATTATTATTATTATTTTAAGCTACAAAAAAATTATACAAAAAAAAAATAAAATCCTAACCCTATATAAACGGGCCAATCCGCGGGTCAACCCGGCCCAACCCGGGTGGAACCCTAAAGGGTTCACGGGTTGGGCAGGCCACCCAAACCAAGCTTGAGCCCGGCCCGGATAAGTGGGCAAACCGGCCCGAGCCCGCCCACTATACGTGCCAACCCGTATGGGTTGGGCCCGGCCCGGCCCACTCGACCCGTTCGCCATCCCTATCTTTGAGAATCATGGATTTTTCAGATTAATATTTAGGGATAGATCTTACCTTTCTTTTTATCCCCTCAAACAAATCCAAATGATTGAAGTTTTTCTATTTGGAATCGTCTTATATATATATATATATATATATATATATATATATATGACCAGGCTGGGCCTTAGGGTCTTGGGGTCTATTGAAAAAAAAAAACAGAACTTTTTTTTCCTTCCTTTTAAACTTTCAAAATTCAAAACATTTTTTCTATTAATAATATAACTGTTTCAAACTTAAAGCGACTTTATGTTATAGCAGTTTCAAAAATTAAATGATATTTATTATATAGCCGTTTTTTGATTAATGCATACAGATTAATAGCTTTCTGGTTACAAGCTATAAGAAGAGATCATCTTTGGGAAGAAAAACATAAGAAGAAAAGAAAAAAAAAATCTATCATTCAATCTTTTCTCAAAATCTATTTTCGGAGGTTTTGTTTGTCTTGCTAATTACTGGTGCAAGTTGTTACGTACTGCGATTGGAGTCTTTGCAGCACTGTAAATTAGAAACTCGTTGTATCCCGAGAGAAGTGTTTGGTGATCAATAATTCATCTCCAGAATCGGCAAAATAGTTTCTTAAAGAAAGTGCAACCCACGGCTCGGGCCACTTCTCACTTTCTTCTTGTTGCAGATCAATTCCAAAAAGTTCACTTGGTACATTCAGGCCCAGTTTCTCTAACATCTTCTTATCCAATATAGTATGCAAGACATAAACCCAAGATTCTATTAGGACAATGACTTTATCGCTTACCAATCACAATATTAGAAATAGATGAATGTTGCAAATTGTAAGATAACTGATGTAGATAGAACGTCAACTTGTGAAAAAATTGATCAATCTGAGTGCTAAGTGAACAAGAACTTGTGAAAAGATTGATCAATCTGAGTGCTAAGTAAACCAATTCTTGTTCAATCTCTATCAAAGTGGAGGGTTTTACTATAGATGGTAAATCCGAGGAAGATGAAGAAGACGGGAAGAATGTTGTTGGCAGGGGAGGAAGAGTTGGTAATGGTCAAACGGTGATTGTAAAGAGAGATTACCACAAATTTTTTACCTTATCTTTTTCAATTGCATAAATGCGTTAACCACAATTTTTTGTTTGGACTTAACTTCAGTTGTTGATCAGTGATCACCATATAGATCACATGCTAGACACCGGTCATTATTCACAAACTATCAAATACGACTTCTCACATAAAAACTCTCATCGGAAAAAAGAATAAACACATAGCACACGCAAAAAGTTACATGCATCACACGTATTTTAAAATCATAACCAGACAAAATATCATAAACTCACTATAACCCTAGCGGTTTCCATTGAATTCCAAACCCAAATTAAGAGGCGGTGGATAACCATCAAACACCGCCGGCACAGAAGCCATGAAATCCACCTCCTCCGCCTCCACCTCCGCCTTAACCACTGCCTCCGGCGAGAAACGTCCCTCGAAAACCAGAGCTGCTTCCATCCAGTCACTTAGCGCCGATATCCTCTGCGCCGTCTTCTCCCTCCTCAACCACCTCCAACTCATCCGCTGCTCCGCCGTATCCAAATCATGGTCCTTCTCTTCAACCTTCTCATTTTTTATGCTTTAATTTTCGAGCTCGCAAATTGATATTAGATAATTGGTTACCAGGAACAAGATTATTCTGAAATCTTCGTTGATGAGAGATCTGTATTACGCAAGGCACCGAAAACCTAATTCGGAAGTTCCGTCGGAAGTTTCGATGAGGAAGTTTTTGGCGGATTTGGCGTTGGAGGAGCATAGGTTGGGGTTTGTGGGTGGTTCTTGCGAAGTTTATCAGTGGAGTGCTCACTCTGTGAGGTATTACTTTAAATTTTAGTTTGTATTATTTATGGTCGAATCTTTCAGTGTTATTAGTAAGTGATCAACAGTAAATGCAAAATGCAATAGACTAGGAATTTGCGATGGTGTTTGGTTGCTCGTGCATTAGTTAAGGGGTTGGTTTATGGGAGTAGCAATGTTCGAACATTTTTGGAAATTGATAACTAAAAGAATAGATGCGTATTAGAAGAGCTCTCACATGTTCAGTTCAGAAGTTGCTGTGCTAACTTATAATTGATAACTATTAAGTATCACTAGAATCTTGTTCTTGTGAAACACAATATTCATTAGTGATGGTGATACAGTCCTACTAAGAACTGTATCATTTCATATATCAGTCCTTCAGTAGTTTTTATCTTGTGAGGGGATATTTGCAAATAACCCAAGTTTCTTTTGCTTTTGTCAGGGTATTGGGAATTTTCTAGAAGCATGGGCAATGCGCTAGTCTTCTTTCCCTTTTAAACCCAAGTCATGTAATAGAATTGGTATGAATGAATTGAGTTTGCTCTTTGTTCATCTTCTTTTCCTGGCTTTGTGTGCTTGTTGCAATTGTTCATGGCTACCGTCGCAATTGCCGACGATGGTGCCGTCGACGGGGAAGATCCACCACTGGGTTGAATTGGACCTGTAACAATGGTATCAGAGCCATTTTCTCGCCCTCCTCTGCCGTCTCTGAACCCGCTGCCATGGCCGCCCTCCGCCCCCGCAGCTACACCATCACCACCACCTACGAAACCCACCATTGCAAATCCCTCCTTACTTTATCTTCAACCTCATAAACCCTCGAAAACCTTAAATCATAAAAAATCCCCTATGACTCCGACTCATCCTTCTCACTTTCTGGCCTTCTCCCCTACTTCTCCGGCGACTTCAACCCTCTCACCAAATCCCTCTCCACTATCGCCACTCACTACCAAACCCATCAAAACCCTAACCCACGGCATCACCGACCCCCTCTTCCTGGCTCTCGCATCGTCTTCTTCCTTAAAATCCCTTCCAAACCTCATATTCTCCCACCTCAAATCCGCCATGGCCCAACGCTGCCGCGCCACCCAAACGACCACCCCTACCTCCACCTGTATGGTCCTCTCCTTCTCCCTCTCCCTCTCCCGACCACAAATCCTCTCCTACTCCGAATCCCAAGATTTGAAACCCGAACAACAACCCGAATCTAAATCAAAGTCTCCAAATCCTAACCCTAAATCCTCACCATCTCTACCAACCATGGCCTTCTCCACTCTCTCCCTCAACATCTGGCTCCCTTCTCGATGCACTCGCGACGCCCTCACCACACGCTTCGTCGAAACCCTAACTTCCTCACTATCGATTGCTACATTTTCCAACCAGCAAACCCTATCAATGGCTACTGTGGCCACAATCTGCCCTTTCGCCATAGTCCACACCTTGGAAGGCGACAGGGCCACCGACTCCTCCATCATCACGCCTGTCTCCTTCGACTCCACCAGCAGCATCGACAACTGCTACTTTCCCGATTTTTCAACCTCACCACCATCCATCACTTCCACCTCCTAGGGGAACCCGCACCCCCTACCTTCATTCTCCTTCTACATGAAAGCTTCGACGATTCTGACTGGCCTCCGATGGGTACGGTCACACCCCTCTATCACCCTCTCATCTCTACCGTTTGTCACTTCCACCTCCAAGGGGAACCCGCACCTTCTACCTCCATTCTCCTTTTACATGAATGCTTCGACGATTTCGACTGGCCTCCGATGGGCACAATCATGCTCCTCTGTCACCCTCTCATCTCCATTGTCTATTACTACAACCTCCGAGGGGAACCCACATTTCCTTCCTTCTCCTTTAACATGACTTCCCCGACCTTCTCCTTGGTCCCCCGGTGCTACTGAACCCAACCGATATGTTTTCGGTGCTTCTTCTTCGCAAATCTCCAACTCTGCCTCGAACTCCAACAGTCCATCAAATTAGAAGGCATACTATTTAAAGCAAATGAAAAGTTGGGGAACTACATCAGCTATGACCAAATACATTAGCTATGACCAAACTGCTGGATGAATGAGCTGTTTTTATTCAACGAAAGTGTGGTGACAAACCGTTGTCAACAGCCACACATCTTAGTGAAGCCGAGCCTTTCCTTGAGCAATATACCAAGCACAGTACAGAAAACCGGGCTTTGGTAGGAGCTACTGATAATCCCGTTAGTAGCAAAAATTTCTTGGCTATAATTGAAAAAGATAGGAATCAAGAAGTTGATCTTCATCCAGAGATTGAAACTGCTGAGATTGAAGCTGCTGCCCTACTTTGTCCCACATCCTATTTGGATCATTTAAGTCCAAGGTTTGTTCTTAGAGCAGTAAATTTACATCTTGGTAAGATGCGATTAGATATGGGCATTCATCAGCTTAATTTCCAAAGTAATATTGGTGTCCGATATTTGGAAAAGGCCGTATTCAACCTTGATTATGAGAAGTTGAAACTTGTTTTCCATGCACTTAAGGAGCGTAAACAGGTTATAGAGAATGCACCGCATTTATGCCACGCTTTACCATGCATGACACCTTGTTTTAGTTGGTTCGAAGCTGTATATTATTGGGCTGGATTGAAATTGTATAACCTTGTTGCTGGTCGACAAATATTGCATTTGTCTAGATATCATTCCCTTAAGGAGCTGTATCTTGGGTCGATTTCGTTGTCAGGGGGGATTGCCTTAAATGGTGTTGTAGAAGAGTTGAAGAAAGTAACAACTCGAGTACCACTTGTTCTTCCAGTTTCTGATGATGGAGGAAGTACAGCTGAGATTGTTCACGTGCTTGGTGGGCCAGTTGTTGGTGATATTAGATCAAGATGTTTGAGACTTTGTGATGAAAGCACTGCGGAAGCTCTTACTGTCCGAAGATTGCTTGGACATAAATGGTTACTTGATGCATCACATGCAAAATTAGAATGGTATCAAATTGTTGAGGGTGAGCATTTTTTATGGAATGGTGTGTCACGGCCGTACAGGGAAACAATCTGATCATTTTGGTATACTTTCAAAATCAGGTTCTTCGATACTCTTGTGGATCCTTTTGTTTCAGAAATGGCAACATGCAAAATTTCTTCTTTGCTGGGGCACGCATATTCTTTAGATGCTGCTATTTTCCTGTTTTCACGTGTCTCAGAAATTTCTAGAGAAAGTCTGGTGCTTCCAGTGATTTCTACTAATGATCAGTTCACATTAGGATGCGAATTATGAGGTGGAACTATTATATGTGGTCAGAATGAAATATCACATCCTGCTGCTGGATGTAGGGAAGTGATAAATAAGGACTTCTCTTCAGTTACAAGTCTTCCATCAAGAATTAAAAGTGTTTTATATGTCAAGCGAGGGTTGTAACTTGCTGCATGAGGCTTTCCCGACTGCCAATCCTACTGTTCTGGAACATAAGTAAAGTGGACTGTATTGTTTATGGCATGGGATCTCTTTTTTACTTCCATATGTCAATCTCTGGTTTTGCATGGCATAGGCGGGGAAATTGCTTCAAGGTCGATTCCCAAGGTTCTTATGTTGAATGGACCTGATAGAGAAACATCTACTTTATCTGCTTCAGACCTTGTAACTGCTATTACAGATGCTCTCGATGGCGATAATCCCCAATGGTTGATGGGTTGTGAGAAGCTGCATGTCGTGGATTTGATCAATAACAATCTTTTGGGAATGATTCGTGAAACTTTTTCACAGATGGAGAATTTGGAGCTATTGGACCTTTCTTTCAATGATCTCATTGGTTCCACTCCCTAGTCTTTGAGCAAGCTTACCTTCTTGTCAAAGTACAGTGTAGCTCATAATTGCTGGGTTGGAGAGATTCCAACTAGTGGCCAATTCTTTAGCTTCTCCAATTCTAGCTTTGAAGGCAATGTGGGATTGTGTCGTGTGCCCGGCTCTTGTGACAGAACCGATGTTACTGTCGGTGCTTTGCTCCTATATATAGGTTCATATCAGGTATCTTTTGGTCCAATCAGTTGGTTAATGATATCTCTTAGTGTTGATGAAGACCGTCTTATTGACCTTGAGGACAAGGTCAATTTAAGGGGGGAAGGATTGATACAGTTCTACTAAGAACTGTATCTTTTTATATATCAGTCATTCAATAGTTTTTATCTTGTGAGGGGATATTTGAAAACAACCCAAGTTTCTTTTGCTTTTGTTAGGGTATTGGGAATTTTCTAGAAGCACGGGCAATGCGCGTCTTCTTTCCCTTATAAACCCAAGTCATGTAATAGAATTAGTATGAATAAATTGAGTTTGCTCTTTGTTCATCTTCTTTTCCTTGCTTTGTGTGCTTGTTGCACTCAATTTCATGGCTACCGCCGCAATCGCCGACAATGGTGCCGTCAACGGGGAAGATCCACCACCGGGTTGGATTGGACCTCTAACAGATGGAGATTTTTGTGTTGGTTATAATATAAATAAAGTTGATGTGGTTATCTATAACCATAGATACTAGCCACGTGCTTTTCGAGCAACCGATATCCTCTTCAAAATAATCTGAGGGAGATGCTCATACAAATTAAAACATCTCTAGCTTGATGAATAATTGTATAGTTCAGTATCACCTAGAAGTTAGCAGGATGAAGCCAGGAAATTTTTGTTGTTGTTGTTGTGTGTGTGTGGGGGTGGGGGGGGCAAATAATAAACAAATTTAGAAAGAAAAAAAAAGTAAATATAGAGATCTGGTCTTCCAAAGATAATTTACATATCATACTCTTAAACAAAAACAAACAAAAAAAGTCAAACTATCATGCTTTATGACGAAATCCTATGGCTAATATATATATATATATGTGTGTGTGTGTGTGTGTGTGTGTGTGTAGTAAATATAGAGATCTGGTCTTCCAAAGATAATTTACATATCATACTCTTAAACAAAAACAAACAAAAAAAGTCAAACTATCATGCTTTATGACAAAATCCTATGGCTAATATATATATGTGTGTGTGTGTGTGTGTGTGTGTGGAAAAAGGGGTATGAGCTACTAGCTCATTTAGTATATGACCAATTGATGAGATGACATTATTACTTTTTGGAAAATCTAGAAAAGTTTAGTTGCAGAATGTGTCACATGCATATCATGTTATCAATTGCTCATGTACTAAATGAGTCAGGAGCTCTTATCTCTCTCTCTCTCTCTCTCTCTCTCTCTATATATATATATATATATATATATATATATATATATATATATATATATATATATGGGAAAAAGGGGTATGAGCAACTTGCTCATTTAGTAAATAAGCAATTGATGATGTGGCATACATGTGATTGGAAAATCCTTAAAAGAGTTAGTTGTCCAATGTATCACATGCATGCCACATAATTAATTGCTCATTTACTAAATGAGCAAGTTGCTTATATCCCTTTTACCCCATATATATATATATATATATATATATATATATATATACATATATATAGGGAAAGCTTTGGTTGAGCACTACTCTAGTGCTCACCGCGTGAACACTAGGCCTTCGGGCGTTCATATAGAAAATCCGAACCGTTCACATTGATCTACACATCTAAATTAGTCTAAATATGTAAAATCAAATCATTTGAAATTCATTTGCCCATTCATTGAAGTGTTACAAAATTGTATGGCTTAAACGGTTCGGATTTTCGATGTGAACGCCCGAAGGCCTAGTGTTCACGCGGTGAGCACTAGAGTAGTGCTCAACCGAAGCTTTCCCTATATATATATATATATATATACACACACACATACGGTCTTCTTCAAAATTATCATGGGGGCCAAACCATAAAAGTTAACAGACTTAGGGGAGTTTTCAAACTTTTTTGTGGGCCCATGCCTACCTGGCCCCCCCAAGCTTCGTCCCTGGTGGTTAGTGGACTAATATCTAGTTATTAGTCACATTAAGGTCCAGTACCAGAATAGATTTCATATATGAATACCGTATAGTGTGACGTCTTGCTAATAGTTCGATCAAATGATTAGAATAAAACTTAAAAACCACTCCATGATTTTATATCCATTGTTTTAACATATATAGAGTTCAAAATAATGCTTTTCAAAATTTGATGTCAACGAAATGCATGAATAGTTTACATTGCCCAGTCAATACAGGAGTTTAGTATTCTTCAAATTCTGATTTTCTTTAATCCAGATTGGTGATTTATAATATTGACAGTTTTTTTGAGAATTGTTATAATGAATTTAGAGATTGTGAATTGTCATGTGTTAGAAAAGGATGAGCTGATTTCAATCATCCTGGAGGTAGAGAGGTTGTGGTATAGAGCTTTTATTTTTCTTCAGAGAGATCCAACAAAATTACATACTGATTCTCAACTACCAAACACAGCTATCCTCTTGCTGGAATTGGGGGTAGACAAATGTGAAAGAAGAAGTTTTATACAAAATTGTTGCATATCTAGGTTCTATGTTTTGAAATTTCACTTCGCCCTTGATTTTGAATTATCTAATTTGGTGTCAATAGAAAGAGTTTTGACCTTGATTGGCTATCATTTAAGTTGAGATGTGTCCTCGGAAGTAATACTTTCCTAATCATATTGGCCTATGTGGTTTTACATATCAATATGGGTTCGAGCTTCGCATTAATATTACAAATGTACATGCTACTATTTTATGCTAAGTGATGCTAACTTGCGAGCTACCTTACTTACAGAAGTATGTTATTCAAAGAGGTTGTTGTTACATCCATATAATGTTTTGACACTTATTAATAAGTTATCATCAAAGTATTATCAATTTCCCCCTTCTTTAACTCCATTTACATTCCCGTAGGATAAATCTATGTTGTATGAAGCGAGGACAAGTACTCACAGGAGCAGAGGATAAGGTAAGATTTTCTTTGTGATACTGCCAATAGATAATATGGCATCTTTTACTGCAAACCAGATTGAAATGTTGTTGATGATATTTGCTTGCATAGCTTATTTTTGCAAGCTATTTTATTATAAGTTACATGTAGTCTTTGAGAGTTCTTCATATTTATTTTATATATTATTAACTAATTCTTATCATGTTCCATGGTTAAGTGCACCATGAATATATCAAAGCTAAATTGTTTTGATTGCCTCAGTTGCCTTGATTATGCTGTACTCTTTTGTAAACTTTTGTTATTATTGTATGTGCGCTAGTACTACGCTGATATAAATGTTAGTCTAATTATTGATTGTTTGCCTAGTATATTCTTCATGTCAATCTGTTGGCAGTTTGCTGTTAGATCAAGGTTTGAGAGGTGGAGTTATATGCATCGATATGCCCATATTGGACTTGTTTGACAGGAAGCGTAATGAAACACAGTCTTTAAAATCGGTCATGTGAGCCCCTACCTCACCTCTTATTTTGAGGTCCTCCATGTTACAAACTCCCGATAAAGCATTCATCTAGTTTTACATGCCTAAGATAGACAAAGAGTGTGAAATCAAGTTACTGGACATTCATTTCCCATCCATCATGTCATCAGATAAATAACGAATTTTTAGCCATACAATTTTGTCACGTTGTAAAACTAGTATAATGCACGTGCGATGCACGCGTACATAAAGCATATTCACATGACTTGAAAACTTGAAACATGAATGTCACACATGAATGCATGACATTACTCATAAGAGGAAATACAACATCATGTGAGAGATAATCTTGACTAACTTGAAAAGAAAAGTAAAGAAAATGTCCTGACTAACTTGCTCTTCAACCTGGTTTGTAGCACATGATTCCAGTTCAGCAAACCATCCTCAAAACGATCAAGATCAATCATGAAATCATCTTCACACTCAAGCAAAGTCATAATATAAACCAAAATTAATTCAAAAAAAAAAATTTGATGATTGGGCTTACCTTTGAACTGAAGCCAAATCCACTCAGCCAAACGTTTGAGAAAGAAAGAGGAAGAAGAGCAATCTCTAAGTAAATGAAAGAGCATTAGTTTTAGCTTTTGAATTATTTTTGTAGGTACAGTTGGGTTTTAATTGTCACAGAATACAGAGATAAGCAGCAGAATGACGATGTTGAAAGTATTTAAAACAACAAATATTATGAACTATAAGTCACTTTAATATATGTTATCCCAAAACAAACTGTAGACCTTCCAGATTTTCTTTCATTATAGTATGTTCAACTTCAACATCAAATTATAAGATCTAAACCATGCAGTTCAAACCTGCGATTGTCAATAACTGTTGTACTATGGGTTGGGTTGTATACTAAATGTCATCACGTGAAGGGAGCTTCAAACAATCTGAGTTTTTTTTTTAAAGTACAGTTTTAATTGTCACACATGAATGCATGGCATATGTCCCATGTAAACTCACTTAAATTTTAACACCAATGCAGAGAAAGTTAAGATAAGAATATGACATGAAAAGTATAATATTCAAAATTCTGGCATTCTAACATTTGCATAACAGTGCACAATAAATTTAACGCTAATGCAAGATATGCCACAGCTTTAACATGAGCCCTAGATTAATTTGTATCAGTTGTATTATGATTCAATAAAATATGAGCGAGATATTTCGAACATTCAGCATTTAGAGGTTAGAATTAAGTAGAGCAAGTAGCAAAACTCCAACAAAGAATTAAAAAAAAGAATTGACCCTAATTCTAACAATATTACACTCAATCAAAACCTACACTACCAAAGATCTAAAATATTTCTCAAATATTATATTTATTAATAAGCTTTGCTTGATAATAGTAAGTATAGATAGTTTTGAAAAGTGGCATGTATAAAAAAAAGATTTCAACAAATATACTAAAAAATTAAAAATAAAAGTGTACCATTACCACACCCGCTCCCTGTTCTTCTTCTTCCACTCTCACTATCCTCACCTTCAACCTCCATTTCCCAAAACCTTAACCTTAACCGTAGCCATGCCACCCTCCCTCTCCCTCCTTTGCCCCCAGTCCTTCCTCCTCCTCCCTCCCCTCTCCCTCCACCGCCGCCTCTCCTCCCTCTCATTCTACGGCTCTGTCGCCGCCTCTCGCAACCCCAAACCCCTTCCTCCTTTCAAAACCCTAATAAAAAAAAACCCTATCGCAATCAAGAAGCCTCTCCTCATCCTCCTCCTCTCTCCCTCCGCTCCTCCTTCGACCCAGCCGCCAAGCCCTCGGCCTCGTTGCCGCCTTCCTGGCCAACTTCATGGGCATCATCGTCCACTCCTCAAGAAGATCAAGCGGCGGGTTCTGGTCGGGGATTAGGTGCTGGTGGGGTCCGTGGACTGGGTGGAGAGGAGCGGCATGATCGAGGACGTGTTTGAGAGGGATTCCGAGGTGAGCGATGAGGAGAGAGAGAGGTGTTGGGGATTTTGACAGAGAGGGAGAGGAATCGACGGGATGGGTGATTTTTTTTTTTTTTGAGAGAGTTTGATTTGGGTGAGAAGTACGGTTGTGACCTTCTTTTGTGTATGGTTCAGGGGTAAAATTTGACAAATTTAACCCTATATTATTTTTTAGGTATGTTATGTATATGAGGGCATGATAGTAAAAGCTGCTAAAACAGGGCTTTGCTTAAAAATAGTATAGTATAGATGTCTTAACGTATAGGAGAATCAAAAATCTTTAGTCCAATCTTCTGTGAAGCAAGGTTGTAAACGGCGTCAGGCGGTGGCGGTTCGGCCAAGGACCGCCTACCGCCTAGGACGCCTAGGCGGTGCCTAGGCGTTTTGTTTTTATTTTTTAAATATTCATATATTAACCTTTTAAAAGTTACATTTCTCTATTTTTGCTTGTAGTCTAAATCTTTTAAATGCATCACAATTCACAAGTGATGCTAGGCCAGAATGATTTTAGAAGTTCAACAACGATTATGGTGTAAACTTTAGATTCATAATGACAAACAATAATCAGTCATATAAAATTTCAAATATAACGTGAACTAGTAACACCTTAATATAAAGATGAAGATGCTTTTTACTGTTGAAGATGAAGAGGGTTTTTTCTGTTGAAGATGAAGAGACTATTTTAAGAATTAAAAAAAAATTACAAAAAAATCTGTCAACCGCCTCGGCCGCCTCGACCGCCTAGGCGCCGCCTCAGCGGCGCCTTGTACGCCTAACTGCCATCTCAACGCCTAGATTACCACTTATTGCATATGCGGTTCGTTCTCCTCTTTTTGAGCGCCTAGGCGCCGCCTAGGCGTTCGAGGCGGACGCCATTTAGAACACTGCTGTGAAGTCTTGTAATCTAAATCAAAGCCAGGGTTGATTGATATCAGATTAACAAACAATCGTAACTATATCTTTTGTAAGTATTATGATAATTGAAAAAGGGTAGCAAACTGGCAATGAACCGAGTTTTTGGGCTTTCTTTATACTTTAGCATCCATAACCCCCAATTACTTCATAAATATATGCATGCTTTACAACATTCATATTAGGAAGTAAATCTACTGAAAATTTAAGTAATGAATCAAGCTAAACTAAAATCAATATTTTCTTCTATTTATAAACATCAAAAAAGTATCTTGGCAAATAATTACTTATCAAATTACAAAAACCCATTATATATATTCCTAATTTGGGTCCTCGATAAAAATCCAGTAAATTAGAAATAAAAATAAAAAATTTAAAAAAATCAAAATAATAATAATAATAATAAAATCATACCAGTTTCCGCCAAGAACTTCATCAGCTCGATAACCAGTACTCTCCTAAAAAATTGTGTTCACATAAATAATCGAAAAGTCTGGCTCCAAACTATCCGATACCACAAAAGAAGCCGAATTTTGGACCTGATAATAAAATGGGCTCATTCCAAAACCACCCATCTCCTCATCTTCTTCAAATTCTTCTTCTTAATCTTCTTCTTCCCGCCTCTCGCAACCCCAAAGCCCCTCCCCCTTCCAAAACCCTAATAAAAAAAATCCCATCGCAATCAAGAAGCCTCTCCTCATCCTCCTCTCTCCTTCCGCTCTCCTCCTTCGACCCAGCCGCCAAGCCCTCGGCCTCGTCGCCGCCTCCCTGTCCAACTTCATGGGCGTCATCGTCCACTCAAGAAGATCAAGCGGTGGGTTCTAGTCGGGGATCGGATGCTGGTGGGGTCCGTGGACTGGGTGGAGAGGAGCGGCATGATGGAGGACGTGTTTGAGAGGGATTCCGAGGTGAGCGATGAGGAGAGAGAGAGGTGTTGGGGATTTTGACATAGAGGGAAAGGAATCGACGGGATGGGTGATTTTTTTTTTTTTTTTGAGAGTTTGATTTGGGTGAGAAGTACGGTTGTGACCTTCTTTTGTGTATGGTTCAGGGGTAAAATTTGACAAATTTAACCCTACATTATTTTTTACGTATGTTATGTATATGAGGGCATGATAGTAAAAAGCCGCTAAAACAGGGCTTTGCTTAATAATAGTATAGATATGAACAAATGAATTTTCAATAACTTAATTTTATACCCTTGGGCTATCTAAGGCACGTGGAACAAGATGAACTGTTCAAATTTTTCGTGGAGGTTTTGTATCAATGGGCTCACATATGAGGCCTCAAAATAAGGTGTGAGGTTGGGTCTCACATGATCACCCTCCTATATATGTAGTGTGCGCGTGCGCGCGTGAAATTTGAAATGTGAGCCTCATATTTGTATGATAGGATTCTCTCATACAAAGTGGTTATAATCATTTGGTGTGGCCACCTATAGAGAACAACACCGTTTATTATGTCATAAATGTATGTGGATAAAAAAATCAACAGATTTGGAGGTCTTTTATCCATGCATCATGAGGTCCAATCTTTGATCCATTTTGTTCTATTATAGAAAACCGTTCATTTTGTAAACACATGATGCATGGGTAAAATACCTCCAAATGTGTTGATTTTTTGTATACATGCTTTTTATGATATAACAAACATGTGAATGGTGTTGATCGTCCATAGGTGGCCCCACCAAGTGATTACAATCACTTTGTATGAGAGAATAACCTCTTACAAATATGAGGGTCACATTTCTCTCTCTCTCTCTCTCTCTCCATATATATATATATATATATATATATATATATATATATATATTTTCCTCTTTACTATAATAAATATAAGGAAGCAATTGATTAAGATATATCTTTTTTTTTTGAAATAATTAAATATCTTTTATCAAAAGAAATTCGTATTTTTATAACAGAGCAAGTAAAAATTTAGAATATTCATGGAACATTTTATTGATGAAATATACGACAATATCATATATATCTATTTAATGTAGGTGTATCATTTTTATACTTAAATATAGTAATATAAGATCCGAACTTGGAATGAAACTCCTCAAATTAACTGATGAATCCTATCGAGATATTCTATCTTTGGAATCTTCGGAACTGATATCAAAACCATGTTCTCAAACCTTATAGTAGATTGACCAAAAAATTTCTTAGCATGGAATATTAAATTGATTGCCTCATTCTACTGAGTATAAAACATATTCTTTAGTCAATCTGTATCAATTTTGCAGTACATGTTGTTGGGACTCAAGTTTTTTGTTGATGACTGATAAACTGATGGAAATTTGATCGGTAGAAAGGTAAGGTAATATGGAGACTATATCGATGAAATGCAAGGAATGGGTTTAGATAATGGGGATGATGCCAGAAATTTTATTCTGTCTTATGTGCGTGTTATAATCATCTGCTATTATCTACTCCTATTATATCACCCATACTTGTGAAGTATTTCTTTTGGTTTCCATTATCTGATTTCTTTAAATTTAATCAATATACTCTTCGATATGGCAAATTGTATCTCGTGAGAGCATCTGTAGTCGTTGAGACTCAAAATTCCTATATTTGGGGTATAGAAATAGGAAATTTGAGTTTATGCTACAGTTGTTTATACTAAAAAAAATTGTTGTCCCAATTTTTTTTTAAAAAAAAAATTGTGGGACGCAAGATCATCTTGTGTCCCACACATTTAAAAAAAAAAAACTGGGACGCAAGATGATCTTGCATCCAAGATATGAAGAAAAAAAAACCCAGACGCATGATCATGTTGCATCCTAAACATGTCAGATGCAAAAAATTGACGGACGCAAAAACATATTGCGATTCCTATATTTGAGAGTTTCCTATATCTTCTCTTAAATATAGGAGCTTACTATTCCTCAAAAATATAGTGAACGACTGCAGCTTTTTTTTTGTCAAAATTTCCAAAATTTGGAAATTAAGAGAACGACTACAGATTCTCTTAAACATTTGATCAAAATTTGTCGCTTTCATGGTAATGCTTCTTCTTGATCTTCAATGTTTTTTTTTTCTTGTTGCATATCATATAATTTCTTACATGGTCTATTTCACATATAGGTACTGCGCCTATGGTCTGCAGAGAGCTACAAGTGCTTGGATGAGTACGCCGTTCCAAATAAGAACCCACTGGTAGATGTTGATTTTGATGAGAACAAGGTATTATTAATTATTGATGAGGACATCTTTACAGTTTAGGATTTCTTTTTTATTACCATTTTTATTTCTGGCAATTATAGCTATATGTAATCTTTTTGTAATTTTTAGATTCTGAGAATATTTTGGAGATATGTTTCAAGATGTAATTGAGCCTATTTAAAGGCCCTGAGATGAATGAGAAAAGCATGCCATTATTGATTAAAAAAATCTGTGTTGAGTTTTGCTCTTCCTCCTTCTCTTTTGTGTGATACAATTGAGATTTACATTAGGGTTTGTGATAAATCCTAATCAAATTTTAGGGTTTGTGATAAACTCTAAAATCTACCACAAAATTAAAATCCCCAAATAAACCCAATTTCCAAAACCCCCAATTTCACAAATCCCCCAACTCAACCCTAATTCCAACTTAATTACCCCCACAGCCGCTGTTCATCCCTTCCCCTATCACCCGCCTTTCTCTCTTCCTCTACTCGTCGAAACCCATAACCACCCCGCTCACCCCCTCACGCCCTGCCATCGCCTTCACCCGCCAACACCACCGACCCCCTCGCTCGCCTCCACTGTACCGCCACCTTCGTCCCCTTCTTCCCTATCCCGATCCCCACAAAGCCAGACCTCTCCCTAGCCGTCGTCCTCCCATCGTCAACCCCCTATCGTCGGCGCCGCCTCTCTGCGCCACCTGAAACTCCGGCTCCATCCTTTTTCCCTTTCGGCGACAACTGCACTCCCGACCTCCCTTCCCCTTTCCATCGGCCGCTCGCCATCAGTGCCGCCGTCAACACTGCGCCGAGACCCACCAGACCATATTCATCTGCCATTGCTGTGTTGCTGTGATCTCAGTCGCTGCCCTACTCGATCTACGCGGTTTCTTCGCATTCGGTATACTCTTTCCACTATTAATATTTGTGTTTTACTGCCTTATCATCTAGTATATTATCTGATTTGACTGTCGACCACAAAATACTGAGATTGAGTGATCCACATGCTAGATTAGAGTACGAATTGGTATTGCACTTTTTACTTGCTAAAACACGTAGAGATTTACTTATTGATTAAGATTGAATTATTAATTGGGATTGTTAGCATTTGATTCAATTCTTGAAAACCCATCGGACCTGTTAACTGTTAAAATATCCAATCTAAATCCGCACTTTCATGTTGGTAAAATTAACCCATTAAAATTCTTGGAAAATTCTCTATTTTAGGGTTGGTTTTACATCAATTATACACTTATAATTTTCCCACTTGGATGATACTTTGCATTTTCATTGGCCAATTTTGTGTTATATGATCCTACCTTCAAGTAAATTTATTTGAGATTTGTATGCAACATATGTTTGTATATACTTAAGTCATGACAAACAGTTCTTGTGAGTAGAAATAATTGAATATTTATGGGGCAGCCTTGAACACTGATGTTAACTTTGACATGTTTGTCTTCATTTTGCTTTCTTGCTTTGTTGTTCAGTTTTATGTTAACATTGACATACAAGTTGTGTTTGTGCTTTCCAGATTTATTATTTCAGTTATAAACATGAGTCTGCATGAAAAAGATGATTTTGCATTTGTTATGTTAGTTTGGCTAACTGTAATTTTTTTTGCTGCATCCTGTATATTAGGCTAGTTCTTTGATAGGGGAGACCTTGAATTCAAATGTTTGCTCTGCATGTTAGTGTAAGGCCTTAATGTTTGTTTTGCATGTAAGTGAAAATTTCTATAGTATATCTAACTTACAAGGCCTTAATTGAAAGCGATATGACTGTTTTGGTATATTCTAGTTCAGACGGCTTAAAAATGGTATATTAGGCTATATTAGAACAGTGGAAATATGTTAGATGTGACACCGAAAATTTCATCTTAAGAATTTAGAATATATAGCTGTTATTAGGTCTTAATCATGGTAAGAAATTTATAGCTAAGAATGCTTGGGCAAATAGTACTAGGATGGGTGTTCTCATGGGCAGTCCAAACTAGGGTGTTCCAGTATAGGTGAATAATTTCCAGCTGCCAAGATTAGGGTTGGTTGTTTCCAATGTAATTATCGAATCCTTGGTGCTTGTTGCAAGACCCACCCAACTGTGTTACTTACAAGTTACAAGTTACCTTAAGATTGGGTGCTTCACAGATCTGAGCTTGTCTAATTTTTTTCTCTCCGCATGCTATATTGAAGATTATTGGAGAGGGATGACACGTTAATCTTTTATTCTGTTATAAATTATAACTGTTTAGCAATAAAGATTAGAAAATTGGGAAACATACTAAATGCTAGGTTTTTTGTTGAGGGTGTGTGCAACATTTGCTTCAAGTTTAGATTGTGCATATTTGTTGACTAGAAACAAGTATACGTCGAATGTGGATGCCTACCTCGTCAGTTTTAGAATGAAGAGAATATCACATGTTTAATTCTAGACCAAAACAAATAAACAATCTAAAATAGTTTCCTAACTCAATTTTATATTGTAAGATTGTAGGTCTTGCTAGTGCTCAAATGTGCATTTTGAGGCGTCATGGCAAAAGAAGTACATTTCAATCGCGTGAAGGAATCTTTGCACGTGGCTTATGTATGCGGTAGGTGGTCCCCTTACTGTTAATCAAGACTTTATATAAGATTCTCACTGTTGGCTGGCTCTGGCATGTCCGTATTTATTGACTTTAGCTATATTCTACCACACGAGTTATTTTCATCTTCTCTGGGTTTATGTAAGTATGCATATTGTGGAAGGACTCTTCAACTATGTTTGATGCTATACAATGTATAGATTATATGTATAGATTACTACTACATTGTGCTTACCTGCATATAGAATTGCAAAATATAGTATTGGAATCACAACCCTCATTACTTGTCTACACCCCATCACCCCTCTTAATTTCCCTTTAGAGTACTGGAAGCATTGTCGTATATTTTGCACAAATCTAGACCTAAAGAATAGTCTTGGATATATATTTTTAATATTATTTTAAGGTGCTACTTTATATTGTTGTCTTCAACTTATCCGCCTTGCTTTTGCTTCTAGTCAATTCATCAGAGATCACTCCTAGTTTCATCAACCCATTCTTTAGTTTGCCTTCGCTATCTTCTCAGACATCATACCTGTTTCTCGGTTAGTTACTTGTCTCCAAGACAAATGATGAAATGCATTGACCTTATTAAGACACTGATCAAGAAGATATTCTCTAGTCTTATTTATGAGTTTGAATGGTTATGTACTCTGTAGAATCTGGTATGGGTGTTTATTGTGTTACATTTCAACCTGTTTAAAAAACTAAAGAAAAGAACTTGCACAGGAGAAACAATGATGTGTATTATCAAAGCAATCACAAATTTCTAATTAGACTTTTGCTCATGATCATGACATGCTATAATTGGCTATCATGAGAGGCTATATGTTGCAACTTTAGGAATAACGGATTATAGTTATTCACAATATATTGATGCAAAATATCTGAAGGAGACAAATCATGTTATTAGTTTGCTGCCGTGCTATGTTTTGATAATTTTTTATAATCTCACATTATTTTGGAGTCTTTTAAAGTGATATCAGTTTTATTTGATTTGATTTTACTAGAGCAGCTATATAGATCCAGAAGCTGTGATTGGCTGTGATGATGGGAGAGCTCGGGTACTGGATATGTATAGTGGGAGCTGTTCTCGAATAATTAGGTGAAGTTATATTTTATGATTTAGTACTGATTTTCAGTTTGAAGAAGTTCATTTATTTTACAGTAAATCCACCTTATTCAACGGCTTAGATTGATGTGTTGCGGGCCAACATTGTACATGCAACAGTCTTAGTACTTAGCATTCCGCATTTGGGCTTTATGGCAACGTGCAAAGACCTCAAGCTAAAGATGATTTACTTGCCAATTGGCAAACATAATAAATGGAATAGTAATACTTTTACTTATGCTATCAATTGCAAAGAATTGTGTTGTAAGAAAAGAAAAGAAAAGAAAAGAATCGTTAGTAGAGTAATAATTTTGTTTAGAATAAGTAATTCTTTTATGATAAGTCCATGGTAAGTATCAAATATTGGTATCATTTCGAATGACTGAATTTTCATATCGGATATTGGATATTGGATATGACAGGCATATTCAAAAAATATATGGTTGCCCTATCACAAAAACATGTATCATATATGTGACTAGGTTTACCCGTGGACACGTGCCTACGGCACGTCTTTTGAACAATACAATATATGAAAAACATTGTAAACAGTAAAATATATGCAATCCTATTTGACTAACAAATTACATAGGTCAACATTTATATGCAATACCATCTGGTTAGTGACTACACGATAAGTTATAAAAAATAATTAGAATGTCGTAAAATAATTACATACTAAAACAATTAGGGGTGGTTTGGTTTGTTGTAAAAAAAAGAAGAGAGGGAAAAGCACTGTAGCGAAAGCAATTCCTTGGATTTGATTTCTTAAAAGTAGCTTTTGTTGAATATAGATTTACTTTAGCAATAATTAAATGTTAGTTTTGTTTTGGTTGTAGTAATACTGTAGCAAAAGTAATTTAAAACACTATTTTATTTTTTGTTTTACATGAAATTAATCCAAAATTAGGGATTAATTAATTTTATTTAAGCTTAATTCCTAATGTTTTAGATGAGTTAATTAAGCTTAATTAGATTAAAACTAATTAACTTTTAATCCCTAAATTTGAATTATTTAAGAAAATACTAATTAAACCACAATAATTAAAGCTTTTCTTACTTATGATTAGTGTGATTTTAATTAGTCTTTTCTTAATTAATTAAAAATAGGGATTAAAGGCTAATTAATTTCAAAATCCAAACAAATATCAATTACTTCTCACAACATAAAGTATAAATCTGAATGTGGGTATTGTAGCTACAGTAATGGGTATTGTAGCTACACTAACGGGCGGGAAAATGTCTTTTGTAAGCATAAATCTGGACTGTTGATTTCCTTCCAATTGAAGGAAAGCCACTTGATAGCTTTCTTTTGAATTGCCTTGTGTTTTATTATATAGATTAAGATTATGTTTTCATAATACATGTTACAAATAACCTTTTTTCTCATATTCTGGGTTCTTCCCTTTTAGAGAGACAGTGCCTAGATCTGATCTGCCCTTCCCCGGACTCCAAAGAGCGACGCAGGTCTGTCCAAAACTGTCATAAAGGAATCTCAAGCCAATAGGTCCCACTCAAGCCATGGCATTTCTTCAAAACCGGTAAGGGATCGCTGCGGAGGCTCTTACCTTTGCGGGGATCTCCGGAGTTTGTTCTCGATGTCCGCTGCTCTTGTCCAACAACCTCTGTGACTCGACCTCCAGGGTGCCTGCGTTTACCGATCGTATACCTGCGGTTACAAATCTATCTCGCGCACGTATGGCCTGGGGCTTTATGAGTCACTGTTTCTGGATCCACTGTTTCATCGTGCTCTAAAAGAGCACGTGTCTACTCTACAAACACTGGAATAACGGCCAGCAGTGGTTGGATTCCACATAAAGGGACATAAAGACTATGTATGAAACTATGAAATTATGTGGAAATGCCGTGAGCCAGGAGCTAATTCGGTGAGTAGGGTAAAAAGATTTGATGTGGCGTTCAGAACCAACCGTCGAAGTGAATGAATTCGAAAGAACGAAGAAGTAAGGAAATGAAACGACTCTTTCTTGAACTATTTCATAAACAGATTTTCCCCTCCACACCAATCACGAGTGTTTTTAATTCCTTTCGTATATCGTTGTAACACCCTTAATGATAGGTTTTGAAAAAGACTTTTCATGTCATTTCCATTTAGGTCCGATTCGGATCCCTCCGTTGTTTTCCTTTCTTCCCGAACCTTTTCCTCGAAATGAGAAAGTAGATGGTACACTCGAATTGTATTATTTAAGTGCTTATTGTTTACCAAAGATCCTACTTCTACAATTGGTAGGTCACCAGGTTATTCAAATAAGTCATGTTTTCCGTGGTTTTCCCATGTTACAACTTCTGTACCAATTCGATCGATCCAGAATAGATCGGTTAAACATTCTATAAACAAGATATTAGCTTTGGCGCGCTAGCGCATCCATTTTGAAGCTGGGAAAGAGTAATTGAGTCAGAGCTCTCAACGGTAGTTGGTCAGCCATAGTCGAGTAGCCCAAGAAGGTAACCGAGAGTTTGGTAAACGATTTTTCTTATGCAAAGCAAGTCAGAGATTTGGCACAGTAGTCGTAGCCGTGGTACAGCTCCTTCCATGAACATGACTGTGATATATTGTCACCTACAAGAAATTGCATTTGATATAATAAATAAAGTATATCTACATTTTGGAGTTTATTAAGCACGTACTCTAACAATTTGTTTATGTTTGCGTGTATAGATAGAGAGAGATAAAATTGATATATTAAATCCTCATTAACCTGCATTTCTAATCATAAGAGTAATAGCCAAATTAAACTCCGTAGCTAGGGCTGCAATCGAGCCAACCCGAGCCGAATACCTTCAGGCTCGAGCTTGGCTCGTTTACGAAACGAGCTTAGTTTTGAGCTCGAGCTCGGTTCGAGACAAGCTTTGACTGTATTCGAGCCGAATAGCTCGCGAGCTTAGCCTAAAAAAAAAAAACCCAAGCTCAAGCTCGGCTCGTTTACGAAATGAGCTCAGTTTTGAGCTCGAGCTCGGTTCGAGCCGAGCTTTGACCGAGCTTGGACCGAGCTCGAGCCGAATAGCTCGCGAATAGCTCGATTCGTTTGCAGCCCTATCCGTAGCAAATTGAGGTGAGTTTGAAGAGAAGTTGATGGGGGGATGACTAAAGGTGCTCATGTTTAAGATATGGAAAACGACCCAATGCAGATTGCTTGTTTTAAGAGATCTGGATCGCGAACCCATCATGAATGGGATTGTGGTTCGGAGGAGGT
The DNA here is from genome assembly GCA_017893485.1 of Hemerocallis citrina. Classification (NCBI taxonomy): domain Eukaryota; kingdom Viridiplantae; phylum Streptophyta; class Magnoliopsida; order Asparagales; family Asphodelaceae; genus Hemerocallis; species Hemerocallis citrina. The sequence continues at coordinate 214,004,729 of CM030365.1, forward strand.
TTGGCCAAATTCGGTAACACTGCTCTACGGTATATCTGATATAATATTCTAGCTTCTGTATGGATTGAACATCATATTCTTTAGGCGCTTTCTTAGTATGTTGTGTTTTCCTTTTTCATTATGGTTTTCTGTGGGATATTGTCTCCTAATGAGTGATGTCTCATGGTAATTTACCATCTATGCTGCATGGACGGACAGAAGACATTGACATAACGACGGCACAATAACACAGTATTTCAAAAATATCGTATGTGTATACGAATATGTATTATATGCGTTTCTTATTATTTAATAAATTATTTTTTTATAAAATTGATACTCATGGAAATAGCCGTATACACTATTGAATATTTATTTGACAGTAACTGTTGTTTGCTGGGTTTATATCCAATTGATAAATGCTAAAGTATGTAAAACATTACCCATTAAACTGTAATGTCATGTATATTTTTAAATGATTGGAGCTTAGCCGTTAGTCATCTCTTAACCTAAATAATTATCGCCCCCAAATCTAGGTTGACATTCTCTTCCTCTACCATCTCTCACGTTACTCTTTCATGCCTCTCTATATATTAAGCCTATCGTGCTTCTCTTTCCCAATGACTTCATGACTGACAGTTTTGCCACTTGGGTGAGGTTTAAATTGGGCAAGTGTCGGTGTAGGATACGTGTCCCACAGACATGGGACCCATTTTGAAGTGTTGGTGCAACCTAATTTAATTTACCATAACCTTTATGTGAGTTGGAAAACATTTTAATATTTAAATTGGATTTTATCATACTACAGGATGCATGGTGGGCCCATTACATGCATGGCTTTGACTGAAGACCAATTAATTTTTGGAGGCTCGACATTTGGGACTATTTCTGTTGCAGATCTTTCTACTGGTGAACTACTAGCATCAGTAAAATCATCGTTCACACCAACAGGTAGACCTCATACTACAGTACAACCCAGTCTAACTCATATGAAGAGGAAAACTGCTGCGAAAATTTATTCTATTAATAACACGTGCAATATTGTAATTATTTTGTCAGTATTGCGATTATTGATTATGTCAGGACTTTTGCTGCTATCAATAGTCAGTTGTTGACGACAGTGTTGGGAGTATGATCTCTATGTAATGAATCATTGTAGTAAGGCGCCCTCAACAGCAATATTTTGTGTCAATGCCACCCTAGTAGCATGCCTAGTCAACAAGGTAGTTAGGGCATTGCATCTAACATATTATGTGAATGTACTCCACCTACATGCAATGATAAGCTAGTATTGGTGGACTAAGATGTCTCCCGTGAGGGATGCAACACATGTACACTTTCATGTCAAGTAGGGATTAGCAAGCAAGTGAATCTTCTTCATGAAAATATGGGTGGTTAACTGGCTATGAATAATAATAAGGTTCCATTAAAATTTGCAATGTTTTCAACTGGTTATCGAGGTTATGTATCCCTTTCTCAGTGCTTTTCTAGCCAGGGAAACAATTTATAGATAAAGGCTTGTCATATTCCTCAAAGGAAATTTGACATCTTCCAAGTTCTCGTGGAACATTAGTTTTCTAATAAAACATGATAACCTGGCTACTGATCTAACAAACTTCAGCCTTATATCCTATTCTGAATATTTGGATTTCATTGTGTTTTCAACTTCTTGTTTATTCAGTAATTTTCAACTTCTTGTTGATACAGGTATGAAGTGTTTGGATTTCAATATGGGTTCTCATTTACTGTTTGCTGGATCAACTTCTGGGTATGCTCACTGTTGGGATATTCGGTTAGTATTCAAACTGGCTCTTTTTCTGACAGTGTCCATTCATTTTTTATTTATTTTTGATAATAAGGAGTATAAAAGGCTCCAGCCACTATATATATATATATATATATATATATATATATATATATAAAGGAAAAGTACGAGATACAGATAAAACTAACTAGGTATCTAACAAATGACACACTAGTAGACATCCAAAATTTCAAAACATATTAGTTCATACAAGTCAGAGACAAATCCATCAGCAATCCAGCTAAAAAACAACCAAAAACTGTAGAAAGATATTCCACTGCTTCCAAACGGTAAGTAGTTGCTACTCCAAAATCAAAAGCTTCAGCAAACTATAACAGGAAACTGCAAGTCTGCAACTGGAGGTAGCAACTTTGGAAGAGTCTTCAATCGTCTTTTGTAATCACATCTGCAATAAGCACATCCAAAAAGAAATGAGAGAACAGAAATAAATTAAGATAAAATATTGAGACCTTGTTGGGTCAATGACTCTCACCGCTCTCCACTACTCCATCAAGTTCAGCCAACTTTAAGAACATCAATTTTTTTAGTAGGAAAAATATTAGACCATAAATGAATGAAATAAAGGTCTTCAATCATTTTATCAATAGAATGAAATTTGTTAGTGAAAATTCTACTTTTTCGTTTTGTCCAGATGATCCAAATAATTGCAGTCATGGCTAATCCCAAGTCAATCTAATAGAACTCTTAATTCTTCTTTTACTCCAATTACTCCACCAAGAAGTGATGAGGACATCTTTACAGTTTAGGATTTTTATTTTATTATCATTTTTATTTCTGGCAATTATAGCCATATGTAATCTTTTTGTAATTTTTAGATTCTGAGAATATTTTGGAGATATGTTTCAAGATGTAATTGAGCCTATTTAAAGGCCCTGAGATGAATGAGAAAAGCATGCCATTATTGATTAAAAAAAAAAACCTGTGTTGAGTTTTGCTCTTCATTTTCTCTCCTTTGTGTGATACAATTGAGATCAAATTAGGGTTTGTGATAAATCCTAATCCACTTTTAGAATTAGTGATTAATTCTAAAATTTATCCCCAATTAAAAAAAATCCCAAATACAATCTCCCCAAATCCCCCAAATCCAAACCCTAATCTCATCTACTTCTTCCTCTCCCCTATTCCCTCATCACAGCCGCCATTTCCAAACTCTCCTCCAATCTCCAGTTCACCCGTCCTTGTCGTCGCGCCAGACCCTTTCCTTCGCCGACGCCGTCCCATCGCCAACCCCCATCGTCAGCGCCGCCCCTCCGCGCCACCCGAACCTCAGATACGTCCTCTTTCCTTTTCGGCGACAACAAAACCCACCTCGACGCCCTGCCACCCGCAACCACCACCACTTGCATCCCCGTGCTCCTCTCCGTCACCGTCACACAGTCGCAGCAACATCCCGATCGACCCCCCCTCCCCGTCGCGACGTCCCTTCGCTGCGTCGCCGGCGCGGCAGACCCTTCCTTAGCGCCTCCCTGTGCCGCCATCTACTCCGACGGCAGCGGCCAGATCCCTTTGCTGCCATTGCTCTGGAGATTCTTGCTGCCAATATTGTCGATTTGATTGCTGTGCTCTTCGCCGCTGCCCAACTCCGAGATCTACGCTGGTTGTCTACGCATTTGGTATACTCTTTCCACTACTAATATTTGTGTTTTACTGCCTTATCATCTAGTATATTATCTGATTTGACTGTCGACCACAAAATAATTGAGATTGAGTGATCCACATGCTAGAATAGAGTACGAATCGATATTGAACTTATTACTTGCTAAAACACATAGGAATTTAATTGTTGATCGTACGATTGAATGATTAATTTGGATTGTTAGTATAATTCAGTTCTTGAAAATCCATCCAACCAATTAATTGTTTAAAATTCCTGACTTTAATTCCGCGTAATGTGTTGGTAAAATTAACCCATTAAAATTCTTGGAAATTCTCTATTTTAGGGTTGGTTTTACATCATTTTGGTATCAGAGCGAAGGTTCTTATAACCTTAGTTCTTGCATCGTAGGCATCATTTTTGCATTCATTTAGTATCGTGTAGTCTTTTATTTTATTTTATTTTATTTTTATTTTATTTTAGTTTAGTTCAGAATCATTAAAAAAAATAATAATAAAAAAAAATAGGACACCCCATAGTTTCCACTTTTGGTGAATGCGTCTTCGCAGCACCATCACAGACCCTGAAGAGCCTTTTCTAGCCCTTCCCAATCACCCAATTAGGAACCCTAGACTTTCCAGACCTGAAATGGACAACCCTGATATCTCCGCTACCCTAGCTGCCATCCAAGCAACTCTTGCCAATATCAATCAGAGGCTTGAGAAAGTGGAGCTAAATCAAAACATTGTCCCTGAGCTTCATGGCCACCGTCAGATCCCTCAAGGGAATGTTCATGACGATCGACGTCAAGAACGTGACCCTGACGAACAATATAAAAAGAACGTTAAGGCTGACGTTCCCCAATTTGAAGGCCACATGGAACCCCAAACTTACCTTGATTGGGTCCGTGCCATGGACCACTATTTTGTGTGGTTCGACATGAGCGAAGCCCTTAAAGTTAAATTTGCAACTATGAAATTAACGGGTAAAGCTCAACAACATTGGACCAATCTTGAACATGCCCGCAGAGGCCGAGGCCTGGCACCCATAGCCACTTGGGAGGCCATGAAAGAGAAGCTCACTGAGAGGTATGTACCGTTATCGTTCCACACCCGATTGCTAGATTCGTGGAACCTATTGTATCAAGGAAGTAAATCCACACAAGAATATGTCGATAAATTCGATGACTTCCTTATTCGGTGCAATGCGTTAGGTAAAGAGAGTGAAGAACAAACTCTCTCTAGGTTCAGAGCTGGACTACGAGCTGACGTTAGGAACGAGCTAATCTATAGAAACGTGGACTCAATAGCGGCAGCCTACGCCCTAGTCCTCGACATGGATTCCCTTAAAGCTAGTTCTGAATCTAGGTCCAGCGACTCGAGAGATCATTCCTCTAGAATGACCTCTACTGACCCACCTAGACCTCAGCCTCCCTCTCAGCACCCCAACAAATCTTACCCCAGCAAATCTAATTCAAATTTTAATTCACATAGAGATGAACATAAGGGTAAGAACACCGAAAGAGATTACAGTAAGATTGACCCTCTCACTAAGTGCTATAAATGTAAGGGATACGGTCATGTTGCTGGCAACTGTCCTAGTCCAAGTAGAATCAATATAGTAGAGGGTACCGCAGTCATCGCTGATGAGCCCGACAATGAGTTTACCTATGAACCTAATATAAGTGATAACTCTGATGAAAAAGAGGATGACCAGTCTCTCAATTGTATTCAGCCTATCCAGTCACCTCTATTGAGTATACCCGAGACACCCATTCCTTCTCAAGTCACTTGGCAACCCATAGATTCTACTCATGTATTAGAACATCACAAAGTCACAGAGTCTGCACCCACATTTGCATATAATATTCATGACTTGCATAGAGAAATTTCCAAGGAACTTAATGAGAATAATTTTAACTACAAGTTAATAGCAGATACTAGAAGGAAATTTATAACTTTTGATATTGGTGACGAAGTGATGGTTCGGATTCATCCGGAACGGTTTCCTGTTGGACCCGTTAAGAACTTGAACATACGTGCTGCAGGCCCATTTAAGATTCTACATGCAATCAATAATAGTACCTATGTCGTTAACCTTCCTGAAGGTTTTGGCATAAGTAAAATTTTCAATATTGAGGATCTAGTACTTTATGAAGGCTCAAAATTCAACCCTAGAAATTTTCTTATAGATGAGCCTACCCTGCAGCCTAATAGTGAGATTCCCCCATTACCTCCACTACCAGATATTACTTACCTATCGACAGAAGAATTGGATAATATTTTAGATGATCAGATAATCTCTACTAGAGATGGTGGTATGCACAAGTATTTGGTAAGGTGGAAAAATAAGCCGAAGTCGGATGACACTTGCAGTGGTCGTGAGGAGCTCCTGCAACTGGATCCAGATCTTTTGGAGCACGATGACATGATCACTGGTTTTGACTCGACTGGGTCGAGTTCTCTCCCACCCAGAGAGAATGATGAGGACATCTTTACAGTTTAGGATTTTTATTTTATTACCATTTTTATTTCTGGCAATTATAGCCATATGTAATCTTTTTGTAATTTTTAGATTCTGAGAATATTTTGGAGATATGTTTCAAGATGTAATTGAGCCTATTTAAAGGCCCTGAGATGAATGAGAAAAGCATGCCATTATTGATTAAAAAAAAAACCTGTGTTGAGTTTTGCTCTTCATTTTCTCTCCTTTGTGTGATACAATTGAGATCAAATTAGGGTTTGTGATAAATCCTAATCCACTTTTAGAATTAGTGATTAATTCTAAAATTTATCCCCAATTAAAAAAAATCCCAAATACAATCTCCCCAAATCCCCCAAATCCAAACCCTAATCTCATCTACTTCTTCCTCTCCCCTATTCCCTCATCACAGCCGCCATTTCCAAACTCCCCTCCAATCTCCAGTTCACCCGTCCTTGTCGTCGCGCCAGACCCTTTCCTTCGCCGACGCCGTATTATCGCCAACCCCCATCGTCGGCGCCGCCCCTCCGCGCCACCCGAACCTCAGATACGTCCTCTTTCCTTTTCGGCGACAACAAAACCCACCTCGACGCCCTGCCACCCGCAACCACCACCACTTGCATCCCCGTGCTCCTCTCCGTCACCGTCACACAGTCGCAGCAACATCCCGATCGATCCCCCCCTCCCCGTCGCGACGTCCCTTCGCTGCGTCGCCGGCGCGGCAGACCCCTCCTCAGCGCCTCCCTGTGCCGCCATCTACTCCGACGGCAGCGGCCAGATCCCTTTGCTGCCATTGCTCTGGAGATTCTTGCTGCCAATATTGTCGATTTGATTGCTGTGCTCTTCGCCGCTGCCCAACTCCGAGATCTACGCTGGTTGTCTACGCATTTGGTATACTCTTTCCACTACTAATATTTGTGTTTTACTGCCTTATCATCTAGTATATTATCTGATTTGACTGTCGACCACAAAATAATTGAGATTGAGTGATCCACATGCTAGAATAGAGTACGAATCGATATTGAACTTATTACTTGCTAAAACACATAGGAATTTAATTGTTGATCGTACGATTGAATGATTAATTGGGATTGTTAGTATAATTCAGTTCTTGAAAATCTATCCAACCAATTAATTGTTTAAAATTCCTGACTTTAATTCCGCGTAATGTGTTGGTAAAATTAACCCATTAAAATTCTTGGAAATTCTCTATTTTAGGGTTGGTTTTACATCAAGAAGTCATAGTATCAAGCTTCCCTCTAACATTCCATGCACGTTTACAAATAAACCAAATAGGTTGAATACAGGGGCAATGGATAAAAATATGTCTAGGAGATTCTTCATGAAAATTGCAAAAAATACACTTTTGACCATGAGCAAGATTTCTCTTGTTAAGATATTCAACTTAATAATTTGTTATGCACAGCCGGCCAAACAAGAATCCTTGCTTTCAAAGGAGCAATATTTTGCCAAAAATGCTTATAAAATATGAAAGTCCTCCACAATTTAGGAAAGAATAAAAAGATTTACTAGTATTAGACCATCTCCATGTCATCTTTAGCTTGCCACCGATAAAAACCCAACAAGACAAGCAGTCTAATATAATCCGAGTGTTGATCCATAGAAAGGTTTCTCCGGGAAAAAAAAATGCCAATCTCTCTAATCATTATGAATAGAAAGCAAAGAAACAATAGCATTAGACTAAAGCAAATAAAGAGGGAAATAAAACAAGTTTATTATTTCCAATCCAAAAATCCGTAAAAAATTTAACTCATCAGTAATCCGCATTTAAAAGGTTTAGACGCTTTCCAAACTCCTTTCCAAAATGGAGAAGCTTGAATAGAAAGTTTGGTATGCAATTCCCAAACTTTCTTCCTTTTTTGATACTTATTATTAACAAGTCTAATCCAAGCAAGATGATCTTGCGTAAGAACCTTCCAAAGCCATTTACCAAGAAGTGCCAAATTCTAATGTCTTAAATTAAGAATACAAACTCCACCTTCCTTTTTAGACTTACAAAGTCTTTTCCAATTGCACAAGTGTTTCCTTAAATAAGTAAAAGAGGAACCAGACCAAGCGAAGTTTCTTATGATTTTATCAATGCGATTAATCACCCAAGACTGTACATAAAAATAAGACATTATATAAAGAGGAATAGAAGAAATGATAGAATTGACTAAAACTAGTTTACCTCCTCGAGACACTTGTCTGCCAGCCCAAGCATTCAATTTCAATTCCACTTTATCAATCATTGGTAAGCAGTCCTCTTTATGCAATTCACCCCTTCTCAAAGGGATGCCCAGATAATTAATAGAAAAAAAAGTATTGCAATTGAAAATATTAGCAATCTCAATTTGTCTACTATGAGAACCACCAAGCCAAATCATAGAAGTTTTATTAAAATTATTGACCATTCCAGAAGTGCTTTAAAAAAGATAAGAGTAATAGTTTTAAATTACGAAGAGTAGTGCCATTAGGCTAAGCAAGAAGAATAGTACCAAACAGGGCCCTTTCGTTATTGATAGAAATTTTATAGTTTTATCTTTTAATTAACTTTTCACATTTCAATAACTCTTCCAATGTACTGTCACTTTCATGATCTTACATGTGACTTGTTCATCTCGTGGATATGCTAGTATGCTACACATTTACTTGGAAGATTGGTGACAAACCCAAATAGAGTGAAAACGTTTTTATTAATTTAATTGATTTATTTATTTATGAAACAAAAAAAGAAGAAGAAAATAAAGTAATGAAGAAAATGACAGAAGTTCAATCCTTTTGTCATTAAGTTATTTAAATACCTCCAATTCTTCAAGTGGGTTAAACTTAATTGATGTAAGAAATATTATTTCTGATTGTTTCATGTTTTTGAACCAAAAGGAGGAAATAAATTCCTCTTCTCATTTTCACTCCCTTGCTTCACTTTGAAGAAAATAAACTGAAGGAAAACATAGTATTTTTTCCGGCTATATACTTGCAATATGTTGCAGGCTTGCTAAGGCTTTATCGGAACATCTGGAACAAGAAATCCTTTATCTCTACTCAAAATTATGACTATATATTGGATGTAACTATCTCAAATAATAATATTAAAAAACTATTAGACAATATATGAACAAGAAGACATTTTTTGAGTCTTAAATACGAGGAAAAATAATCAGTGAAGTTCGCAATGCTAGTGCCAGTAGTATGCCTACTGTGTAGTCTTGAGTTTTATTTTCTTTGATGCATTTCTTTTATTTTTTGCATGAAGAGGGACACTTAGTTTCAAGTGGTCTTAATCTCCGTCCAGGAGGGCTAGCTAGCTATACTTAATTCTTGCATTGCGGCAATTAGCTATACAAAAATAGCATTTTTGTGAATTACTACGAATAAAATATCAACAAAGGCAATTGTACTTATGACCTTTTAATTTCATCAAATATTATTTCAGAACTTTAAGACCACTTTGGGAGGTACGAGTCAGCCCGAATGTTATCTACTCTGCACATCATCTATCAAGTGACACATCAACCCTGGCTATTGGTGGCCTGGATGGAGTTCTTCGCCTACTTAGCCAAAGCACAGGTGAGGTTCTTTCAAGATACGTGATGGACTCAGCCGAACCTTCAGTTTCAGCTGAAAGAAACAAGTCGCAGGTGATTGAAAACAGAAAGGCCAGAGCACTGGCAGAATATGAACGTATTGATAGGATTCCAAGGTCTGCACGACCTCCCATCACCAGCCTGGCTGTAGGGCTGAACAAGATTGTCACCACTCACAATGAGAAGTACATTAGAGTTTGGAGATTCCATAGGGAGGTCGGACACCTCGTATAGTTTTCCATGTTGTATGCTGTAAAAATTAAGTTACGTTCTATTACTAGATTTGCTCGTGGGCACGTAGGCACGGCACGTTTCGAATCGATACAAAACACGAATAGCCTAAACAGTAAAACAACAATTATGTAACTCAAGTTTATATAGTATGACAATAATTAGTTGTAAATAAAAATCCATGTTTCTATTAGTATATGTTAAAAAATAATTATAAATGAGTTGTAAAATCTAACTTCTTAGAGCTTTAAGTGAAAAAAATGATGAAATTTAACTGTTGAAGTGAGATTCGATATTTTCAGTATAACATGTGCAAAAAAAAACATAAAAATTCTAAAAATTTACAAATCTGAAATCTTAAGATCTAAATTTTCAAGTAAATAAAAAAAATGGGAGAGAGATAGATAGAGAGATAGGGAGAGAGAGAAAGAGAGAAATATGAAAAAATGAAGAGAGGAGAGAAGAGAGAGCTAGTAATAAAGTGATCTAAATTTTCAAGTAAATAAAAAAAGAATGGGAGAGAGATAGGGAGAGAGATGAAAAAGTGAAAGAAGAGAGGAGAGAAGAGAGAGCTAGTAATAAAGTAATTTGTTTTTTAGTTTTAGGAGGAAAAATTTGGTTTTGAAATTTAAAATTTTGGGAGGAAAAATATGTTTTGTGAGGTTAAATCTGGACCTTTGATTTTGAGGGAATTGAATGGAGCCACTTGATAGCTTTCTTTGTGTTTTATTATATAGACTAGATTTGCCAGTGGGCACGTGCCTACGACACATCTTCGGAACGATACAAAACACGAAAAACCATGTAAACAGTAAAACAATAATTATGTAGCTCAAGTTTGAATAATATGACAATAATTAGTTATAAATAAAAGTTTATGCTTCCATTAGTATATGACTATATGTTGAAAAATAATTATAAATGGAGGTATAAAATCTAACTTCTTAGAATTTTAAGTGTGGAAAATAATAAAATTTAATTGTTGAAGAGATATTTGCTATTAAAAATTCTGAAAATTTACAAAACCGAAATTTTAAAATCTAAATTTCTTTGTAGCTTTCTTTGTAATTTATTATATAGATTTGGAAGAATAACTATGTTTCTATTTTTTTTTTATTAGATTCGTCGTTTTGAAGAAAATGATTGTTAGATTTGTTATGCCGGTAAAACATTGCATTGCTTACTGTATGCCATTGCAACAATTTTTGAGTGACCGACTGTATCTTGCCGGGGTTATGTTTTTCGTGAAAGGTTTTTCCCTGTTTCTGTAAGGATATATTTTATGACCATCTCCTCCGTTATAATTTTTCCCAAGCCTGAAGCTTGTTTGGTACAGGCAATTTAGAAAAGGTTGAACTAATTGTTGCCCAATGTCCTCCTACCAGTTTGTATCTTATCAAAACGGAAAGTTTTAACATCATCGGGGCGCTTTGAAAAGCTTTGTAGGCTGCATCAACTGAGGGAACTCAATTCTGTTACATGCCCTGCCAGTTTGAGCTGCCCAACAAATTTGACTAACAAGAGGTGCATCTCATTAAACGAAGGATGTGAGGTATCGGAAGCAGCAAACTCATGAACCCCCTCGTCAATCTCAATCCAACTGCACCCTGGAGCCGTCTTTTGCACTCCATTATCCTTCATCAAACCCCTCACCGTAGCAGCTTCTTTCCATCTTTTCGCCTCAGCGTGCATATTAACCAAAAGCACGTAATTGCTACTCCGCTGCGGTTCCAAATCTAACAACTTTTTGACAGCAACCCTCCCAATAACAAAGTTGCCGTGAATTTTACATCCACTCAATAGGGCTCCCCAAATTACGGAATTCGGCTCCATATTCATATTCTTTACCAAATGCAATGCCTCATCGAGGAGACCAGCCCGGCTTAGAAGGTCAACCATGCTGCAATAGTGCTCCATTCTGGGAGTGATAGAGTAGTCCTTTATCATGCTCGAAAACATATTGCGCCCTTCATCCACAAACCCAGAATGAGAACAAGCATTAAGAACGCTTACAAAGCTCACCCAGTTTGGCTCAATCCGACCTTCCTTCTGCATCCTAGAGAACATATCGAGTGCTTCTCTACACCGTCCATGAATTGCTAGTCCATCAATGATCGAGTTCCAGCAGAAGAGGTTTTTCTCTCCCAATTTGAAGAAAACTACTAGTGATCTCTCTATGCTCCCGCACTTGGCATACATATCAATCAAAGCAGAACCGATATAGACATCTAGCGCAAATCCATTCAACATTGCATAGTGATGCACCTTTTGACCAACTCGAAGAGCTCCAAGGTGAGCACACGAGGCAACCACAGTGGTCACTGTCACTTGGTCCGGGGTCACCCCTGCAGCCTTCATTTGCTCAAACGTCTCAATTGCTTTGCTAAACTGTTTATTCTGGGCGTAGCACGAGATCATGCTAGTCCAAGAAATCAAGTTCTTCTGCAGCATTTGTCCAAACAGACGTGCAGCAGAGTCGACGTCCCCATAGTTTGCGTACCCTGCAATCATGGTGTTCCACGACACTGTATTCTTCTCAGGCATCTCATCAAAGGTTCTCCTCGCTTGTTCCAAATGTCCAACTCTGACATAAGCAGAAACCATTGAATTCCACGAGAAAACATCCCTTTGGCCACCAATTTCATCAAACAGTCTCTCTGTTTCTTGCATTCTCTCAGATGACGAATAGAAATCGAGCAGTCCAGTCTGCAATATGATCTCGAATCCAAAACCCAGCTTTACAATCAGTCCATGAACTGCTTCACCGAACCCTACCACAAATTTTCCAGCTTGTCGACAGGCCCTGATGAGAAATGAAAAGGTGTAACAAGTAGGGGACAACGACGACGATGACTTTGGCATTTGAACATACAGTTGAAGGGCTGTGATGGGTTGGTTGGATTGGACGAAGCAGCCAATGAGTGCATTGTAGACGAAGACGTTGGGGTTTGTCATTTGGTTGAATGCGAGGAGCGCAAAGTCCTTTTGGGCAAGGGAGGAGCAGGCAGTGAGGAATTGGTTCATGGAGTAGGAGTCTTGGTGGGTGTTGTTCTTGATCATAGTGCAGTAAATAGATTTCAAGTCCTTCAATTTCTTCCAAGTATTGCATCTTAATCTCGATGTCGATTTTGATCTCAATGTTTGAAGTAGAAAGGTGAGTGAAGAAAAAGAAGAAGAAGAAGAAGAAATGGCATTTTTAAGGTTAATGGACATGCGTGTTTAAGGAAGAGAAGGAGGAAGTGAGGGGTTTTTCCTGAAATAACTTATATTTATTAATTTCGATTTTATGCTCTTCTTTACTATTTTAATGGCTTCTTTACTATTTTAATGGGAGAGTTTGTCACAAAGCAAACTTTTTTTGTAACCAAACATACTAGTAATTTACACGTGTGTTGCACGGCTTAATAAATACATATTTTTTAAAAAAGTAAAAATTCATGACCGTGTGTTGCACGGGGTGGTAGAAGGACAAATTACACTAAAGCCTTTTCCCATTATAGTAGCAGAGATACATGCATTGTAATTTAACAAACATGTGCAATGCACATGCATAACTAATATAAATGAGATCTTAGGTTCAATATCAGAAAACATCGATTTTTTTATAAAAAATATATATTTCTAAAGACGTGCATTGCACGTGTAAATTACTAGTTTTTTTAAAAACCAAAATCGTGATTATTTGCATTACGATTCGTGCACTATCTGATTCTTTGCATTATAAATGGTGGGGATTTCGAAGTGACCCTCGTCTTCGACTTTTGGATTATTCTGCGATCGGTAGCTCCTGAATTTTTTGCCGTAATAGGCCACTTTTTAAAAATATTTGCAGTTATGGGCAAGTTTCGAAACTATCAGTGCTTGTGGGCTACTTTGTGTCACGTCAGCAGCGGCCGCTATTCTTATTAGCGACCTCTTCATTTTGAAAGTCGCTAATGAAAATAACGACCTATATTTTAAAATATTTGGAATGTTTTGTTTGCTGTCGCTATTCCTATAAGCAACCAAAGCATATATGAAGTCGCTAATGAGATTAGCGACCTTTAATAAATTGTATTATATCTAGAGAGCTTTTGCTCTCTGAAAAAATAATAATTAATTTATTTTTGAAGTTGATGTTGCTATTCGGAATAACGAACTTATTGAGTCACCAAATTATAGGCTCTAAATACAAGAGGGTTGATATTAGATTGACCATGGGCCGTAAAGTTTTGCCATCTTACATGAAGCCCTATGCTTCCGTAATTGAATCTATATTGATGGTAAAAAAGACTTGGAAATGAAAAGATGATGAGCGAAGAAAGGTGATGAACACAAAACCATGTAGGCAAATAGACAATGTTATGGGTTATTCATTTTTGGAACCAAACTATAATTTAATGTTCAGGTCTATGGATTCTATTTCCCCCTAATATTCAAAGCTATTTTCGTCATAATTTTGCCTTGCTAAGGTCCAAGATATTGTTGAGTAACCGAAGCAACGCTGTTGAACATTTGCGAATTTGTGTAATTCGAGAGACACTGCTCAATTGTGAGAGATCTATGATATATAAGAATGTCCAACATGCCTATTACTGCTGCCATAGCTGTTCGCAACTCATGACTACACATGCAAAAGAAAACAACAAGAAGTCAATTTGCAATTGGCAGGATCATCTAGAAATTACTTTCAGAATTGTGATGAATTATTAGAGAAATTTTTCCCAGTCATAAAAGTCAGCTTAGATCAATTTTTGGTGTTGACATATAACCGTTGATGGAATGAGTCTTATAAGATTAGAGGTAATGGCAGAGGAGCATAAAGGAGAACATCTTGAAAGTAGTTTAACAAGTAGTAGAAAGGCACCGATATGAAATATAAAATATGATGCCTTTGCATAGATAAAACTGTATCCGGAACATCATGAAGAGTTCCAAACATGATAGAGCAGTGTAACAGAATTTTATGATGGGAAGATGAGCTCCAAAATCACATGCATCATTTTTTTATCTGGGTACTGGTAGTAATTAGAGATTGATGATGAAGCTGGGGAGCCATACGGATTCAATCTAAGTTTCTATGAATACACACACACATGCGTGCACGCGAATCCATGTGTTAGATATTATAGTCCCACATTGGGTATTGTGCTAGTTTTTTATTTGGTTTGCCTATATATAGGAGATATTGCACTCAGTTATTTCTCAATTCAATAATCAGTATTGTTTTCATCTCTCTGATTTATCTTAACATGGTATCAAAGCCAATTATACAAATTTTCTTTTCTTAAATTTCTCCATAAAAAATCATCAAATTCCAATAGCGCGAAAGAAGAAGAAGAAAAAAAAGTAGCCAACAAAAGGAAGAAGAAGCAGCCGCCACATCAATAAAACCCTAAATCCAACATCGACGTCAATCCCCCCGATCTCCACTGTCAGCACCATCATCGGCACCCTCATCGTCAACAACAAACCCATTGTCGTCAAAGAACCCATCACCGTTCATCTCCGCAACCCCTCGTCCCCGTCTCTTACTTCGAAACCCTAGACAAACCCATCGTCATCAAAGAACCCATCATCGTCCAATTCCGAAACCCCTCGCCTCCGCCTTCTACTTCGAAACCCTAGCCGCCCCTTTCCTAGCCCACTGCCAATCCCCTCGACCTCCACTGTCGTGACCAACCCTAGCCGCCCCTCTCCTCTCTCACCTCAAACCCTAACCCTACTTCTCCATTTCTCTTCTAAACCCATTACCCGAAACCCACCTGTACTCATTAGCCGAAACCCAGACCCGTTTTCAGTTTTTCAAAAAAATAAAAAAACGAAAAAAAAACCGAAAAAAAACAAATAAAATCAAAAAAATAATAAAAAAATAAAAATAAAAATAATTTTTTTTACAGGTACTACTACTTGATGGAACATCATTCTCTCCCACATATTTCTGCTTCCACCGACATCTCTGCTGCATGCCTCTCTGACAGTCGATCAGCCAATACACCCTTAGAGCTTCATGTGAAGCTTCGTCCCACTGATGGTGAGCTCCTTTATGATCCCACTAGATACAGACAGATTGTTAGACAGCTTGTCTACTTATGCATGACCAGACCCGATATTGCTCACGAGTCAGTGTTGTCAGTCAGTTTGTTTCCTCTCCTACGCCAGTTCACTACGGTGCTCTTCTTCGGATTCTCAGATATCTTTGGAAAACTATTACTCGCTCATTATTCATGCATTCTACATCCAAACTAGAGCTGAGTGCATATTCAGATTCAGATTGGGCAGGTGATCCTATTACGAGATGGTCTACCACAGGTTTCTGTTTATTTCTTAGTTATTCGCTGATCTCATGGCGAAGTAAGAAACATGCAGTTGTTGCATGTTCTTTGACCGAGATTGAGTACAGAGCAATGATAGCTACTACCAGAGAGATTGTTTATATTCGTTGGCTGTTATCAGATATGGGTGTCACTCTTTCACGAGCTACTCCTCTTTATTGTGATAACCGGAGTGCACTACACATTGCAAGCAATCTGTTCATCCATGAGCGAATGAAGCATAGTAAGATTGATTGTCATTATGTTCGTAAGCGCTTTGAAGCAGGGACCATTTCACTTCATTCTTTACCTCGTCACAGCAGACGGTATACTTCTTCACCAAATCTCATACTGTTCAGAAATTTCAAAATTTAGTGGGCAAACTCACACTGTTTGACCCACCGTGAGTTTGAGAGGGAGTGTTAGATATTATAGTCCCACATTGGGTATTGTGCTAGTTTTGTATTTGGTTTAAACCTATATATAGGAGATATTGTACTCAGTTATTTTTCAATTCAATAATCAGTATTCTTTTCATCTCTCTGATTTATCTAACACCATGAACTATATGCTTGAGGATCTACGCTCACCTCATATTTGCAAAGAACTGGCTTTTGTAGTTACTCAACGCCTCTGCTAGTCTTCTTGCATCTAAATGACTTATTAGTTCTGCTCTCAGCTTCATTGCCTTTGAGACGCCACTCGTCATTATGAAAATGCAAACACAGCCAGTAGCTAGAGAATACACATAGATGCCGAATCAATATAACCAATGTTGTAAAGGCTATCTCATCAACCTTTTGTTAGGAACAAGTGACGCTCTGATACCACTTATTAGGGAATTATTCCTTGTAGAGGATCTTGTTGAGTTTTCGACACGATCAACACAAACCATCAAGCAAATACTAGATCACACCAATCACACAAAGTACACAAAAATTATTCTTGTTGGAACTTTCGCCTTAATCCGGGTGAGGAAGAACTGAGATGTTATTCAACTAGAGAAGATACAAGAATAATATAATTCTCACCACGACCCTCTCTCTCAAGCCTAACTGAAACTTACTTGTTGTTTACAATAAAGAAATCTCCCACCTCTAAGATGAAGTACTCTATTCTTCTATTCGGCGCTCAATAGAATTATGTTATTTTTGGAGCCGTTACAATGAATATATAGATCTAGAGAAAATCTTAGTTTAGATATCTTAATACAATAACCATCTGATGTATAATGTAGAGATATACTTACAATTAGAGTCATACGATCTAATCAGAAGACGAAGTGGGCTTCAAACGAATTAGCCTGACCCACACCCAAAACCTGCAGTCTCGTGCATCACGGTCGACTGCACAAGTTGCGATCAACCGTACTCGAGTCTTCCAAGACCCGAGGGGCCAGTAGTCGACTTCACGGTCAACTGCTGCTCTCTGTTTGATGTTGTTGCTTGGCTATTTCCTTCTTCTTCGATCCCTCGCTTCGAACCCTCTACACGTATCACCATCTTCCCTTCACACCGAATAAGTATGCATGACACTAAACCCAACAATCTCCACCTTGGATTGCATACACATGAATCTACACCTGTGTGATCAAAATATAATAATCAATTATGCTCAAACTTTCTCTTAGACATTGATTCGCTGTTTTTTCAATTTTGTGCATGATTATTTGCTCCCTTCATCCTCATGTATGAGATAATTACTTAACCGAGTTGTTATTCAATTAGAGAAGATACAAGAATATTACAATTTCACCACGACCATCTCTCAAGCCTAACTTGAACTTACTTGCTATTTACAATGGAGAAATCTCCTAACTATCTGATGAAGTACTCTCTTCTTCTATTCGGCACTCAATAGAATTATTTCATTTTTGGAGCCGTTCCAATGAATATATAGATATAGAGAAAACTCTTGTTCAGATATCCCGATACAATAACCATCCAATGTATACTGAAGAGATAGACATACAATTAAAGACATACGATCTAACCAGAAGACGAAGTGGGCTTTGAACGAATCAGCCAGACCCGCACCCAAAACCTGCATTCTCGTGCATCACTACACAAGTTGCGATCGACCGTACTTGAGTCTTCCCAAACCCGAGGGGCCAGCAGTCGACTGCTGCTCTCTTTGTTTGCTACTTCTGTTTGGCTATTTTATTCTTCTTCGATCTCTAGTGTAACGGATCCTCGTTAATGGGCATCCGTGACACAACCAAAATCTTTACCTTCAAATGCATCTCAACACAGTGACTAACACGGAAATTTAAAAACTTTTTATTGTCAAATAAAATCATTACATTATTAATTACAAATGTATATTGTTCCTGAACAAGGAATACAAATTACATTAACTCAATACAACTTTTTACAAAATATTCACACTTCTCTTGTTAAGCTATCAGCTGTCTCCCAGAACGGCAATCAACTGGTCACTGCCGAACTCCGCTGAGTGGTCAATCTGCTTCCCTGGGATGTGCCTCTCGGCTTGAGTCTTCCGCTGCGTGACTCTGATATTTTTTGTATCTGCTTGAACGGTAGACATGTACACTGCCACTCCACTGGGATGCCCTGCTTATCTTGAGTTCTCCTGTACTCGCGACCCAGTATCCAACACCTAATTGAGTGGGCACGTCAGTACTTATACTAATGCAATGCTGATAAGAAACAACGATCTTCAACTAGCAATCACAATCAGCCTTTAATGAAAACAGAAACATGCATCCTAATTTCCTAGTGTCACTGTATGCCATGACCTGAAGTCTAATATATAATACATAATTCATAGAAGACAGATGCACTTAGTCTAATGTCAGCAAGACTCTGGATACGCATGCATCCCATACTATATACATTCCAGATCAAGCCGTTTCCTCCAGTTTCAGGGTTTCGAACCCTCGTCATGCAAATATTTTTTACTGTTGTACTCAACTTGTTCCTGATAGATACAATCATGGCAGGTGAAACCTGCAGTTATCACTGCTAAACACAGCGGTGTTTGCCACTAGTGTCCCAAACCGGTCTGGATCACACCAAATGCCATGACGATCTTACAGATACACAATCGTATATATATGGTGCCGAAGATATACGGTTGTGTATTTGTAAGATCGTCACGGTATTTGGTGTGATCCAGACTGGTTTGGGGCACTAGTGGCAAACACCACTGTGTTTAGCAGTGATAACTGCCGGATTCACCAGCCACAATTGTATCTATCAAAAATAGGTGGAGTACAATAGTAGAATATGTTGCATGGTGAGGGTTCAAAACCCTAAAATTGGAGAAAACAGCTTAGTTTGGAACGTATGTAATATGGGATACATGCGTATCTAGAGTCCTGTTGACATTAGACTAAGTGCATCGATTGTCTGTGCATTGTGTACTATGCATTAGACTTCATGTCATTGTTGGATCCTGTAGGTAAGGGAAGAAACACTAGAGGGGGGTGAATAGTGTTTTATAAAAATTAATTGCGGAATTTAAAAATTATCATCTGTTCAGTCGACTGTAAAAGGAAGTTCAGTCGACGGAGGTGTCAGAGTAGAAGAGTATTTTGATACTAGTATGATAAGTTGACTTAATACAGAAAGGCAGTCGACTTGTCAGAAGAGTTTCTAAGAAGATTGCAATACCAGTCTGATATGGCTAAAAATAGGATTAAATTGGGACCGTTCACATCGGACACGAATCTTAAAGCTCAGGGGTAAAACGGTAATTTCACCTACTAACGGGTCTGAAATGGGAACTGGGTCTTTCTTCAAGACCCAATAACCCACGAACGGATCCACCTCAACTAGGTACGGGTCCCAACCCGAAATGAACCCGGTCCAGCAGGATAGAATTAGGGTTCCTGATTAGTCCTAATCAACGGCCCTGATTCACATCTATCCTTTCACTGGGGATTAGGGATTACAATCCTAATCTGATCACAGGAATTATATTCCTTATCTGATCACAGGGATTACATTCCTAATCTGATCCCATAAGGCGACTATAAATACCCCCCATCCACCGTCATTAAGAGGTAATCAATCTTTTGCCAATTTACGCTCTCTCATAATCATTCCTGATTACTGACTTGAGCGTCGGAGGGTGCGTCACCGGGATCAACCCCGGTGTCTTGCACTTTTTACAGGTGAATGGCGGGAGTCAGCGGTCAAACTCCGACGGAACAGTTTCAGGTTTGCTATTTAAGTTTTCCAAGAATCCACAAATAGTGTCTGTTTACCCCCACACCAGATTTAGCGGTAACAGATTGGCGCCGTCTGTGGGAACCACCACGAATAACAGCCTTCCCTCTTCCGGTTGGTCAGATCTTCTCCAGCCATGCCTCCTAGGAAAGTAAGATCCTGAGGGTCCAACCGTGGACCCAACCCCCCTGATCAGCAATAAGAAGACCCCCTCCAACCCGTTCAGCAGCAGGGGCAACTTCCTCCTCAGGCAGAGGACCCCCTGCGGCTGGACCAACTCCATCCTCAGAATCTTCAACCCCCCCGAGATCCAACCGGGCCTCAGAATGCCAGCGGGGGGGGGGGGGGGGGGCTCGCGTCCCAATCCTCAGAAGCAACCTCTCCAACAGGACCGCATCCCAAGACACAACCCCTCTTCCGACTCTATGGCATCCCATAATCCCCGAGCTTCCGACCTTCGAAATACCATCTTCAATCGTCAGAAGGAAGAGGATCTTCACCGCCGTTTGGATGAAAGGCGGGCCCGAGAGGGAGCCTCCCACCAACAACGTCCAAATGAGCGATCTCCTCATCGCCGAGACTACAGAAGGTCCCCTACTCGAAGAGGGCGAAGGGAGTCCCCTCAGCGTCATCGGCGGAGAACTCATTCTCCAGTAAGCCGAGCCACACATAGGGACCGCCAAGTCGGAGAGGCACCAGTCACAAGGGCAGATCTTCAAGACTTCCAAGCGACAGTCTTACGGGCCCTCAATATCACCTCAAAGAACAACCAGAGGCCACCTACTCATGAGCCAACTAGGAGCCATCGCCTTCACACTCTCAGTCCTCGTCCATCTCCAAGCTACCATCGCCACAGCCCCAGTCCACCCTTGTACGAAGATGAGTCCCGGGGCTCGGCAAGGTATGATCAAAGAGAAGACTCGGTCTACCGCCGTCTCCACGAGATGGAGAGGCACCTCGGCCGAATTGACAGGGAAGAAGAGCAACGAGCGATAAACCTCCGCCCGAGCAGACCTCCATTCTCCCGCACCATCATGGAGGCCCCCATCCCAGAGAACTTCAAGTCGCCTCACTTCAAGTCGTATACTGGGGAGTCAGACCCCGCGGATCACATAGAGAGTTTTAAAACTCTCATGATGATCCACCATGCGTCAGACGCCATCCTCTACAAGATCTTTCCTACACTTTGAAGGGGTCTGCAAGAGAATGGTACTCTCGACTCGCCCCGGCCTCCATCTTTTCATTTGATCAGTTCGAAAGGCTCTTCCTTACTCATTTCGTGGGTAGTCGTCGGGCCGAGAAAACAAGTGTATCCCTGGTGTCCCTCGACCAAGAAAAGGGTGAACGCCTAAGGGATTACCTTCGATGCTTTACCGCCGAAGCCCGGTCCATTCCCTCCCTCAACCAATCAGTAGCCTCTGCACCGTTCGAGCGCAACGTCACTAATGCCAACCTCAGGGCGTCCCTTGCCAAGAAGCCTCCTCGGGACTTCTCAGAACTCCTACTTAGGGTGGAGAAGTACATACGAGTGGAAGAGGCTCTCAACCCCCTTACTCTTGAGGATACATCTTCCGGGAACAAACAGAAGAACACAAGCGAAGAGGGGTCCCAAAAATCCCAAAAGGACGGTAATGGCCAGCGCCGTCCGACTCTTCGTTTTGAAAAGTTTACCCCCTTCATTGCCAATATATCAGAAGTTCTTATGGAGGTGGACAAGGAAGGGCTACTCCGTGCTCTCCCTAGAATGAATACACCTGGCAAGAAGAGGAATAAGGATAAATGGTGCCGCTTTCACAGGGACCACGGCCACGACACGGATGATTGTCGGGCTCTCAAGGAGGAGATCAAAGAACTCATACAGCGGGGATACCTGACCAAGTTCGTCCAAAAAGATGGGGCCTAGCTTCTCCCTTGAGGAGCCAACAAACGAACAGAAAGGCCCACCGAGCTTCAAGACTCAGAACCTCCCAGCTCCTCCCAAGAGGTCTTCACCTTATCGTAGAAGTAGGATTTTGATTTTCAATAAGGCCGATGCTTGTAACCCGGCCAATAGCATGTAATAATGGCTTGCCCTATTGAAGCAGACACTTAGTTTATTTCAATAAAACTTTACGTTTTTTCATTGGAAATTGTTGCTCTTGCTTCATCTCAATCTCTCCGAGTCACGACTCGCTAAATGGTGAGTTCGGAGTCCAGCTTCTTCTACATGGCTGCTCTTGCAACTTACTAAGCTCTAACGACGAGTTCGGAGTGCAACACTTGGCTCGATTCCGCTTCAAATAACTTGCTCTTAAGCGAGTTAGAAGTGGTTCGCCATTCGAAATTGCTCCTACACCTCGTTAACCCCCCTTAAACGACGAGTTCAGAGTCCAACACTTGGCTCGATTCTGCTTCGGATAACTTGCTCTTAAGCGAGTTAGAAGTGGTTCGCCATTCAGAATTGCTCTTAAGCGAGTTATTTGATGAACCCAATAATATTCACATTTAGGAGCAATAATCTTAATGCAATTGGACATTTAAATGCTCTATATGTGGTATTTTACTCTTCTTTTCTCTTTTCCATAGGAAACAGCCTAAAAACAGCTAAACGAAGCAGATTCAGGATTTTGAGGATGATACACAGAAACTGCAGAGCATAAGTCGACTGGTTCTTCAAACAGGCGACTGGATAGAGAGGTTGAGTTTCCGAAGCTGCTCAGTACAGTCGACTTACTCCAAAGACAGTCGACTTGACTGATGAATTATGAATCTACAGATGTCTCGACACAGTCGACTGATTACAAAACCAGTCGACTGGTATTCAGCAGAGTTAGAAGATAAGAACAGTTGAAGATTCATCCTCATCCAAATCCGAAGCAAGATTAAGTTATCCAAACCCAGGTTGTCTGCGAATAACAACTCTTCATTAATCAAGTTAGAGAACCAGGATTGGCACGTGAGAAGATCGACTCAGATCTATATCCGATGTGTAAAGAGATAGAATTGAAATATGCAGATGTGGGCAAAAGAAATTATAAAAAGGCTGGAATAAGGAGTGGAGAGTATCGCTGAATCTCTGAACCATCAATCATCAACCAACGGGCATTATTCTATCAGCATCGAAGAAAGAAGGAGATCAAGTACACTGGAAGGAACGATCCAGTCGACTTAGTGACACCAAGTCGACTTCTTGGGCTGAACATCACCAGTGTTATTTCTTCTCTTTCTAGTTTTTATTTTAATCATGTATTCGAAACTGTTAGTCAATAAAATTCTTATTATGTGGAACTAATTTCATAGTTGGGTAGATCGAAACCGTAGTCATGTAATGCTTATATTCTTCTCAACGCTACTCTATTACTTATTGATTAAGCCTGATTGTATTGGTAAAAATTTATAATATGAATCAAACTTGTTCAGAAGTTTTAAGGGCAGTCGACTGAGAGTGACAGCAAGTCGACTGACATACAGAACCTGAGATTATCAAGTTTGCGTATTATAAAACTGAATCTGTTATATGAGTATAGAGACGACCCGTATCTTGTGCTCATAACTTGTAACACAGGAATCTTTAGGGGTTCTTGGTTTAATCAACTTGAAGGATCTAGATCTGATACCAATTTCTAGAACTTCGAGTGTTTGTTCGTTTCCATTGTTCCTATGCTTCCTTTAAGTGCAACTTAGTAGATACCATGCTAAATACTTAAGGAAAGAAACGAATTAGAGTAGATCCCATGCCTAATTCTTGGCCTAGGGAAACATTAACTTTAAGGAGTAGATACCATGCCCTTAAAGGAACAAACATGAGTAATTAGAGTAGTGTAGAAGGTGACTTAGCATTCTTGACTATAGGTGGAAATCAAAGCCCGACTACTTAATAGATATTTGTGATTTAGAACCACTTGATCTAGTTTTTAATCTTTTCATTTCTTTTAGAACAACACTTTATGATCTTTATTTTTGTTTTATTGATTAGTGAGTTAAGTGCTACAATCTCTGTGGGATCGACCCTTGCTTTTCACTACGTTTCTATAAACGATTCGTACACTTGCGAGGTTTTAATTTGTGTCTAGTTTATCTATTTATTTAGATCATCTGGATTGCACAACAAGTTTTTGGCGCCGTTGCCGGGGATTGTTTAGTATTTTAACTTACAAATCAGTAAATTCTTTTTCATTTTCTTTTCTTTTATTAATATATATATATATATATATATATATATATATATATATATATATATTTAGGTTACAGGACTTTGGTGAATGCACGGGAGACGATCACTTCATCCAGAGCTACTACCTATTGACGAAGAAACAGAACGCACTCTGCACAGACTAGGTCGGCTGTCTGCAACAAACCAGTCGACTGTTGCAAGGAACAAGTCGACTGCACAGAGACCCAATTCACAAGCAACAATGGGTGAGGAAGTACCAAATCGAGTACCAATGCAGGACAAATTCACTCCTAAGAATATTGAGCAACCTTCCTGCATTGCTTATCAACCTAATGTAACAGGGAATATGCATCTATCTCCTCAATTACTTAGCATGGTTCCCCACTTTAGTGGCAAACCAGACAAAGAGCCTCACCTCCATCTGCAAGATTTCTTTGATCTTTGCAGAACACAAAGCGTCCAATGGCTTACCCCCGAACAGAGCAGGTTAATCTTGTTTCCATTTTCTTTAAAACTTAATGCTAAATTGTGGTATAATTCTTTGGAACCAGGATCAATTAAATCATGGGAGCAATTGGCAACAAAGTTTTTGAAAGAATTCTTTCTAGCCCAGAAAACCAAACAACTAAAAAGGGAGATTCAACTCTTCCAACAAAAAGATGGCGATTTATTCTTTGAAGCATGGAAGGACTTCAAGAACAAGCTTCTCAAGTGTCCTACGCACAACATGCCTAAGGATGATCAGGTACAAGTATTTTGTGAGGGTTTAAATGATACTAACAAGGCAATTGTGGATTCAGCTTGCAACGGAATCTTGATGAGGAAAAGTGGTGAGGAGGCCATCGAACTATTTGAAGAACTCAGAGAGAACTCACAGCAATTCTCAACAAGGGGAAGAGGCCTTTCGAAAAAACAGGGATTTTATGAAATTTCTAGTAGTAATAGCATACAATTAGAAATGGTAAACATGAACAAAAAAATTGATATGCTTGTTAATGCAATGTCGACGATGGGTGGTGTAAAAAACCAAACAAAAGAAATTTGTGCAATTTGTTCTCATTTTGATCATACGACTGATACATGTCCCATGTCTTCCTTCACAGATCAGGAGCATGCAAACTATGTAGGACAAGGAGTGTTTCCACCAAAGAACAACCCCTTCTCGAACACATACAACCCAGGGTGGAGGAACCATCCAAATTTCTCATGGAGCAATAATCAAAACAATCAAGGCACTCAATCTTCGCAAGTACATGCACAGAACTTCCAGATGGGAAGTGGGTTTGATCGGCCAATTCAAGAACAGAAGAAGTTGGATTTTGAATCCACCGTTCTTCAATTGCTCCAACAGCAACATCAAACAAGCAACCAACAAGGGCAGGCAATTCAGAAATTGGAAACCCAAATCGGTCAAATCGCGAAGGAGTTGAGTGAAAGAAAGGCAGGAGAACTCCCATCACAAACTATACCAAACCCTAGAGGCCAAGAACAGCTCAAATCAGTGACAATCCTAAGAAGTGGTAAGTTAATTGACAGCAAGGTTGGAACACACGCAGACGAATCAGATACACAACCATCAAAAGCTTTGGGTTCCAACAAGGTAAGTGAAAAAGAAGGGGCAGTATTGCCACCATTCCCTCAAAGGTTAGTCAAACAAAAGAAAGAACAACATTTATTTGATATCTTTGAAACTCTCAGAAAGGTAGAAATTAATATCCCCCTACTTGATGCTATTAAACAAATTCCTTCTTACGCCAAATTTTTGAAAGAATGCTGTACTCACAAGAGAACATTTCAGGTTAGGGAGGATGTGGCTTTGACAGAGGAAGTGAGCGCCGTATTGTTAAGGAAATTACCTCCTAAATTGAAGGACCCAGGTAGTTTTACCATTCCTTGCAGGGTTGGTGAGCACTTCTTTGAAAAGGCACTGCTGGACTTGGGGGCAAGCATAAATCTTCTTCCATACTCTGTTTACGAAAAGCTAGGATTGGGGGAACTCAAACCAACATCCATCACTTTGCAGTTGGCTGATCGCAGCATCAGGAGACCTAGAGGTATTTTGGAAGATGTCCTAGTTCAGGTAAATAATTTCATTTTGCCTGCAGATTTTGTTGTGTTGGATATGGAGGACTCTTCAATGTCATCTTCTTTACCGATCATTTTAGGTAGGCCCTTTATGAGTACGGATGATATAAAAATTTGTGTTAAAAAGGGTACTATAAGTATGAAAATAAATGGAGAAAATGTTGAATTTAAAATGTTTGATGCACTAAAATTACCACATGATGATCATGAATGTTATAATATTGATGTGGTACAGGAGATTGTCGATCAAACATTTCAGGTACATAGCGTTGAACCACTACAAGCCACAATTACACAATCTCTAACATTGTCTCATGTTGAACAGGAATACGATGAATGGAGGATTGCAGAGACAGTGCATTACCTCGAAGCTCCAAAATCATATTCAGGTAAGCTTGCACCTGCATTTGAAAATGTTGTGTCTGATAACACTTTTGTTTCTTCTGTTACCAGGACACCAGATGTGGAGCTTAAGCCGCTGCCTGAACACTTGAAGTATGCATATTTGGGTGAAAATCAGACGTTACCTGTGATAGTCGCTGCAAACTTAAGCGCGCAGGAAAAAGAGAAACTGCTGAGGGTATTGTGGGAACACAAGGGTGCAATAGGATGGACCATTGCAGACATCAAGGGAATAAGTCAATCCAAATGCATGCATAAAATACCTCTTGAAGACAATGCAAAATCTAGCAGGGAAGCACAGAGAAGGCTTAATCCACACATGAAGGAAGTGGTAAGAACAGAGATCTTGAAGCTACTAGATGTTGGCATCATCTACCCTATCTCAGATAGCAAATGGGTGAGTCCTATACATGTAGTGCCTAAGAAAAGTGGAATCACAGTGGTGAAGAATGAAGAGAATGAGCTTATCCCCACGAGGATGACCACAGGATGGAGGGTATGCATTGACTACAGGAAGCTGAATAACGAAACCAGGAAAGATCACTTCTCTCTTCCTTTTATTGATCAAATGTTAGAAAGATTAGCAGGATATAGTCATTATTGTTTTTTAGATGGTTATAGTGGCTATAATCAAATTGCTATTGCCCCAGAAGATCAAGAAAAGACCACTTTTACATGCCCTTTTGGTACTTTTGCATACAGGAGGATGCCCTTTGGATTGTGCAACGTACCAGCTACATTTCAGAGATGCATGATGAGTATATTTTCAGACATGGTGGAAAGGTTCATCGAGGTATTTATGGATGATTTCAGTGTTTTT
This sequence comes from Hemerocallis citrina, assembly GCA_017893485.1. NCBI lineage: Eukaryota > Viridiplantae > Streptophyta > Magnoliopsida > Asparagales > Asphodelaceae > Hemerocallis > Hemerocallis citrina. The sequence continues at coordinate 214,032,372 of CM030365.1, forward strand.
GGGTCTTGTTTTGATGAATGCCTTAACCATTTGCAGCTTGTGCTTAAAACATGTGAAGAATGCAATTTAGTGCTAAATTGGGAAAAATGCCATTTTATGGTACAACAAGGTATTGTCTTAGGACATGTGGTGTCAAAAAGAGGCATAGAGGTGGATAAGGCAAAAATTGACATCATATCAAAGCTACCCCCTCCCACTACAGTCAAGGGTGTAAGGAGTTTTCTTGGACATGCAGGATTTTATAGAAGATTTATAAAAGATTTTTCCAAAATCTCCAGACCCCTTTGTGGATTTTTAGCTAAGGATGTTGAGTTTGCATGGACAGAAGAGTGCACAAATGCGTTCGTTACATTGAAAAATCTTCTCATTTCCGCACCCATTATCATGGCACCAGATTGGAACCATCCTTTCGAGCTTATGTGTGATGCAAGTGATTATGCTTTGGGAGCTGTTTTAGGTCAGATAATAAATAAGGTACCCCATGCTATTTACTATGCTTCTCGAACTTTAAATGATGCACAGCTTAATTATTCCACTACTGAAAAAGAAATGTTAGCTGTCATTTTTGCTGTAGAGAAGTTTAGATCATATTTGATTGGATCTAAAGTCATTATTTTCACTGACCATGCTGCTTTGAGATATTTGTTTGCAAAAAAGGATGCTAAGCCTAGGTTGATTAGATGGGTGCTGTTGCTTCAAGAATTCGATCTTGAGATTAGAGACAAGAAGGGAAGTGACAATGTTGTTGCAGATCACTTGTCCAGATTACTGCATGATGAAGAGAGAATTATGCCTCCACTGAACGAAAACTTCCCAGATGAACATTTATTTGAAATAAATATACAACTTCCATGGTTTGCAGATATTGTAAATTATCTCACTGCTCATGTTTTTCCTCCAGGTATGACAAGTCAAGAAAGAAAGAGATTGGTAGCCATGTGCAGGCACTATTATTGGGATGATCCTTATTTGTTCAAATTCTGCCCTGATCAAATTATAAGAAGATGTGTGGCAGAAGAAGAGCAAATGAGTATTCTACAACATTGCCACCAATATGCATGTGGAGGACACTTTGGACCAAAAAGAACAGCACTTAAGGTATTACAATCTGGTTTTTATTGGCCTAATGTATTCAAAGATGCTTTTTCTTTTTGTAGGATTTGTGATAAATGCCAAAGGACAGGCAACATCTCTTCTAGAAATCAAATGCCACTGCAAAACATCCAAGTAATCAAGCTTTTTGATGTTTGGGGAATCGACTTCATGGGTCCTTTTCCTAACTCATTTGGTTATTTATATATTCTTGTGGGTGTGGATTATGTGTCTAAATGGGTCGAGGCTGTCCCCTCAAAAACTAATGATCACAAAGTCGTTGTCAAGTTTTTACAGGAAAACATCTTCACCAGGTTCGGTACACCACGAGCAATAATTAGTGATGGAGGTAGCCACTTCAATAATTTTCCATTTGCTTCTTTGATGAAGAAATATGGGATTACACATAGAGTGGGTACTCCATATCATCCTCAAACCAGTGGGCAAGTGGAGTTTAGCAACAGAGAGATCAAGAGCATTCTGGAAAAGACAGTAAATACAAGTGAAGGGATTGGTCGCTACGCTTGAATGATGCATTATGGGCTTACAGAACCGCATACAAGACACCCATTGGCATGTCACCATACCGTCTGGTTTTTGGAAAAGCATGTCATCTTCCAGTGGAGTTGGAACACAAAGCTTATGGGGCCATTAAAAAGTTCAATTTTTTATGAAACAAGCAGGTGACAAAAGAAGATTGCAACTGAACGAGCTTGAAGAATTGAGGCACGACGCATATGAAAATGCAAAGTTGTACAAAGAGAGGACCAAGATATACCATGATAAACAGCTAGCAAGGAAGGAGTTTTATGAAGGACAGAAGGTATTGATATACAACTCGAGATTAAGACTCTTTCCAGGCAAGCTTATGTCACGATGGTATGGCCCGTACATTGTTACAAAAGTCTTTCCACATGGAGCATTGGAGGTTCATAGCAAAGAGAAAAATCAAACATTCAGGGTGAACGGGCATAGGGCGAAACCTTATATTGAGATGAGTTTTGAGCCGCAAGAGGAAGATGTGAATCTTCAAACCATCCAATACATTGCATGAACTCATCAAGTCTAGCTGAAGACAAGAAACATAGCGCTTATTGGGAGGCAACCCAATTTTTCAGGGGAGTACTTACACTCTCTATTTATTTATTTCTTTAATCATTTCTTTATTTCTTTACTTTATTTTCTTTCCTTCAAACTGGGTGGTAACACATGCCTATTTTAAAGTTTTGTGCAAACATTGAGGACAATGTTCCATCTAAGTTTGGGGGTAGTTATTTACATTTGGAGTCTTTTGATTTTAACCATTCCAACATTTAATGATTTGAGCTCAGTTACTATAGGTAGAGAGTGGAGAACAAATATTAATTGTGGTCTTTATCCTTAAAAATGTTAATAACTTATCATATGGATCATACTTGAAACTTTTATTCATATGGTCATGACAATTCGACGAATCTTGAAAGAGAATAGCAAGTTCAACTGTGAGTAAACTTAAATACACAAATTGTGAGTTTTGAGCCTTATTTATTTTATTTGTGAGAGAATCATACACTTGATGATTTCAGTTGACTGCATTCTTGAGGTGAACTAGAACTTGTTTTTGCTACTTTTCGAAACTTATTTTTGGTTTTTGCATAAAAACTTGGAAATGATTAAGGCACCTAAGATTTTATCACCAAGGATAAATAGCCTACCCAACATCAATTATCCACTAGTTACCCTTTTGAAGCCTATAAAAGCCTTTTTATTTGTAAGACACATCATCCTTAACCATGCCTAGATGAATAGGTTACCTTACCTATATCTATTGAGTTAATAGAGCAAGAATTGTAAAAGAGATGTGGTATATCAAGGTGAAGGGGAAGAAAATATAAAGTTGGAAGATTTGTCATTAAAAAAAAAGGAATGAAAAGTTATAAATTGCTGAGTTGTGGATGGGGGAAAGGTGTTGGTAGAAATAAAGTATAGGCCTGTGATGTATGGCCTTAAAAATTTTGTGTAAAAAAAAAAAAAAAAAAAATCTCTTAGAACAATGCAAGTTGCTCTACTAATTCTTTAGAAATTTTGTATTCCTTTTCCCTTCAATTTTTTAAACCCTCACCCATGGCCCCATTACAACCTATTAAAGACATGCAAATCAATGGTGTGAAGATGTAGTAGCAAGATCAAGCATATGGTTTCATCCAAGTAATGATAAATTGTCACGAGATCTAACTTGAATGTCCCATGTCAATGAGAGCTATATTTTTTGTGAGTGTATGCCACGGTGAGAATTTGGAGTTGAAATATAGTTGAGCTTGCTAACCTTAATCATGATTACGTTGCTTAGGCATTGGCCACTCTACTATTCGATATTCAAGTTGAGTATTCTTGTGAATAAGTGATTGACATTTGAATTAAAACTTTTTAGACCTATCTTAATGCTTGTTCTAAAATTGACACCAAAAGTAGTGAGTTCTCTGAGGTAAATGTTGAAAGGGTCAAGATGTTCAAGTGATGCTTGTAGTTTTATTTTGCATGAGGACAAGCAAAAGCTAAGTTTGGGGGTATTTGATGAACCCAATAATATTCACATTTAGGAGCAATAATCTTAATGCAATTGGACATTTAAATGCTCTATATGTGGTATTTTACTCTTCTTTTCTCTTTTCCATAGGAAACAGCCTAAAAACAGCTAAACGAAGCAGATTCAGGATTTTGAGGATGATACACAGAAACTACAGAGCATAAGTAGACTGGTTCTTCAAACAGGCGACTGGACAGAGAGGTTGAGTTTCCGAAGCTGCTCAGTACAGTCGACTTACTCCAAAGACAGTCGACTTGACTGATGAATTATGAATCTACAGATGTCTCGACACAGTCGACTGATTACAAAACCAGTCGACTGGTATTCAGCAGAGTTAGAAGATAAGAACAGTTGAAGATTCATCCTCATCCAAATCCGAAGCAAGATTAAGTCATCCAAACCCAGGTTGTCTGCAAATAACAACTCTTCATTAATCAAGTTAGAGAACCAGGATTGGCACGTGAGAAGATCGACTCAGATCTATATCCGATGTGTAAAGAGATAGAATTGAAATCTGCAGATGTGGGCAAAAGAAATTATAAAAAGGCTGGAATAAGGAGTGGAGAGTATCGCTGAATCTCTGAATCATCAATCATCAACCAACGGGCATTATTCTATCAGCATCGAAGAAAGAAGGGGATCAAGTACACTGGAAGGAACGATCCAGTCGACTTAGTGACAGCAAGTCGACTTCTTGGGCTGAACATCACCAGTGTTATTTCTTCTCTTTCTAGTTTTTATTTTAATCATGTATTCGAAACTGTTAGTCAATAAAATTCTTATTATGTGGAACTAATTTCATAGTTGGGTAGATCGAAACCGTAGTCATGTAATGCTTATATTCTTCTCAACGCTACTCTATTACTTATTGATTAAGCCTGATTGTATTGGTAAAAATTTATAATATGAATCAAACTTGTTCAGAAGTTTTAAGGGCATTCGACTGAGAGTGACAGCAAGTCGACTGACATACAGAACCTGAGATTATCAAGTTTGCATATTATAAAACTGAATCTGTTATATGAGTATAGAGACGACCCGTATCTTGTGCTCATAACTTGTAACACAGGAATCTTTAGGGGTTCTTGGTTTAATCAACTTGAAGGATCTAGATCTGATACCAATTTCTAGAACTTCGAGTGTTTGTTCGTTTCCATTGTTCCTATGCTTCCTTTAAGTGCAACTTAGTAGATACCATGCTAAATACTTAAGGAAAGAAACGAATTAGAGTAGATACCATGCCTAATTCTTGGCCTAGAGAAACATTAACTTTAAGGAGTAGATACCATGCCCTTAAAGGAACAAACATGAGTAATTAGAGTAGTGTAGAAGGTGACTTAGTATTCTTGACTATAGGTGGAAATCAAAGCCCGACTACTTAATAGATATTTGTGATTCAGAACCACTTGATCTAGTTTTTAATCTTTTCATTTCTTTTAGAACAACACTTTATGATCTTTATTTTTGTTTTATTGATTAGTGAGTTAAGTGCTACAATTTCTGTGGGATCGACCCTTGCTTTTCACTACATTTCTATAAACGATTCGTACACTTGCGAGGTTTTAATTTGTGTCTAGTTTATCTATTTATTTAGATCATCTGGATTGCACAACACCGAGCTCCAAGCTCTTTGCCAGCATCGTCGTGCTCGAGACCGCCTCGACAAGTCGCCGAGCTCCGATGTTGGCCTCACCTTCGCCTCCACGTCGCAAGCTCCTCGTCCATCTCCTTCGTCAACTTGCCGAGCTCCACTCCGTCTTCGAGCTCGAGGTCGAAGGAGAGAAGAAGACGGTCGGGGAAGAAGAAAGAACAGAGCAAAGAAGAGGAAGAAAGCCAGGGCGAAGGAGAAGAAAAGAAAGAATAATAAAAAAAATTATATGCCACGCGGCGACGCCACGTGGCCTCACCCCCCTTGGTCGGATGCCGAGCTGCGCGAAATGTGCAGGAAGTTGCTCGGATTCCGAGCAACATTCAATCTGAGCTCAAAATTGGAGAAAAATGCTGTCGACCTACACGTACCGTTCGATCTCCTCAAAAATCACGTCACGACATGATCGGCGCTCAGAAACGCACCACGTGTCCAGAACGTGATCTGTCTCGCGATGCGCGCACATCTGATCATGATCGGCGCTCAGAAATGCGCCACGTGTCCAGGTAATATTTAATTAATTTATTTATTTAATTAATTGTTTTAATTATTTAAAAAATCCGGAAAAAATATTTAAAAATCGAAAAAAATTAATTAAAAATTCTAAAAATAATTATTAATTCAGGAAAAATTATTTTAAAATTCTGGAAAAATAATTATTAAATTAGAATAATTAATTAATATTTTCGATAATTAATTATTTAATTCGGAAAATGAATAAAAAATTCAAAAAATGAGAAAAAATTCAGAAAAATATGGAAAAATCACCAAAAATCCAGAAAATTCCGAGGATATTTTTGGGCATTTTACAAGCCCAGAATAACACCGTTACACCCCAAGAAAGATTCCAAACTCCCTTAAGAACACCGATAAAATCCCGTACGCCATTAGAACAACAAAACTACTCCTCGAAGACTGTAAAACTCAGTCTCCAGGAGTGGGGGGCTCGTGATATGGCTAAAAATAGGATTAAATCAGGACTGTTCACATCGGACACGAATCTTAAAGCTCAGGGGTAAAACGGTAATTTTACCTACTAACGGGTCTTAAATGGGAACTCGGTCTTTCTTCAAGACCCAATAACCCACGAACGGATCCACCTCAACTGGGTACGGGTCCCAACCCAAAATGAACCCGATCCAGCAGGATAGAATTAGGGTTCCTGATTAGTTCTAATCAGCGGCCCTGATTCATATCTATCCTTTCACTGGGGATTAGGGATTACATTCCTAATCTGATCACAGGGATTACATTCCTTATCTGTTCACAGGGATTACATTCCTAATCTGATCCCCTAAGGCGACTATAAATACCCCCCATCCACCGTCATTAAGAGGTAATCAATCTTTTGCCAATTTACACTCTCTTATAATCATTCCTGATTACTGACTTGAGCGTCGGAGGGTGCGTCGCCGGGATCAACCCCGGTGTCTCGCACTTTTTTTAGGTGAACGGCGGGAGTCAGCGGTCAAACTCCGGCGGAACAGGTTCAGGTTTGCTATTCAAGTTTTCCAAGAATCCACAAATACTTTCTGTTTACCCCCACACCAGATTTAGCGGTAACACAGTCTGATCAGTCGACTTAAGATGGAAATACAGTCGACTTACCAGAACGGTTTTGAGAGAATTGAAATGCAAGTAATAAAAGGTTCAAGAGATACAACCACAGAAATTCCAACCACAGAGTACACACGATGTATCCTGGTTCGGTCCTCCCGACCTACGTCCAGTCCCCAGGTAGCCCACTTGAGATTTTCCACAATTCTTGAATGAAGTACAAGAATACCCTACGGCGTTAGAAAATAACTTTGTCCAACCCGTAGTCCTCTCTCACCACTAGAGAGAGCAACCCACTCTTCCACCAAGAGTGAAAACCTTACTCTACACCCTAGAGCCCTACTCTCCAACCGAGAGGACCACTCTCACAACCGAGAGTGAAAAGAACAACAACAAAATATTTACAATCAACCTATAGCCTTGTTGTGAATGTGATTTTGTGCGTGGTTATTAGGTCAACTTCCGAAATCAGTCTAAAACGAAATCACTGTTATGCTAGACTGATTTTAGAGAACCAAGACTTAGAAAGTGAATGCTTTTAGAATGCTTTTTCTTGTCAAAACCAAAAGCTTGAGAACTTGAGAAACAAAATGCTTGGAAAAAAGTTGTTAACCTTTGTCAAATGATCTCTGTACTATTTTTATAGAGTTAGAGACGTTTGACCGTTGGAAGGTTGAGTCCCTACTGCCATACAACGGTAGTAAAGATTTGATTTTGAAAAACAAGTTTAAAAATAGAAAACTGTCGAAACGGCTTGAACAGTCGACTGGGTTGCCATAATGAGTCAACAGGTCAGAGTTTGAATGAGTTCAGACAGTTTCGTACTAGACAGTCGCCTGGTGCCAAATAGCGGTCGACTGGTACTTAACAGCTGAGCTTATTCAAGCTTGTTTCGATCTTTTTAAGTTTTGTAAAACACTCAATTATTTAAAGATATGTGTGAGTGTGTGTGACAAGGCTATTACAACATTCTAAGACTCAAAGAAATAAAAGAGTTACAACTATTACAAGATACTTAATACAACACATTTAAGCATAGGTCTTGTCTTGAGTCTTGAGTCTTGAGATGGAGCTTTAGCCTTCGTTTTTATCTTTAAAGCTGACAACCTTGTAGCTTTCTTGATCAGTTAGCTTTGAGAGCTTTGTTTGTAGCTTTGCTTGATCAACTTGCTTTGAGCGCTTGTTTGAACATTTTGACTTTGTGTACATCCTGTAATATCTAATATGTAGCATAACAACTTTGCATTATGTTGTAATCATCAAAATCAAGAATCAACATTCTCTCCCTTTTTGATGATGACAACACAATAGCTTATAGTAATAAAAATTAAATATTACAAATGCTCACATGCTCCCCCTATCAAATGTACAACATGCATAGGTGTGAAAATATGCACAAAATATGGACAAAATATGCACAAAAACATTCACAAAAACATACACAAAGACATGCATCACAAAATAAAACAAATAAAACAAGCTATATTTCTCTCCCTTTGTCATCAACAAAAAAAGGAGGAAAAACCACAAAAAATACACAACAAAATGACATTTATATAAAAAGAGAATAGTCTTAGTTCAAACGGTTATATAACAGATAGAAAATGCAAAAATAAGTAGGAAATACATAGAATATATATATATATATATATATATATATATATTAGCTCATCAATCTTCATCATCTTCATCTTGGCCACCATGAGAGGGAGGAGGAAACTGAGTGGTGAACAGGTGGGTAAGATGAGAAATACTTGCTTCAAAGGCATCTTGACGATCCATTAACAGAAGTGTAAAGACTTCTTGGATCATCAAAATCAGCACGAGAACGAGAGGAACTAGAAGCAGAAGACCGACGAGCTGAAGTGGCTAAGGGGATAGGAGGTACATTCCTAGGTAGAGAATTTGGCAACTTCATACGTGCTAAACTAGCACGATCAAATGAATCAAAGTGTTTTACAACATCCGTCTCAGATTCGTGATCAACTTCATGAGCATAGAAGACGTGAGTGAGTAAAGCACCAAAGGGAAGAAATGAAGTATGAGCCTTAGCAAGACGTTTAATGATGACGTGACCCCAATTTATTTTAATATTGCCGAATATTGCATAAACGGCTTGTTGCAACTCAATTGAATACTGATCATAACTCCCACTTTTGGTAATACTGTTATATGACAGTATGCGTGCAACTAGCTTAGCAATAGGAGTGATAGATCGATTGGTCCTAGGAGGACCATGATTTGGCAAATAAATTTTAGAAAAAACGGAGTCATCATTCATATCAATATCTCCTAAGTTACATCCTTCATCAGACAGACTCAAAATAAGACTTAGTCTTGCAGGGGAGATTCTCATACGTTTATCATTGACAGACGATAAGATAAAAATCTCATTACCATCCTCCGAAGTAGTAATCTTCATATTTGTATAAAACAAATATATTAGGTGAGGATAATAAGAGGGTTGATTGACAAGAGATAATAGATCAAATAACCCACATTGCTCAAACAATGGGGCTAGAGGGAACTTATCTAAATCCAGAAAATTCACAAATCTACCCGGAAAAATGATAATGGAACAAATAATGTACCATTTATCAATGAGATCTGGTTTTCTCAAATATTGAAGATAGTTCTAGATCCTTGTCCTTCTTAGTTCTAAGAAAATATACCGACAAGGAGGTAGCAAAGAGAAGTAAAGAACTTCAAGAGATCTTCTAAGAATCACTGAAAATTTGAAAGAGATCTTCAATCTGGGGTTTCAAAATCCTTGAAATCGCCAAGCAGCAGCAGCAGCCGACTTGAAAGCTCGGTAGAGAGAGAGAGTTAGGGTAAAAAGTGAAAGAATGAGAATAAAGAGTTAGGGTTTTTACTTTGAATGGACGACTGAGATGAAGGTTAGGTAGTTTCAAAGGCTCAGATCGGTAAAAGGGTAGCAGTAAAGTGAAAAGAATCGCCTCAAAAGATGTGCCAAAATTCGAATTTGAAGAAAACTGATTCGTGACAGTCGACTGGTATTAAGGGGCAGTCGACTTAGTCGAGAGCTAAATAAACTAACGAACATAGCACTAATACAACTAGTATGTCGACTGGGTACTCTGCATAGTCGACTGTAGAACCCCGTATTTTCAAATATTATTTTAATTATTTGAAAATGAATTTAAATGATTTTTGGGGATTTAATAAATATTTTCTAAGAAATTTATCTTTGTACACGTGCAAAACACGTGCAAATGACTTTTCAGAAGTTTAAAAAATTAAGTTTTCTTTATGAAAAATCATTATTTACTATTTGAAAATTTTTTAGTATTTTTCCAGATTTTTTTGAAATTAATTATGCCTATTTGCAATTTTTGAGAAAAGAAGGACTTATTTGCAAAATTGACATTTTGAGAGTTTAAAGCGCAAAAACGCATTTGCTGGACATTCCGATCAGTATTTGTTGAAGTTTGGAAATATATTTTCTATTAGATCCTAATTTAAATGATATTTGATTTAAATTTCAAGAATAGAATTATATGTGTAAGTTGTATTCTTGGAAGGAGTATTTTGCAAAAGAGGGAGTATAACCCTAATATTTTAATCCGGCATATATAAGGGATTTTCCCATTTCCAGCCGTCATTTGCAATATTCAGATTTTGAGATTGTTTGAGGAGCAAGAGAGGATTTTTGGATCTAGCAAGGAGAAGCTTTTGTGGATCTTTTCTTCAAATCAAGGTGAGTGGTTTGTTTGTTGTGTTGTTTTGCTTTGCTGGTTTTGTTTGTTTTGATTGATGAATGACGTAAGATCTTGTTATGCTTGTTGTGATCTTTATGCCATTATTTTGTTAGTCTCATTGTAAATATGATTTGGATCTTTATTTGTTATGGAGGATGAGAACTCTCGTTGATATTTGAACCAAGTATGAGAAAATATTAAGATTTGTTGAGGAAATGTTGATCTATGAGATCGTATTGTTGGGAGACATATTATGAATTGATTTTGTTGTGATTAGATGGTAAACACCTGGACCTTATGGTTGTAAATCAGATTTGGATTAAGTTATGGAAGACATTTTGTTGAGAAAAACCCTAATGGGAGAATTAAGAATTGAGATCACGAGAATATGAGATTGGAGAAATTGATTGATTGAGTAATGTAATCATGATGGAGATTATTGAGGATTGTTTATTTGCCTGGATATAAATTAAATTTTATGATCGATGAATCTTTAGAAAACTCCAGTTTGATTTGTGTCCAGACCTATATTTTTGTGAATCTGTAGCCGACAGCCGACTGTCATGAGAAGCAGTCGACTGGTACGAGCCTACTGTGTATTTATGAGTCTTGAGATTTGTTCGGGACAGTCGACCTAGACTGAGGTCAGTCGACTGGTCCTCTGTTTGTATTTTTGTTCAGTCCTTTCGGGACAGTCGACCTATGACATTTCAATCGACTCAAATACTTAGATTATTTTGATGAGGATTATTTGAATTTGTCTCGGGGCAGTCGACTGATGACTTGTCAAGTCGACTGGTCATGCCTTAGATTATTTTTTGTAAAATTTTGGATTATGTCCTCTGGACAGTCGACTGGTCCTTTATGCAGTCGACTGGTCCTGTAGGATCTTTGTATTTGATTTGAGATATTTTGTTTAGTGTTTGATTTTGAGACATTTGTTCAGTACTTGATTCTGAGATATTGTTCAGTATTTGATGTTGAGATGTTCCGTTAAGAACATGATTTTAAGATATTTTGTTGAGCCACTTGTTAAGTGGGAATTTGTTCAGATGTTTGTTTTTGAGTCTCTAGAGGTAAGTGACCCTAGTATACCGGTGTTGAGATATTTGTTCAGTTATTTGTTGAGGCCCATTGAGGCACATTTTCAGTTATTCAGATTTTTAGTCCGGTAGGGTACACTACTCTAGGAGATTTGTTCAGTAACCCAAATTAATAAGGACAGGCATTAGTAGTGTCATGACGAATGAGAACTTGAGTTATGCACCTCAGTATGGCTTTTGATGTAGGATTTAATCTCCTGAATTATCCAAGTAGTTAACTTGTGATGTGTGATTTATCTCCGGAATTATCCAGGTAGTTAACCTGTGATGTGAGGTATATCTCCTGAATTATCCAAGTAATTATCTTGTGATGTGGGATTGAACTACGGAATGATCGGAGTCGAGGCGACACTTTTGGGGTATTATTGTGATGATGAGTCTATGTTTAGATGTGGGATGGTCTCCTGAATTATCCAGGGTAAATACCTGTGATGTGGGATCAATCTCCGGAATGATCAAGCATGGGCAAATTATCATAGTTTACTTTCATCTCTTAGTAGTCATCGTTGTCAGCATGTAGTCATGATGTTTTCTTGAATCACTTTTATGCATTCGGATTTCCTGTTTTTACACACTTGGCTTTTGGATTTGATATCACCCTTTATTCTTTTGGTCGTTACTTCATACTTTAGTGTTTGAGAATTATTTGTTGGATATTATTATTTCAGTGCATTCATGATGTTTTGTTTGATTTGTTACCACTCACACCATTTATGGCTGACCCCGTAGTTTTGGGGTTAGGGTTCAACTCTAGCCTCACATGTTGCAGGTTATTGCTTAGATTGGAGGTTGGATGCTTGAGTGGGCAGTTTGAGATAATTGGATTATTTAGTGATTGGTGTAAAACTGTAAAGGATATTTGAGATCATTATTGAGTTGTAAATAAAATATTAATTTGTGTTGAGATGTTTAGACTTCCGCTGTAATTGTAATAATTGTTGTAATAAAGAAGAAAAATTTTTAGTGGTGTTGTTGGTGTTTATTGTTCTATTGAAGTGAATTGCTGGGATTTCGCCACTTATTTTCTAAGCTCTCATATTAGAAATTTGGGGCGCTACATCGACTGTCCAGAACATAAAACTTAGATAAGAACTTAGAAAAATAAAGATATTTGGCAGTCGACTGAAAAGTACTTGTAAGTCGACTTACCAAAAAAAATAAAAAATTCAAGAAACATCATGAAAACTACAAATTCCTAGTTCTCTCCTTAAGGTGATAAATGTGTCTTCCTTAAGAGGTTTGGTAAAAATGTCAGCTACCTGCTTATTAGTAGAAATAAAGTCTAAGGAAATGTCTCCCTTTAAAACATGATCACGTAAAAAATGATGTCGAATATCAATATGTTTCATATGTGAGCGTTGAACCGAATTTTTAGATAAGTTAATGGCACTGGTATTATCACACATTATTGAAGATTTTTCAAATGAAATACCATAGTCTAATAGGGTTTATTTCATCCACAAGATTTGGGCACATGCCAAACTTGCAGCGATATATTCAGCTTCTGTCGTAGATAGGGATACCGAATTTTGCTTCTTACTGCACCAAGAGACTAGTGAATGTCCCAAAAAGTGACATGTCCCACTAGTGCTCTTGAGTTCAGTTTTACTACCGGCAAAATCCGCATCACTATATGACAAAGTTGAAGTTATCGGTGTGTGGATAAAATAGACCATATTCAGACGCGCCTTTAAGGTATCTTAATATACGTTTCACAGCTTTTAAGTGAGACTCTTTAGGACTCGACTGATATCTAGCACACAAACATACACTAAACATAATGTCCGGTCTACTAGCAGTTATATATAAGAGTAAGCCAATCATACCTCGATAGAGTTTTTGATCGACACGCTTACCTAATTTATCTTTGTCAAGGGTAGTGGTAGTAGCCATAGGTGTGGTCTTACTACTCGTGCCATCAATGTTAAACCGTTTGAGTAATTCCTTAGCATATTTTCCTTGATTAATAAATATATTATTATGTGACTGCTTAATTTGAAGTCCAAGGAAATAATTGAGTTTACCCATGTGACTCATCTCAAACTCGTTTTTCATGGTGTTAGCAAACTCTTGACATAGATTACTATTAGTAGAGCCAAAAATTATGTCATATACATATATTTGTATGATCAAGATATCTATCTCTATTCTCCTTATAAACAGGGTAGTGTCTACTTTACCTATTTCAAAACTCGTTTCTAAAAGAAAAGTCTTCAATCGATCATACCAAGCATGTGGTGCTTGTTTAAGACCGTATAAAGGCTTTTTCAATTTAAAAACTTGGTTTGCGAATTGTTCATGTTCGAAACCAGGTGGTTGCTTAACATAAACTTCTTCCTTTATAAACCCATTAAGAAAAGCACTTTTCATGTCCATTTGAAAGAGTGTAAAATTCATAAAACATACAAAAGATAATAAGATACGGATTGATTCCAATCTAGCAACAGATCATATGTTTCATCAAAATCTATGCCTTCTTCTTGATTATACCCTTGAGCAACTAGTCTAGCTTTGTTCCTAACAGCTTGTCCTGATTCATCTAACTTATTCTTGAATACCCATTTGGTACCAATTATAGTATGATCAGAAGGTCGTGGAACTAAATCCCATACATCATTCCTTATGAATTGGTTTAACTCATCTTGCATGACATTCATCCAAAATTCATTCTCACACGCTTCTTGTATTTTCTTTGGCTCAAAATCCGACAAGAAGACTGTGTGAGATATCATGTTAACATGTGATCTCGTCTGAATACCATGTGAAATGTCACCAATTATTAAGTCATGAGGATGATCTCTAACTTCAATAAAAGACTTTGGTAAAGTTGGAGACATCACAACAGGATCAGTCGACTTGACCAGTCCATCAGTCGACTGATTTACAGCATTCGACTTGACTTCCTTATCAGTCGACTTATCTGCAAGGCTAGTTTGCTCTAAAGATATAATTACTTTATTTAAAGGTGATGAATCATTTTCATCATCTTCAATTAAAGTCGATGAAGACAGAGATTCATCAAATGCAACATGCATGGATTCTTCAATAGTCATTGTTGACTTGTTGAAGATTCTATATGCCTTACTCCTATTTGAGTATCCTATAAAGATATCCTCATTAGATCTAGGATCAAACTTATCTAAATTATCTTTAATGTTCAGAATAAAACACTTACATCCAAATATTTTAAAGTAAGAGACCTTAGGAATTCTATCAAAAAATAGCTCATAACATGTTTTCTTTAGCTTAGGCCTAATCAAAATTCTATTTAAAACATAACAAGCTGTAACAACGGCTTCAGCCCAAAAATACTTAGGTAAATTGCTTTCAACAAGCATGGTACGTGCACATTTTTGCAAAGTCCTATTCTTCCTTTCAACCACTTCATTTTGTGGTGAAGCTCTAGGAAATGCAAACGAATGAGTTATACCATTCTTGTTGCAATATTCTACAAACGTTTTATTTTCAAATTCTCCACCATGATCACTTCTAATAGTGATTATGGTTAGAGATTTTTGATTTTGAATTCGTTTACAAAAATTAGCAAATTCTTCAAAAGCATCATTCTTATGTTTTAAAAAGAAAGTCCAAGTGAATCGTGAAAAATCGTCTACTAAAACAAATACATACCTATTTTTATTTAAAGAAGCAACTCTAGTAGGGCCAAATAAATCCATGTGGATTAATTCGAGCAGCCTACTAGTAGAAATTACTTCTTTTGTTTTAAAAGTAGATTTAATTTGTTTACCGAGTTGACATGCATCACATAACTTATCATTTTTAAAAGATAGTCGTGACAGCCATTTAACTAGGTTGTACTTAGACAATTTAGAGAGATTTTTCATATTCACATGACCAAAACATCTATGCCATAGCCAAGAATCGTTATTAGAAGCTACTAAGCAAAAATCATTCGAAAACTCATATGTTTTTAAACACAATTCATAAATGTTATTTTTCCTATAACATTGAAAAATTATATTTTGCATGGTAGAATCATAAATTAAACATGCATCTTTTTCAAACATGATTTTATAACCCTTATCACATAGTTGACTAATACTTAACAAGTTATGCTTAAGTCCACTAACTAATAAGACATCTTCTATAGAGGAGTTAGTGTGCTTACCGACCATACCAATTCCTGTGACTTTTCCTTTGTTGTTGTCACCAAATGTGACTGTTCCTCCATCAATGTCTTGTATGGAAGATAGGAGGTTGGCATGACCAGTCATGTGTTTTGAGCATCCGCTGTCAAGTATCCAACAATCTCTCTTAGGTACCTATAAAATATTTAATGTGAATATGGTACCCTTTTCATTGGGTCCAAAATAGACTAGTTTGTGGAAAACCAAACCCATGAAGAGTTTGATTTTCCACCATAAGCAGAAATATATTTAGTAGAATTACATATAGTAAGCATATATGAATTAATATAAGCAATTCTATCTTTTGAACTCAGGTTGACTGGAACCCATACATATTTGCTCTGTCCAGTCGACTTTACAGCACCTTTCAGTCGACTTTTACTATTATTCAGTAGACTGGGACGTAGTATAGGTCGACTTATCTGAGGTATTTGTCTCGTTGAATGAGACTCAGTACCTCTGGACATGCGACTGATATGTGGATTCAGTCGACTGGTCTGAACTGTAGATTTGCCTTTTTCATGAAAAGTTACAGTTTTAGGTTTTTCAAAAAACTCATAAAGTTTATTTTTAACACTAGAAATAGATACAGATTTGTTTATACTAGTGTTTTTAGAAGAATGTGATTTTTTAAGGGACTTTTTAAAACCAAGTTCAAACTTTTCATTAGATTGTACTTGATTTTGAAGAACATCATTTAAATTCTATTTTCCTTTATTAAATTTAGATACGTTCTTGGATATCTCTTCATAATTTTTCTTTAGAGATTCAAGATTCATATCTAAACTAGAAAGACGAGAATTTAAGGATTTTACTTCTTTATCAAGGTTAAGATTTTCTTGAGAAAGTGTTTGATTGACTTTCTCTAAGTTCTTAACTCTAATCTTTTCTTTTTTAAGTTCTTGAAAAATCTCGTTGAAAGCATCAAGTAAATCATTAGAATCATAGTTATTACTTACTTGATTTTGAGATGCCATAAAACACACGTTTGCAACCTCGTTTGTCTCATCAATTTCTTCTTCCGACGAAGAATCGCTATCATCCCAAGTTGCTTGGTATGCCTTTTTGTTCTTCATGAACTTGTTCTTTGTGTACTTGTCCTTCTTGAAGTTGGACGCCTTTCCCTTAGATTTTGCGTTCTCTAGTGGGCAATCCTTCTTCATATGGTCTGTCTTGTTACACCTGAAATAAGTTGGAAGTTCATTAGATTCCTTAGATTTTGAATTAAACTTACATTTTCTAGGAACTTTTTGAACTTTCTCGTGAACATGGCAATCTCTTCCTCATCTTCTTCTTCATCCTCAGAGTCCGACATGGCTTTGAATGCTAATGTCTTCTTCTTTGATTGTTCTGGTTCGACATCCTTCTTGCGCTCTTCAAGTTGTACCTCATAAGCCATAAGATTTTCCACAAGATTCTCAAGAGAAAGTTGTGTTAAATTATTGGCCTCTTCTATGGCGGTGGTTTTCTTCTCCCATTCGGGGGTTAGTGCACGAAGTACCTTCCTCACCATCTCGTCTTTCCAAGTGCCACAAGTGAATTGGTAATGTCCGTGAACCTTGTAATAATCTCAGACACATTTTCATTCTCCTTCATGCGAAACATTTCAAACCTGTGAACAAGAACAGATATTTTAGAATCTTTTACTTTATTTATTCCTTCATGAGTTACCTCGAGTGTGTGCCAAATTTGATGTGCAGTTGTTGCATTGGACACACGGTTGAACTCCTCTTTTGTAAGGGCACAAAACAGCGCATTCATCGCCTTTGCATTGTTCATTGTTTGGTTCTTCATTTCATCGTTCCATTGTGCTTATGGAATAGTAGGAGTGGTGTACTCGGTCTCTGTCATGTTCCATATTTCATAGTTGATGGACTGAAGGTAGATCTTCATTCTACACTTCCAATAGTTGTAATTGGTTCCATCGAAGAGGGGTGGACTTTGTGTAGATTGGCCTTCATGGTATTGATTAGCATTAGAAGTAGTTGTCATTGCACTCAACCAAGCTCTGATACCAAGTGTTGGATCCTGTAGGCAAGACAAGAAATACCAGAGGGGGTGAATAGTATTTTATAAAAATTAATTGCGGAATTTAAAAATCATCTTCTGTTCAGTCGACTGTAAAAGGAAGTTCAATCGACTGAGGCGTCAGAGTAGAAAAGTATTTTGATACTAGTCAGATAAGTCGACTTAATACAGAAAGGCAGTCGACTTGCCAGAAGAGTTTCTGAGAAGATTGTAATACCAGTTTGATCAGTCGACTTAAGATGTGAATACAATCGACTTACCAGAACGGTTTTGAGAGAATTGAAATGCAAGTAATAAAAGGTTCAAGAGATACAACCACAGAAATTCCAACCACAGAGTACACACGATGTATCCTGGTTCGGTCCTCCCGACCTATATCCAATCTCCTAGCAACCCACTTGAGATTTTCCACTATTCTTGAAAAAAGTACAAGAATACCCTACGACGTTAGACAACAACCTTGTCCAACGTGTAGTCCTCTCTCACCACTAGAAAGAGCAACCCACTCTTCCACCAAGAGTGAAAACCTGACTCTACACCCTAGAGCCTTACTCTCCAACCGAGAGGACCACTCTTACAACCGAGAGTGAAAAGAACAACAACAAAATGTTTACAATCAACCTCTAGCCTTATTGTGAATGTGATTTTGTGCGTGGCTATTAGGTTAACTTTCAAAATCAGTATAAAACGAAATCACTGTTATGCTAGACTGATTTCAGAGAACCAAGACTTAGAAAGTGAATGCTTTTAGAATGCTTTTTCTTATCAAAACCAAAAGCTTGAGAACTTGAGAAACAAATGCTTGGAAAAAAGTTGTTAACCTTTGTCAAATGATCTCTGTACTCTTTTTATAGAGTTAGAGACGTTTGACCGTTGGAAGGTTGAGTCCCAACTGCCATACAACGGCAGTAAAGATTTGATTTTGAAAAACAAGTTTAAAAACAGAAAACTGTCGAAACAGTTTGAACAATCGACTGGGTTGCCATAATGAGTCGACTGGTCAGAATTTGAATGAGTTCAGACAGTTTCGTACTAGACAGTCGACTGGTGCCAAATAGCGGTCAACTGGTACTTAACAGCTGAGCTTATTCAAGCTTGTTTCGATCTTTTTAAGTTTTGTAAAACACTCAATTATTTAAAGATATGTGTGAGTGTGTGTGACAAGGCTATTACAGCATTCTAAGACTCAAAGAAATAAAAGAGTTATAACTGTTACAAGACACTTAATACAACACATTTAAGCATAGGTCTTGTCTTGAGTCTTGAGTCTTGAGATGGAGCTTTAGCCTTTGTTTTTATCTTTGAAGCTGGCATCCTTGTAGCTTTCTTGATCAGTTAGCTTTGAGAGCTTTGTTTGTAGCTTTGCTTGATCAACTTGCTTTGAGAGCTTGTTTGAACATTTTGACTTTGTGTACATCCTGTAATATCTAAGAAGTAGCACAACAACTTTGCATACTGTTGTAATCATCAAAATCAAGAATCAACAGTCATGACATACACTGGCACTAGAAAATTAGGATGCACGTTTCTGTTTTCATTAAAGTCTAATTATGATTGCTAGTTGAAGATCACTGTTTCTTATCATTATTGCATCAGTATAGTACTGATGTGCCCACTCAATTAGGTGCTCGATACCGGGTCGCGAGTACAGGAGAACTCAAGACAAGCAGGGCATCCCAGTGGAGTGGTAGTGTACATGCCTACCGTTCAAGCAGATACAAAAAAATATCAGAGTCGCACAGCGGAAGACTCAAGCCGAGAGGGACATCCCAGGAAAGTAGATCGACCACTCAGCGGAGGTTCGACAGTGACCAGTCGAATACCAATCTGGAAGACAGCTGATAGCTTCACAAGATAAGTCTGATTATTCATAATGAGTTGTAATAAGCTAATGTAATTTGTATTCCTTGTTCAAGGACAAGTTAATGTGTGTAACTAATGATGTAATACCTCTGATGACAATAAAAGTTTTTAATTTTCCTTGTTATTTACTGTGTTGAGATGCATTTGAAGGCAAAGATTCTGGTTGTGTTACGGATATCCGGTAACGGAGATCCGGGGCATTACAGTTGGTATCAGAGCTGACTCCAAATTGCAGTCTAACATGATAGGAAATTAGACTTGAAAGAGAGATAAATTAAGTTTAGTTTGGCAGATAAGATGATCATAAATCGTATGGTAGCGCTTTACAACTTATGATTATGATATTCCCTATATCTGAACCAGTCCTAATGTATTTCATTCTATACTAACGAGCTTGGTGCAATCGTGTTCAATGGCGGCTAGTCTGTAACCAGACATCAATGGAGGCAAAGTTGCAACTGGATATCAGAAGGCACGCCTACAACCGAACGTCCAGAAGGTAAATCTGCAACCAAATGTCGAAAAGGCCAATTCGTAACCTGATGTGCAGGTAACAAGTCTGCAGTCGAGCGACAAATGAGGGTGCATCACAGCACAGGAGTTGAGGAAGAACAACAAAGCCGCACCAACGTCTCAAAACCAAGACTAGAATTCGCAATGTACCAAGGAAGGCACTGGTGGAAATCAGCAGAAACCAGATGCCATCACTAAGAACTGATCAGGACTAGGCTCGAAGAAAGTTCTGTCGACGACCAACTCAATCATTTTTCAGAAGCGGCAGAGTTCTTCAAGGTCAGCTTATGATAAAGCAGCCGCCAGGAGCACGCCAAGGAGGAAATCTCATCCAGACAGGGGACGACCAAGCCAAACATTCAGCAAAATCATCAAAGGAGCTGCTAGAAGATCAGAGCAGAAATTTGTGACTTCGTCCTTTTTAAGGAGGGAGTGGTCACCAGCCAGCAGAAGTCGTAATCAAGGAGCGAATCAGTATCACTTGTGGACAAAGACAAGCAAAATAATGCAGCTATTGTCTACTCTAGAGCGAAAACAAAAGAATGTGAGCATCAAATTCATGATGGATTTGTCCAGAAGACTGAAGAACAATAATTCAACTTGGTAGAAGACCAGTTTGTTGAGAATATCACTTGAGAAACTGGAGATGGTTCAAGAAAATATCTCATGAATCATTAGTGATTGTGTTGTTTTTCCTCTCTACTAGCGTTGTTCTGAGGACAGAACGATTCTAAGGAGGGAGTAATGTAATACTCCGCAAAATAGCATATAGCTATTTTGCATCATAATCCGTGCACAGTTGAGAATTGCACGCAATTATATATTTTTCTAATAATTATTAGTTTTAATTGAAAATTTTTAGATATATTAGCTATTCTGAACCTGATAAGATAAACTTGGGATATCTTCTCAATTAAACCGTGGATTTGCCCCGATTGTCTTGACAAGGCAATCTTCGAAAAAATAATAATTTTTATAAAATATATTTTATAATTTACAAATAAATATCCTATTTGTATATATATATATGTGTGTGTGTGTGTGTGTGTGTGTGTGTGCGTCTGTGTGTGTGTGTGTTGTGTGTGTGTGTGTGTGTGTGTGTGTGTTGTGTGTGTGTGTGTGTGTGTATTTGATTGGATCGTATTAGATTGTATACGATACGATCCAATCAAATACGATCCAATCAAATATATATATATATTGTAACTACTGTTTCCCCGTATTTGTATTTTATACTGTATTTTGCCATATTGTACTCTTTCATCTATTTGAGATCCGTATTTTATTTCTATTCGAATAAAATTATTATTTTTGTCTCAACTCAAATTTTGGGTCCTTTTATCAAATTCAATTGTGTGCCATTTGCACCGTTCTTCATGAGGAATAGCCCGATTCTTCTCTTTTATCTTTCTAATCCCCATTATTGTGCTTTTTGACCATTTCTTCTGTTGGGCCCTTTTTGAAATGGATCCCCTAAACCCTTTAACTCAAAAACCCGCAAACCCGCTAACCCTAGTATATAAACCCCTACCCTAACCCTAATCACCCTATTACTGTGTAAACCTAATTACTACCCCGCCGCTAATCCCCGTTCCCTTCTCCTTATCTTTCGCCATACCCAACCCATCTCCGATCCCCACTCCCGATCGCCACCACCACCTCCACACCATCCCCGTCGTGCTCGCCATCTCTTCAACCACAGAACCCCACCATCGCCTGTCATCTTCACCATCGAACTCAACTTCGAACCCATCACCCATCCAACTCGCCGCACCAACTCGACGTCTCCCTCACCCTCACTCTCGACTTCGACAGATTCCCCATCGCCTCGCCGCCTCCAACACCCTCACCGCTGCTTCGCCAGACGCCGCCGAACCCAACGCCGCCCTCACTCTGTTCGAACCCACGAACAGAGCAACCATCGCCGCGCCGTCGCTTCCCGACGTCGTCGCCGCCGTCGCCGCACTCCGTCACGCCGCCGTCGCCGCCCCATCTCTCTCCCTCTCTCCCTGTTCGATCGAACGAAGGAGAACGAAGAAGAAGAACGAAGAAGAAGGAGTATTGGGCGGGTTCAAATCGCAGCCGTAAGATCGCATCAAGATTCGCGCCGTGATCGCCGTTCCGTGTTTCGCCACAGCAGATCCTGGACCCGTGTTCGCTGTTCTGGGATTGGATCCGGTGCACAGGAGAGATCCGATTGGTGCGCTTTGCTGTTCGCTGTTCTGGGCGCGCCAGATCCCACTTTGCTGTACGCTGTTCGGGCCGATCCTGTGTGTGGGGAAAACGCGATCTCCGATCAATTTTTGCACGCGCTTTTCGAGGACATCTTCGGGGATTTTTCTACTCAATTGCTTCAACAAGTGGAGTTATCATCGTCATTTAAGGCAAATATTCATCTTGTACATTTTATTGCTCTAGTACAAGTTTTCTTGAAAATACCACATATAGTTAGATTGTGACTCCCTTTGAAATATCATAGTAAATCAATTTTGAACCTTCAAACCCCCAAATCTAAGAGTCACAAAACTTCCTCGTATTAAATAATAATCAATTGGACTCTTTTACCCCCTTGGACACATGAAAACATAGACATATGAATTAAGGAGCCCAAAAATTTGTAGACACATATATATTTATTGACTTGACGAACTTGCAACTATTATGACTTGAAAAATATTTATTAGTTGCTGTTTTGACATCCATGATTATGTATTTATGCTACTTAACAACTTAGACACCAAATTACATATTTCCATGAAATCTACATTAGTAAATAAATTCTGAGTGCTACTGTCTGAATGTTCTTTTGCGGTTTCGACCCTTTTATCATTTGAATTTGGGCCTGAGCTCTGAATATAAAATGTAGATCTGGATGTGTAGATATCGATAGACTCCAAGTTGATCGAATTTGGAGCTACGGTCTAGGAGTTATGGCAGTTATACTGCAGCTGTGTCAGTAGACGCAGTTTTGCAAAAACTGCTGTATATATTTACCTTGCGAATTATTTTAGCTGTGTAAACAGCGAGCGTTTGACCCCAAATTTTATATGTAGATGCTGGACACTATATAGGACATCCCTAAATTTTTCTAGAATTAAATCACAATATTTTATACTTGTATGCTTGCTTGATAAGAGTTAATAAAAATAACAAGCCGGGGTTTTGGGAAAGATTATAGAGTGGACAATATAGATAAGTGTACTCAGAAGGGGGCCCGTGTTTCCCAATACTTGGTTCATGAACTTGTTGTATCTTGTTCGATTCATGGAGTCGGTTACTCGGCTCATGAACTTGTTTGATTCATGAACCCGTTGTGTGGTTCTTGAACTTGCTTGTGGATTCGCGAACTTGCATCGTGAACTTGTTATTTAATTTTCGATTCATGAACCATGGCTTGCTTGATACTTGATACCTGAGTACGCCGCCCTATAAAATCCATTACTAGGTCTAAACGAAATTGTTTGACTGTAGCAACCATGTAGTAAAAGAATGGATGCATGTCGTGCTACCTAGATAGTAATCACCACTGTACTTGAACTTGATAACTTGAGACTAGATAACTTGATACTTGAGACTAGATAACTTGATAACTTGAGCTAGACAACTTGATACTTGGACTTGACATTTGAGACCTAACATTCAAAATAACATATGACACTAGACTTGAGGTTGTCGCTTGATATTAAATACCCCTATAGGTGTACCTGACTTGTGTTTCACCACTAGCAGTTGTCATCCAATCTAGTTATTAAGATGTTCCCTCTTGCTAGCTAGTCTTTGAATTTGTCTACTACTTCTTATAACTCTGCTTATTCTTGATTCCAATTCTTGTTTCCCTTACTTGTACTTGCTTTCACTATTTGTGGCCCTAGCTTGCACTAAGGGCATTTTCTCTTGTTTCCCCTCTTGTTTTCCTGTTTATATTTATTAAACAGACTTTGGAGACGAGCTGCCTGCCGGAATTGGTGAGCAGACATTTCAGGTTTTGCTTGGAGCAAGGACCTGATTAAATAGTTGCTTTTCTTAAGGTATTTATTTCTTCTGCTGTATAAGACTTGTTCCCGAGTTTACACTTGAACCAGACATGGAAACTATTTGAATATTATTATTTGTTTAAATTGTTTTCTGTTGCTTAATAAGTTATTCATGCATGCTTGGTTATATATATATAAATCTGGTTATATTCTTGTTATGATGCTGAGTCGATCCTACAGCTTATGGATGATGAAAAAAAATCATTCGCTGGGCTTCGTCACGTGCTCGTATTCCATATTTTTGGGAAGCGGGGCGTGACATATATATATATATATATATATATATATATATATATATATATATATATATATATGGATTTGCTCAGTTGAAAACGGATCCGTTTTCAACGGGTTTGAAAACAGCCATCTCAGCCGTCCGATCACCCTTGATCATGATCAGCGGCTGTGATCTGGACCCGTTAAACATCCCATTAACGAAGTGAAAAGCGGAGGGGTAATTTCGTCAATTCACGCCAAAGAATGTTTGGGACTTAGCGTTTTTTTGGCGTGGAGTTTTTTTTGTCCAAAAAATCACTTAGGTCGTTGTTTGAGACAACGACCTAGGTTGTTTTTTTTATAAAAAATTTCAACGTAGGCCGTTGTTGGGAACAACGACCTACATATGTACAAGTGTTTTTCCAAACACTTGTACATACTCAGATCTTCATCTCCCTCACTTCGTCACAAACACTATCTCTCTTTCTCTCGAGCTCCCGAAACCCATCCCCAAACCCTAGTTCACTCTCCCAACCCCTTTGGCATCGATTTCTTTGCCTTCCCGATCTCCGCCCCTTGTCGAAAGCTCCCTATCTCTCTCTTCCTCTCCCCAATACAGCAAACCCTAACTTCACATTTAAATTCCCAAATCTTCTAAACCCTAGCACAAATTTTCTTCCTTTGTCTACAACCGCGTGCAGCGGCTTCTCACATCTTCGCCAACTCTCTATCACTCTCTCTTTGGACCAGGTATTTTCTTAATCCCAATTTACTATAATGAACTCTTTGAATTTATTAATTTTTTTCAATTTTGGAGTTGGTTTTTTTGGTATTATGCGTAGTAGTGTATTCTATAATTTAGAGAGTATATAATTAGCTCTCATCTTGTATGTTGTATACATTTTGTTGACATTTTCGTAGATGTAGTGGTAGTTGTAGTGGTGGAATATAGGAGATGAAAAAAAACGAGTTGAAAAAATTCAATTTGTATGAGTAGGTCGGACTCGCCGCGTAGAAGGTAACGGAACTTGTAGAGGCAATTTCCGTCTCACGATTTGTGAGATACGTATGTTTATCATTTCAATTCAATACAACGGATATAAAGTGATACACGGCCGTATCTTTCAAACCGAGAGTCCAAACTCACTTCTGCAAGTTTCGGCGGCTCGTGTTTGGTGTGCCAGAGGTGACGCCCAAATTTAGGAAACAAGTTTATCATTTTTGTTGTTTTGACGCCTATATAAAAAAACCTTTAATCCACCTCGGAACTTGTGGAATACGTTATGTGGTGAAAATAGCTTAAACGAAGTCCAAATAAAACGAAACTTTGCGAGTAGGTTGGTCTCACCACTCACAAGTCATACCAACCTGGACATGCGAGTTCCGACCCGCGGTTTGCGAGATACGTCTATGTATCGCTTTCCGCTCAGTTTTCAATAGTGAAAATGATACACGGCCATATCTTTCAAACCGTGGTTCGGAACTCCCATGTACTAGTTGGGTTGGCCTGTGTGCGGGGATCCCGACCCAAAGTCGGATTTTTGGATTTTTTGCATCTCGTTTATGTTGTTTTTACGCGTATATGAAAATACTTCAATATACCTCGATTTTTTTTAGTACGGTCGCAATACAAAAATACTTAAACGAAGTCGAAAAAATTCGAAACGGTGCACGTAGGTTCGTCTAACCATTCACAACGCAACGGAACTTGTATTTGCGAGTTCCAACCCACAGTTTGCGAGATACGTCAATGTATCGCTTCCCGCTCTATTTTAAAGAGTGAAAGTGATACACAGGCGTATATTTCAAACCATGGGTCGGAACTCACTTCTACAAGTTGCGTTGGCTTGTGTTTGGTGTGCCCTAGTTGTCGGCAAAATTTAGAAATTTTTGCATCTCTTTTGTGTTGTTTTGACGCGTATAAGCGAACTCTTGAATTTTTTTCATCTCGTTGGTTTATGTTTGGTAATTTTCGGTGAGTAATTAGTTTCATATATGCAAACTTTGTTACAGAGAAATGGCCAGAACGAAGGGAACCGGAAGGGGAAGGACATCCTAGGAAGCACGGGGGAACATTCCATAGAGAATGTGAGAACTAATAACTTGTATTGTCCCTAATTTTTTTTTAGTGATATTTATTTTAGACTAATAATAATTATGTTTTTTGGTTCGTATAGGTTGGTGCATCCTCTTCGATGACAGGACGTCGTGGTCCAGGACCAATAAATCCCGGCGAACTGACCTTGCAAGATCGCCACAGATCCACGGAAGTGTGGGGTGGGACGACGCATAGGTGTAATTTCCGCACCCACGAGACCATGAAGGTGCATCCACGTATTGTCGAGCACCTTGTAGCGGCCGGTTTCTATGGAATCAGCATGATAGGGAATGTTAAACTCGACCGAGCACTTCTCTCGGCACTTGTGGAGCGCTGGAGGCCAGAGTCGCACACGTTCCATCTACCGGTCGGAGAGATGACGGTGACGCTATAGGATATAGCGATGATATCCGGTCTTCCAATAGATGGGTTTGTTGTGACGGGCAATATTAACTTTGATAAAATAGAGATGTGTAACGAACTGCTCGGTACAGAGTTTGATGAGTCGGCTGCGGAAGACGATACCATTTCCCAAGGACAATCAATCCGACTATCTTGGTTGAAGGGACGTTTTGATGGGACGCTGACCAACGAATCGCCCGACGACTATGTACAGTCCTACACCAGAGCCTACATTCTAACGGTGATCGGAGGGGTTTTATTGCCTAACTCATCAGGCGATACGATACACCTCATGTACCTACGATTGCTCGCTGACCTAGGCTTAGCTGGCTAGTATAGCTGGGGAAGCTGCGCGTTGGCAACGCTATACAGGGTGTTGTGTCATGTAGCGCTAGAATCATCAGAAATGACCGGACCGATGGTTTTGTTACAGATTTGGTCCTGGGAGCGACTGCACTTGGGTCGTCCCCGCATTAGGAGACCCAAGGATGGTTGGATGGCCCAACCTGAAGATCCTACTATGTTAGCACCATTAGAGGTATATTGGGCTGGTACAAGGAGTTACAAAGACAAACCCAAGGGTGTAATAACGTACTACAGAGACGAGCTCGACCAACTACGTGAAGAGTTCGTGATTTGGGCACCGTATACACCCGAGCATGTGGGAAGACTACCGCCAATATGCACCACCGGGTCGCAGTTGTGGCTGACGACGGCTCCCCTCATCAACTTCGGTATAGTCGAGCATCCGCGACCGGAAAGAGTCCTTCGTCAGTTCAATCTTCAACAAGATAGTCTCCCAAGCTGTGCAAACCTATACGATCATGAGTTACACACCGTTAGGGGTACCGGCCGCATGCCTACTCATGATTGGGCAGATTATCATCGTGTTCACGTTGCAGAATGGAACGAGCGACGGTTTGAACTTGTACTCGTCAATATTCCAGAGTACGATGGAAGAGTGCAAGGAAAGTACATGACTTGGTTCCGACAATATACACGTTTGTACATCTCTCCCGATACAGTACTACCTACTGGTATCCAACGAGAAATTGAGGAGAGGGAGATTGAACTATTACCCGCATATTCCAGTTCACAACCCATGTTCCAACCGAAGGCCACAGCTATACGTACAGTGGTAACTTCAATCTTCATATTTAATTTAATGTTCTTTATACGTGAAGTTCATGAATTCTTTAAATTATTGAATTTGTGTAATTATTTTTGTTGGTTTTTTCTGATTTAGATTGATAACACGATGGACATGGCAAAAGAATGCACGGAGGTACTAAAAAGTAATGTGGGCACGTCTATGAAGAGTTTCGCTCGGAGGATGCTCCTTTCATGCCGTAGCAATATGGATGCTTTGGGATGTGCCGAACGTTTAGATCGAGCATTACACGGACCGAGGGGGGGCCGACATAAAAGTGTGAGGGGTAGGCCAGCTGCATTGATGGGGAACGGGACCGTGAGATCAGAGAACGACAAGATTCAACTTCACATCCATCTCACGAACAAGCGCAGGATGAAGAGAGTGGGGAGAGGGTTGTCGGAGACGTACAACAAGAGGAGGGTGGATCTGAACAAATCCCCGACTCGCCAACCACGTTGCGGCGTCGAAACCCTACTCGGAAGAGGCGAGCACCACAACATTACACGCCCGGTGCTTAGCCAATGCATTTTGGAGGTTGTAATTTTTGTTTATTGATTTTGTGGGTTTTAACCTGTTGTAACTAATTATTGGAAAATGTAGTTCTTAAGTGTAAGTGTAGTTGATGTTGTTGTTATTAATTTCTGATAGTCAATTATGGTGGGTAATTTTGGCGGTTGTAGATATGAATTTAGTCGGAGAATATAGGTGATGGCAAAGTATTTGGAATTTGGTGATATTTTCAAGTGTAGCAGCTTCAGCTGCTCTGTATAAATGTAGATTGTTTTATTTTTTTTAAACCTAAGCCGTGGCCCCAAACAACGGCCTAGGTAATAGAAAATTTGTCTTGCTCCAGTTTATAGATATACCCATGGCCGTTGTTGGAAACAACGACCTAAGTTGTAGTAGGAAAATATACAAAATTTGTCTTGCTCTCTGACTTATTGGCTTTAAAAATAGCCAACAAGTCAGAGAGCAGCTCCAGTTTATTGATATACCCAAGGCCGTTGTTGGAGACAACGGCCTAAGTTGTAGGTGAAAAAAATAGAAAATTTGTCTTGCTCTCTGACTCGTTGGCTTTAAAAATAGCCAACAAGTCAGATAGCAGCTCCAGTTTATAGATATACCCAAGGCCGTTGTTGGAGACAACGACCTAAGTTGTAGGTTAAAAAAATAGAAAATTTGTCTTGCTCTCTGACTTGTTGGCTTTAAAAAGAGCCAACAAGTCAGAGAGCAGCTCCACTTTATTGTTTACACCCAAGGTCGTTGTTGGAGATAACGGCTTAGGTTATATGCCAAAAAGACAGCATTTGGAATGCTCTCGACTTGTTGGTATTTAAAAATAGCAACTGGTCAAAGAACCCCTCAATATAATGTTCATACCCTATGCCATTGTCTCCAACAACGGCCTTAGTTTGTAGGCCAAAAATTAATTGGTTGTTTGCATTTTCCAATTTTCTTTTCACCCTTGATGAACAATCTCTGTGGAACTTTATACAAAAGACAGATGAGAACTTGGCTTGTATAACAATTTTATTTTTTTATTTTTTTAATTTGACTACACCTAACTAACCACTACATAATCACGTTGTTTTAATTTGTACATAACAACTCAGAAAATATTTTTTAAAAAAAAACTTTTTGATTCGTTAGGGTTAGGGTTAGGGTTAGTGCTAAAGGGGGTTAAGGGTAGGGTTAGGGTTATTGTAAGGTTAGTGGTTTGGTTTGGCTTCATTGTAGGGGTTAGGGTAGGATTATTTATAGTTGGGAGTAGATAGGTAATAAGTTTCCAGTAGAGAGTTTATGGATATTTAAGTTCTATCATTAATGACATGTGTCTCTCCATTCTTTACGTGCATTGCCTTCTGAACTCTACAAAATAGACGTTCATATGAATAATTTTTTGTTTATATTTTTTATTCAATTCCATTTTTAGGCACGTAACTAAAGAATATATTATATTTTTTGGTTTTTTTTGGTTATATATTATTAATTTTTTGAATAATAATATATAATGTACAAAATCGCTTTACGTTGTTTACAATGAAGACGTTCCTGAAGACATTCACCATACATGCAACTGGAAAGAATTCCACGAGATTGGGAAGAAGAGGTGTGATCACATGTAGTAGAACAAGTTCATTATGGAAAAAACCAATAAGGTAAAAACCCGCATGTAAAGGAAAAACCACATGTAGCTCCCCACATGTGGACCATACTTGGAAAAAACCACATGTTCAATATGGGAAAAACCTAAATTTCATCACAATATATGGGGAAAAACCATATGTATATTCCCACATGTAGTGTTAGACCAAAATTGAAAAATTCACAGGTACATCACCACATGTAGTTTTCCCATTTTTTTGCACTCTTCCGAAAACACTCTCCTAAAATTCATAAACCCATCTCCGAATATCAAAAATATAACCAGGTAATTATGATGGACAAGAAGAAATCAAAAATTAAAAAGTGTCGGTTCGTTGTTTGAGCGGAGAGTAATCAGATCAAACTACTTGGCCAACAAGAAATGGATCTGACTTTTTTTTGGGAAACCGTAACAGAATATGCCACAAGTATATTTGACCACATGTATAAACCAATGTGACCAGTATCCCAAAAAAGTTCATAGATTACTCTCAAACACTACATGTAAACTGTTGCTTCTATGGAAATTTGGGATGTGGAATCTCGTCGTGAAGTAATTGTGTGCAGTTCTTCGAATCACTTTGAAAGGTGGAAGTAATGTGCAAATAAACAAATATACCTATACGATATACAAGTGTGGATTATCTATCTTTTGTATAAATTTCCATAAGTTCATCATGGAAAAAACCAATATGGTAAAACCCCACATGTAAAGGAAAAACCACATGTAGCTCCCCACATGTGGACCATACTTGGAAAAACCCACATGTACAATGAAAGAGCAGACAATTTTTGTATGATTCTCACATGTACATTAGTGATATTATGAACAGAGTGGTGCAGATCCTCTGTTAATAGTGACAGAAGGGAAGAAGATGCAGTTAGAGACCAAGAAGGATAATTATTGCAGACACTTCAATATGGAAAAAACCTAAACTACATCACCACATGTACCTCCCCACATGTACCCTAAATATGGGAAAAACCATATGTACATCCCCACATGTAGTTTAAGGCCAGAAGAGGTATAGAATCTATGCATCAACAAAACTGAAATCCCAGTTAGCGATGGAAAGAAGGCATTCACACCGGCAGAGTTGGCCCTCAAGACAGCAAATTCCAAAGCAAAGACGGCTCTTTATGCAGGGTTGAACAATGAAGAGCTAATGCGATGTGGGCGCAATTGCAAAACAGCCTACGAGATCTGGAACAACATGCTGAAGCGGCATGAAGGAACCGCTTCCGAGGTAAAAGCTAAAGTGAATTTGTGCTTTTATAAATTTGATGTGTTTCGCATGTTGCCAGGGAAGAACGTGGATCAAATGCTCGCTCGGTTTGACATCATTGCTCATGAACTTGTAAGCTTGGGTAAGGGGCTTGATGATGACCGAATGGTCGGAAAGCTCATAAGCTGTCTCACGCTGGAGTGGGACATTAAGGCCGCGGCAATGAGGGAAACTCTTGAAGAGAAGGGATTCGATTACTATACATTTCAAGGAAAGCTAAAAACGTACGAGATGGAAATGTTGGAGACAAAACGATACAGGCAGAATATTGTGATCGAACCGAAGACTCGAGGAGAAAACTATTGCACAAAAAGCTGAAAGGGCTCGACCATCAAAAGCTGACTTAGAACATGAGGAGTCAGACGGGGACATTGCTCTATTAACAAGAAAATTTTGTAAGTACCTCAAAAATAAAATGTATGGCAGGTATCAAGAGGAAAGAGAAAAGGAGAAGAAAGAAGTGTGCTACAAGTGTAAAAAGCCCGGACACATCCGTGCAAACTGCCCCAATCAACAAGACAGGAACAGGAAATATTATCGCTTAAATCCAAGACAGAAGAAGAAGGCTCTAAAGGCGACTTGGCTAGACTCGGACTCAAGTGAGGAAGAGCAAGATCACAGCGACGTCGGTTTTATGGCTCTTGGGAGTGGTGAGGTGCAATCACCTTCTCAAGAAGAGGTAATCGAACAATCCACTTATGATGAACTCGTAGACATATGTAACGATTTGAAAGACTATGCAAAGAAACTAAGTCGTGAACTTAGGCAATATAAACAGAATTCAAATGAAATGCATGACGAGTGCATAACAAAGAATCACAAACTGAAAAATAAGAATGCCCTTATTTGGGTGTGTTACTTTGTCCACCTTCATCAACATGAGCTCCTCGAGTTGTACGATGTGTTTTCGTGGGATATGCAAAGGATAAGAAAGGTTATCAGTGCTATCACCCACCAACTCAAAGGATATTTGTGACTATGGATATTGTGTTGCATGAAAATGAGATATATTTTTCCTCTGAGGATGAACTTCAAGGGGAGTATCGAAGTGAAGTTCAGACTCTTGCCTATGACGAAGTGGTTACCATTCAGACTGAACAATTGGATACAATAGGTGAAAATCTGGATGTAAGTAGTGACGATCACTCGAATGATGCAAGTAGTGACGATCACTCGAATGAAGATTTGGTTGAGGGGGAAGAAGATTTGGTTGAGGGAGAAGACCTCCACGGGGAACTACAATCGGTGTCGAACCTCCTTGAAGATGAGCCGTCAGGATTCATTCCATCACTAGTGTCCTCTCCACCACCAACACCGTCGGAACCCCAAAACCCATCGTCGTCGTTGTCCTAAGCTCCAAGAAGAGAACTCCCGAATCGTATTACTAGAGGTATTCCAAAACCTACTTATGAGCCTGATCCCACTAGTAATGTCAAGTATCCCATGAGTCATTATGTGTCCACTCACCGATTGTCTGAATCAAATAAGTCATTATAAATCAATTATATGTTGTATCTATTCCTAACAGTGTGCAAGAAGCCTTAGCCGACCCAAGGTAAAAAGCAGCTATGGATGAGGAGATGAAGTCCTTGAAGAAGAATGAGATTAGAGAGATAGTCGAACTGCCAGCTATAAAGAAGTCGGTAGGATGCAGATGGATTTATACAGTGACGTATAAGTTTGATGGTTCAATAGAGCGATACAAGGCAAGGTTGGTTTCCAAAGGCTACACCCAAACCTATGGAATTAATTATGATGAAATATTTGCACCTGTGACAAAGTTCAACACAGTTCGAGTTCTACTGTCACTTGCTGTAGACCTTGACTGGTCGTTACAATAATTTGATGTGAAGAATGCTTTTTGCATGGAGAATTGACAGAAGAGGTTTATATGGATCTGTCACCAGGATCAAACAGACACGTCCAACATAGTAATAAAGTGTGTCATTTGAAGAAAGCACTGTATGGTCTCAAGCAGTTGCCAAGAGCTTGGTTTAGGAGATTTACAAAATCAATGAGAAAATTCGAATATTGTCAATGTAACACCCCGCAAAATTGAAAATTACAATTTTGCCCCTGGGCGTTACGCACGTATATTTTGTAATGTATTTCATTACATATTTTGGATTCGTACTATTTATACATTTTCCGTATTGATTTCAGTCAACTAAAATATAATATTTCAATCCCTGGGATTTACGTGCTTTTTACGTGTTTTTGATGCACGTGTTTCCACCACTATGTATAATATTTTCTATAGGTTTAAATTATTTATTCTTATGTATTTAAATCTATTTTATAAAACGAAAATTTATTTTCCCCTTGTTTTGATTAAAATGCATTTTTCAATTTTTTGCACGTATGGTGCACGTGCAAATTTTTTTATTCTCATTTTGCTACTCTCATTTTACTATTTTTAGCATGCCTTTTGATCCATGGACCTATAAACTAAAATGTAGCCCATTAGGAGAGGAGCCCACTAGATAATTAAATAAATTAATTAGTAATGAGCCCATGTAGCAAGCCCACTAGATAATTAAATAAATTAATTAGTAATGAGCCCATGTAGCAAGCCCACTAGATAATCAAACTAATTAATTAGAAGTGAGCCCATGTAGCAAGCCCATTATTAAAATCACAAATTAAGTTATACATGACAAGTTACAATATTAGTACACATTTTTTGAGTTATAGAAATGTGTTCATATTTGTTTGTGCATGTATGCATGCACACACAAATGTATTTGGACCATTTTGTGGGCTAGGTGGTAGAATAATGGAGAGATTAAGTTCATGGAGAGTGGGGAGATGAGAGGTTGGGAGTTTTAGGAGTTAAAAATATGAAGAGGTGAGAATTAAAAAGAGAATTAAAATGAGAAGTTATTAGGTGGGAGATTTTGCAATATAGTCCCTAGCATTGTTCTATAAATAGCAACCCATTTCTCATTCTTTTTCACACCAAAAATAAAATAAACAAGAGAAAGAAAAGAGTGTAAGAAAAAGAAAGAGAGTTATTGTGCTTGGAGGATCTCTTGCTTGGAGCATTTGCTAGGAGGAGAAGAGGACTAGGAGTTGCTAGGAGCAAGAAGAAGCCATTCATTTGTAGTTTTCAACCTTCAAACAAAAGGTGGGTTCTCATACTTTCTAATTTAGAACTATGCATGCTAGTGACAAAATATGAGCATTTTATTTTGATATGTAGTTAAGATTTCATGTTAGTGTTACATGCTATGAATGAAAACAATATTGTTATGATTAAACAAATAATAGGAGATTTTGACTAAAGAGCTAATACCATAGATCATGTTAGAATGCTTGTAAAATATTATGCATGTTAAAAATGTATTCTTTTGTATGAAAAATTTGTTGAAAAATGTTGTTTTATGTTCTAGGGTCATGAATAAGAAAGAAAGATTAATATTGTGTTAGTGGTTGATTTTGTAGTACAAACATGCTAATTTTGATAAATAAAGTAAAATGTGATGGGATAAATATATTGTGTTTATGAATGGTAGAAATATTGTTATGATTAAGAGAACAATTTTCCATCACGATAGTTAAAAATAATAAAATGAATTACTGTCATAAACCATACTAGTATGCATGATTGTAAATGTCGAAATGTATAATTTGTAGGAAGATTGTTGAGACTTCTTAATGAGTTTAAATGCAAATTTTATGTTTGTCGAATATGTGATTTTTCTTTTATGAGAAATTGTTAAAGAATATTATATTTCGACATATGATTAGAGACATGATGAAAAAGAAAAGAGAAGGAAATAATTTTTGTTATTACATGTCGACATATGTTGAAAATACAAACTTTTGCATAAAAGAATTTCTTTGAGATATTCATGGATGATTAAGAGACATGTTTGATCTTAGTACAAATTTTAATTAATATAATGATGGATATAAACTAGTTTTAAGAAACATAATCCTTAATTTTCGAGTTTGGGAAGAAATGCAAATTTTTGTAAAGGAAGGAAAAATCTATTTTTGAAAATGAAGATAGATTATAAAAATAAATTTGAATTTATCTCAGTCAAGAGAAAGTTTATTTCAATATCATAAAGTGTTGGATCTTTGGATAAACGATTTTTAGGTAAAAAGGAAAAAAAATAAAATAAAAATTGTTAAGGGTCAGTCCGGTAAATATTTTCGAAAGTGGACCAGTTTGGTAAATAATTTCAAAAGTGGACCAGTTTGGTAAATAATTTCGAAAGTGGATCAGCTCGGTAATTATTTGGGTTGAGGACAAAATACATTAAGGCCTTCTCCCATTATAATAGTAGAGAAGTAGAGATTAATTAAGAGCATAATTTAGATTTTTAGAAGAAAAGTAAAGTGTTGTTATGAGAATAAATTGTCTCAAGGAGATTATTTCTTTTAAATTGAATACTTGATTAGTATACATGCTCAAATTGGATAATGAGTTTCTGACTTAAGATTTTAATTATTAAAAAGTATGAGATTTATCGTTGTGTGAAATGTTTTTTCTTTTGAAAATGTTATACTCTAAATTTTGTTTAAGAAAGGTTAATGTGGTTGAGATATATTATATGTGCTTAAGTTGCTAAAGAGACTTAAAGTGATGGATTTATGTCATGAAAAGAATTATTGTTTTCAAAGATTGTGAACGAATGAATCATGAGTGATGCAAAGATGAGACATTGATTAAATTATGGATAAGTTAGAGACATGAATATAATAAGTTTAAGACATGATTACAAAAGGGTATGTGTACCCATGTTTCTTGTACATGAAAGATTATGATTAAGAATTAGTAAGACTTCGATTACCGGTAATTTTGAAAGAAAGAATTGATATGATTTTGAGATAATGCCGTCGGGCGATCTCGTATTTTGTAAATAAATCCGGTATCAGGTAAAACTGATTCTAGGGTGATAACATATTCATGTCTTGAACTAAAAAAATAATTAGGCACTTAAGTGAAGATGTGATAAACTTGTGCAAACGTAAATGGGTGCTTCTATATAGTCGGCGGTGGATCTCCGTGGCTATAGACCCAGTTGGTGGACTGTGGTTGCCCCATAGGAGATGGACTGTATTTTATCCGGGACTTAGGGTAGTCGACGGATGTTTACCATACTCCAAAGAATATGTATATACTGGGGCTAGAAGGGCATTTACGGGATTATCATCACGATATAATAGCCAGGGAGGCTGGGATCTGTTAATATAAGCCAGGGAGGCTAGCCAGGGAGGCTGAGATCCGTATCTGTGAAATAACTCTAAAACTTGTTTTATTACTGGGTAGTCTCATGGCGAGGGATCGAACCCTTCAATGTGGAGTACGTAGGCGCTTGCCCTCAGACCTATGTAGTATGGGATGCATAGAATCTGAACAAGTGTGCATTAGTGTCATCCTAGTGTAGAATTGTGTGCATTAGGCATTAAGGCATGACATACACTTATGTTTAGAATAATCACTTTTGACACTTTATATGTTCATTCAATCTTTTGTGGTTTGTTAAAGTATGAGACTGTTATACTATTCCCGGCATAGAGAGGATAGCCGTGTATAACATTTCGTCAGTTGTAAGTAACTGACGAGCCCACAGATTAACATGCAGGTAAAGGACCATACATGAAGCTATGAAGTGGATATGCTGATGCTGCTTTTATTTTAAAGATGTTGTAAATGATTTATTGTAAATTTCATTATTCCGCTGTGTAAAGTTAAGATGTAATTGAACTCTGATGTACTATTGAAAAAGTTTTATTTTCCTTGTAAAATTGTACGAAGTGAAGTAAAGATCCTGTGAAATCTCGAATTTGTCCTTATTCAAAATTCGGGGTGTTACAGATGGTATCAGAGCATGCTTCACAAGTAGTACAAGTTTATAAGGAATGATAAAAAGTGACGATAAATTTGGGAACAAACCAAGAGAGTCCTTCTGTCAACCGGGTGTAAACAACCCTAAGCGACACGGTACTTAAGCGTCTTCGGACCACCGCTAGCTGGGAACCGACTCTTACGGCTAACCCAAGTAAATCCGAACTTGATAGACTAAAGAACTGTTTAGAAAAAGTAATAAGACCATTAACTATAGTCTAGAACCCGTGACACCTTATTGAGTAGTTTCAATATTATTCCTGTGGACACTAGAGTGTGAGTTTCAGTCTATAGAGATTTAAATGTAAGTGATTTACATTTGTGTTGCTCTATACACTGATGTTTTCTCTTTCTTTTGGATGACTGAAGTCGTGAATGAAGTTGTTATTGAACTTGCATTCAATTTCATTCATGATGTTCTCCTCGTATACATTAATATGAGAGTGTATGCGAGCACATTTCCCCCTGGGTATCAGAGTGGCACAGTGGAAGCGTGGTTGGCTTGGACCGTCATTCATGATACCTTACACACTTCCCTCTCAAATTATTTTTATAGATCATTATCATGGTACTTTCTCCATATTC
This sequence comes from Hemerocallis citrina, assembly GCA_017893485.1. Taxonomy (NCBI): domain Eukaryota; kingdom Viridiplantae; phylum Streptophyta; class Magnoliopsida; order Asparagales; family Asphodelaceae; genus Hemerocallis; species Hemerocallis citrina. Next base: position 214,070,388 of record CM030365.1, read on the forward strand.
AATATATAAATTTTTAATAAATATTTTCTTATGTTATTAAATCATTTGAATATTTATTATTTATCTATCTTCCTCAGTCTTGATATTTTAAACCTATTTTTCAAACTTAAAATTTTGTCTTTCATTTATTTATGTCACTTTATGTTTACCCGTTTATATCTACTATTACTTTACGTATTTTGTCAAGTTTTAAATTGCCATTTATTAACTTAATGTTTCAACAACTATTTTCTTCATTTATTATTCTGGATTTTTCTTATGAAATTTTCTTTTGTGCACTCATTTTATTTGATTTTGATTTCTGTATTACCTGATCCTATATATTTTAAACTAAATTGAAATTTTCTACCTATATAAATATGACCTACCATTTGTTTTATTGTCTACATTCGGTACTATTATTGCACAATTGTTTTGATATATTCATTTTTACTATTTACTTTTATAGGTTTACACTTCTTTAATATATTGCATATACTCACTATTTATACAATATCCTTTCTCAAATTTTAACTATCTTTTCATTCTTAGTTATTACTTATATTTTTCCAATGATTTCTATATATATCATATATTTCAATATCATACATATCATTTTACCCTCATCTAATTACATTTTTGCATATACTTGTTTATGCCTATTGTCCTAATTTGCTATACTATATAATTATTGTTTTCAATTGTGTTTTCATCTCGTGTATGTGCTTTACACTATTTTGTCTTAATGTTATAAATTATTTTCATCACTACAAAATTTTGTATATTCAAAAGTATTTCGACGTATGCCTTTTATTTTTTTTCAAATTGTATGTATAATTGTTATAGTTACCTTACAAACTATTTTATTAATTGGTATACAAAGTCATTTTATGTTCAACTAAGCCTCATTCCCAATTATTTTTCCCAAAATCTTATTCAATGGTCATGTTTTAAATTGCTAATTAGATTTCGTTATACAGTTTGCGAATTTTCTACTGTTTATTACATTGATAAATTTTTCTAAATTACCTATTGACCATGTTTGCTTCGCCACATTGTTTTCCGAACTATTTCGAAGGTAACGACTTAATTGACGTTTCCCTTTTATCCAATAGCTTACCTAATATTATTTTTTGTACAAAAGTTTCTCTCAAACTATTCTGTCTACTGTCACATTTTATTTCTTATGCCATTTTCTTATTTTTCTTGTTATGTCTTGTAACATTTGAATATTCATAATTTTCCTATATACAGTTTGTCTTGTTTTCCTCGTTGCATATTTTAAAGTTTGCAGTTTCCTAAATACAAGAATAATATTTTCTGTGACATGTACAAAATACAATCTTTACCTTAGCAAGTTCCGGGGACGGAACTACTCTAAGGGGGGGAGAGTGTAACACCCCGCAAAATTGAAAATTACAATTTTGCCCCTGGGCGTTACGCACGTATATTTTGTAATGTATTTCATTACATATTTTGGATTCGTACTATTTATACATTTTCCGTATTGATTTCAGTCAACTAAAATATAATATTTCAATCCCTGGGATTTACGTGCTTTTTACGTGTTTTTGATGCACGTGTTTCCACCACTATGTATAATATTTTCTATAGGTTTAAATTATTTATTCTTATGTATTTAAATCTATTTTATAAAACGAAAATTTATTTTCCCCTTGTTTTGATTAAAATGCATTTTTCAATTTTTTGCACGTATGGTGCACGTGCAAATTTTTTTATTCTCATTTTGCTACTCTTATTTTACTATTTTTAGCATGCCTTTTGATCCATGGACCTATAAACTAAAATGTAGCCCATTAGGAGAGGAGCCCACTAGATAATTAAATAAATTAATTAGTAATGAGCCCATGTAGCAAGCCCACTAGATAATTAAATAAATTAATTAGTAATGAGCCCATGTAGCAAGCCCACTAGATAATCAAACTAATTAATTAGAAGTGAGCCCATGTAGCAAGCCCATTATTAAAATCACAAATTAAGTTATACATGACAAGTTACAATATTAGTACACATTTTTTGAGTTATAGAAATGTGTTCATATTTGTTTGTGCATGTATGCATGCACACACAAATGTATTTGGACCATTTTGTGGGCTAGGTGGTAGAATAATGGAGAGATTAAGTTCATGGAGAGTGGGGAGATGAGAGGTTGGGAGTTTTAGGAGTTAAAAATATGAAGAGGTGAGAATTAAAAAGAGAATTAAAATGAGAAGTTATTAGGTGGGAGATTTTGCAATATAGTCCCTAGCATTGTCCTATAAATAGCAACCCATTTCTCATTCTTTTTCACACCAAAAATAAAATAAACAAGAGAAAGAAAAGAGTGTAAGAAAAAGAAAGAGAGTTATTGTGCTTGGAGGATCTCTTGCTTGGAGCATTTGCTAGGAGGAGAAGAGGACTAGGAGTTGCTAGGAGCAAGAAGAAGCCATTCATTTGTAGTTTTCAACCTTCAAACAAAAGGTGGGTTCTCATACTTTCTAATTTAGAACTATGCATGCTAGTGACAAAATATGAGCATTTTATTTTGATATGTAGTTAAGATTTCATGTTAGTGTTACATGCTATGAATGAAAACAATATTGTTATGATTAAACAAATAATAGGAGATTTTGACTAAAGAGCTAATACCATAGATCATGTTAGAATGCTTGTAAAATATTATGCATGTTAAAAATGTATTCTTTTGTATGAAAAATTTGTTGAAAAATGTTGTTTTATGTTCTAGGGTCATGAATAAGAAAGAAAGATTAATATTGTGTTAGTGGTTGATTTTGTAGTACAAACATGCTAATTTTGATAAATAAAGTAAAATGTGATGGGATAAATATATTGTGTTTATGAATGGTAGAAATATTGTTATGATTAAGAGAACAATTTTCCATCACGATAGTTAAAAATAATAAAATGAATTACTGTCATAAACCATACTAGTATGCATGATTGTAAATGTCGAAATGTATAATTTGTAGGAAGATTGTTGAGACTTCTTAATGAGTTTAAATGCAAATTTTATGTTTGTCGAATATGTGATTTTTCTTTTATGAGAAATTGTTAAAGAATATTATATTTCGACATATGATTAGAGACATGATGAAAAAGAAAAGAGAAGGAAATAATTTTTGTTATTACATGTCGACATATGTTGAAAATACAAACTTTTGCATAAAAGAATTTCTTTGAGATATTCATGGATGATTAAGAGACATGTTTGATCTTAGTACAAATTTTAATTAATATAATGATGGATATAAACTAGTTTTAAGAAACATAATCCTTAATTTTCGAGTTTGGGAAGAAATGCAAATTTTTGTAAAGGAAGGAAAAATCTATTTTTGAAAATGAAGATAGATTATAAAAATAAATTTGAATTTATCTCAGTCAAGAGAAAGTTTATTTCAATATCATAAAGTGTTGGATCTTTGGATAAACGATTTTTAGGTAAAAAGGAAAAAAAATAAAATAAAAATTGTTAAGGGTCAGTCCGGTAAATATTTTCGAAAGTGGACCAGTTTGGTAAATAATTTCAAAAGTGGACCAGTTTGGTAAATAATTTCGAAAGTGGATCAGCTCGGTAATTATTTGGGTTGAGGACAAAATACATTAAGGCCTTCTCCCATTATAATAGTAGAGAAGTAGAGATTAATTAAGAGCATAATTTAGATTTTTAGAAGAAAAGTAAAGTGTTGTTATGAGAATAAATTGTCTCAAGGAGATTATTTCTTTTAAATTGAATACTTGATTAGTATACATGCTCAAATTGGATAATGAGTTTCTGACTTAAGATTTTAATTATTAAAAAGTATGAGATTTATCGTTGTGTGAAATGTTTTTTCTTTTGAAAATGTTATACTCTAAATTTTGTTTAAGAAAGGTTAATGTGGTTGAGATATATTATATGTGCTTAAGTTGCTAAAGAGACTTAAAGTGATGGATTTATGTCATGAAAAGAATTATTGTTTTCAAAGATTGTGAACGAATGAATCATGAGTGATGCAAAGATGAGACATTGATTAAATTATGGATAAGTTAGAGACATGAATATAATAAGTTTAAGACATGATTACAAAAGGGTATGTGTACCCATGTTTCTTGTACATGAAAGATTATGATTAAGAATTAGTAAGACTTCGATTACCGGTAATTTTGAAAGAAAGAATTGATATGATTTTGAGATAATGCCGTCGGGCGATCTCGTATTTTGTAAATAAATCCGGTATCAGGTAAAACTGATTCTAGGGTGATAACATATTCATGTCTTGAACTAAAAAAATAATTAGGCACTTAAGTGAAGATGTGATAAACTTGTGCAAACGTAAATGGGTGCTTCTATATAGTCGGCGGTGGATCTCCGTGGCTATAGACCCAGTTGGTGGACTGTGGTTGCCCCATAGGAGATGGACTGTATTTTATCCGGGACTTAGGGTAGTCGACGGATGTTTACCATACTCCAAAGAATATGTATATACTGGGGCTAGAAGGGCATTTACGGGATTATCATCACGATATAATAGCCAGGGAGGCTGGGATCTGTTAATATAAGCCAGGGAGGCTAGCCAGGGAGGCTGAGATCCGTATCTGTGAAATAACTCTAAAACTTGTTTTATTACTGGGTAGTCTCATGGCGAGGGATCGAACCCTTCAATGTGGAGTACGTAGGCGCTTGCCCTCAGACCTATGTAGTATGGGATGCATAGAATCTGAACAAGTGTGCATTAGTGTCATCCTAGTGTAGAATTGTGTGCATTAGGCATTAAGGCATGACATACACTTATGTTTAGAATAATCACTTTTGACACTTTACTTGTTCATTCAATCTTTTTGTTGATTTGTTAAAGTATGAGATCGTTATACTATTCCCGGCATAGAGAGGATAGCCGTGTATAACATTTCGTCAGTTCTAAGTAACTGACGTGCCCACAGATTGATATGCAGGTAAAGGACTATTCATGGAGCTATAAAGTGGATATGCTGATGCTGTTTTATTTTAAAGATGTTGTAAATGTTTTATTGTAAATTTCATTCTTCCGCTGTGTAAAACCAAGTTGTAATTGAACTCTGATGTACTATTGAAAAAGTTTCAAATTCCTTGTAAAATTGTACGAAGTGAAGTAAAGATCCTGTGAAATCCCGAGTTTATCCTTATTTGAAATTCGGGGTGTTACAGTCAAAGTAATTCAGATCATACCATGTTCCTAAAAAAGAAAGAAGATAAGATTACTGCTCTAATTATATATGTGGATGATATGATAGTAATCGGAGATGATCCTGACGAGGGAAAAGAACTACCGAGTTACTTAGCACAAGAGTTTGAATGAAGGATCTTGGCCCTTTGAGATATTTTCTTGGTATTGAAGTTTCTCGCTCTAGAAATGGTTTATTTCTGTCTCAAGAAAGTATGCTCTTGATTTGTTTAAGGAAACAGAAATGTTTGATTGTCAGCCTATTAATACATCATTAGAACGAGGACAGAAACTTTGCAATGATCCAGATCAGGTACCGTGTGATAAGAAAATATATCAGAGATTGGTAGGACGGCTGATGCATCTTGCACATACGCGGCCGGATTTATCATATGCCTTTAGTGTGGTGAGTCAGTTTATGCATGCACCTCATGAACAACACATGATACCGTGATGAGAATTATGAGATATATAAAGTTTGCTCCAGGAAAAGGAGTCTTGTTTGTGAAACATGGTCACTTGAAGGTTGAGGCATATTATAACACCCCCAATTTTTTTTTCTTTTCAAATCTATAACTCCAATTTCAATTCTTTCAATTTCTATGTCACTTTAAACATAAACTAAGTTATTTATATTTCAATTAAAATTTTGGCAGAGTTTTCCCTGAAATTTCTGCCCCGAAACACAAAAAGCTTACGGTATTCTGCTCTAAATTTCGTAGCTCACAACACAAGCAATATTTTCATAGGCTCTTTAGGCCAAAATGAGCAGAAACACATAGGCAATATAAATATCATGCTCTGGGGGCCAAACTCATAATAGAATATCAATTATCAAATAAAAACCATAAATTTCTTTGAAAACGTAGTAAATTTTTTAGAAAAAATCTTGTAAAACATACCACATGGCCTGATACTCCACAACGAGATGGGTATGGGTTAAAAACATAACATACTACCCCACTATACCCATCATCGTCATTTACATGTTTATACATCCAAAATAAAACTTAAACCATAAATCTCACTATTCATATCACTAACTTATACAAAAATTTCAAAGTAAAAGAATCCACTCAACTAAATCTACACCTCGCCTCTGCACTACTGAGGACCTACAATAGTAAAGGGTCTAGGGTAGTCCTGGGACTCCCCTAACCCCCCAAACACTAAGGGGTTAGCTATTTCTACTGTGAGTATAATTTACTAGTCCAGCAAAGAATTAAACTGTATAAAGAAAATAGATTGAACTTACAAATATCAAGATAGTATGATTCAACCTGAAATCTGAACATAAAAACATCATAAATGCGACATTATGTCAAAGTACTCTTCTAATTTGCACTCATCTACATATCCATAACTTAACACACATCACTATATGCATCACACTAATATCACTTATAACTTTATTTTACATTCACATAATATTAAATCATACATACACACTTTCTTTATCTTGTACTCTTTTCCATACCACAATTTGTTCGAAATATTCACATTAATTTCTCACACATAATTCCATCATGGTTAATCTCATATACTTTACTTTTCATATTTAATCACATACACAATATTCCTCTTTTCATGAATATCTTCACATCACCATTTCTTTATTTTAATTTCTAATTATATTATGCAATTACTTTGTTTTACATACTTAGTTAATCACATATTTCACTTACCATTATTTTCATTTACAAATTGATGGCTTACATTCCTTCATACTCATTTTCCTTCATATTCATTTTCTTTCTCCTTCTCATATTATATAGCATCACACTCATCAACCTTACAACATATTGATATTTATTCTTATCATATTTATTCTCATCACATAACTTCACATTTATTCAATCATATATTATCACATTCCTTTTTATCGCATTTTATCACATATATTCATTCTACCGTATATCATCACATTCATTCGTTTTCATCGCATCTTGTTCACATGCAGTCAATCTCATAATATCACATTCATTCATATCCTATAACACATGTCATAATATCTCGTAATACATTAAATTTCATTCTCATTATATTTTACAGTTTATCTACTCTTCATTCTGATTTCATCTTACAAATTATTTTAATGCTCATTCTTAGTTTATCATATATCTTGCTTTATAATTCATTCTCATCCCATCATACAATTTCAGTTACTTCTCATTATTATCAATAGTATATCTTACTTTCATTTTTATTTACATACTCATAACTCATTTTCTTTAATTCTCGTCTTCATTCATATACACATTTTCGGTTACTTGCCACATTCATTTCAAATCATGCACTTGTTTTACTTTCTCATTTCCACTTTACACCGAATACTTTCTTTTCTTTTTCATTCTCATATCATATTTCACATCATATGTTTCCTTTATTTGCTCATTTCTCTTTTCATTTCACATCAATCACTTTCTTTTAGTAATTCATTCTCATTTCACTTCAATCACTTTCTTTACTAACTCATTCTCATTTCACTTCATTCTCTTTCTTTACTAACTCATTATCACCAATATATATCACAAACATGCACCACACATACACAGGTTTCAAAAAAATCACAAATCACTTATTTCGTCTATTTAAGCATTATAACATCCCATTATATTGTGCTAGCCCATACACCATGCTCCATGTACTCAAAATCACCTATAAGGCCTTATATGCCCAAAAACATGCAAGAAACATGCACGGGATATAAAAAGTGCATAAACCGCATAATCTACCGATTTTTATGCTTTAACACATCACCTTAACCTACAATTCACATTTTATATACTCAGAATCATTAATTTTTCCAAATAACACAAAAACCCATTTTCGGCCCTTTAAAAATCTATATTTTTCCTCAAACTCAAAATTAGCCATAACTCCTTCAATATATATTAGAAAACCACGAAACTTGACCACAACATAGAGAATATGCAGATGCATCATACTCACCTGAAGAATCGAGCAAACGATGTCCCACGTCCGCCCAGTAGCCAATCAAAATTCACTTTTTCACACCTATACGAAAAATTATAGATCTTTTTAGCCAAACACTCAAAATGCAAGCTATCTGTTGACTCTTAGTTTGGTGTGCATAAAACGTGTCTATAAATACTAATAAGTTTAAGTTGAGTTATTCAGATTTTTATGATCAAATAATATCAATAAGAGATTCAAGAGAGAGCTAAGAATATGCAAAGAAGGAAAGTAATAAAGAAAGTTTGTAAAATCAAGCAAAGAAGAAGTTATTCAAAAATAGCACATGTTGATTAGTGCCTAAGAAAGCTATCAAGACCAGTTATTTTCATTCCATATTTGTGAGATTTTATCGGTATTTGATTGATTAATGATTTATTAGTATATGGTAAGAATATAAAGTGGATTCGTCATGAACGACACGATTGCGGTCGACTGCACTTCATATCGGTCGACTGCACCACAATCGACTGCACATTATAGAAATATAATGAAACAGTTGACCATTCATCTTTCGACTTTTCGTTTAAAGATGAACGGTCGACCGTCCCTTAATTGCGGTCGACGGTAACTTGCGCTGTTCACCTTTTTGGAATGTATAGTTTCTTTTTTTGATAGATACACTTCCTAGTCTATATATTTGGACGAACCCACTATGTATTCTTCACCTATTACTTTGAGAAAAATCTTCTACACTAATCAATTCAACAATCAATCCGAGTGTGTGTGATAATTATTTGTTTTATTCGGTCAGGATCATTAAAGATCTTAAGTTTTTCTTTTCTTCCACTTCGGGACGGGACTTGTGTTAGAAGTCCTGTGAGTGTAATAGGTCTCTCGACCTGAATCCGAGAAACACTGTACAAAGGTTTGAGTATAGTGGAATGCTTGTGGCGGAGAATTGCTACAGGTAGGTGGTGTGGACGTAGACTTGGGGGTCGAACCACGTTATATCGCTGCGTCATTTATGCTTGATGTGTTTGCATTTCTTATCTCTTCTCATTTACTTTGTAACTCAGTTTTAATTTTTCTTTTATTTTTTTAATTCCGCATAATCACCCTATTCACCCCCCTTAGGGTGATTTACAGTGATATCAGAGCGAGGTGCTTATCAAAAGCTTAAAAGCTTAAGCAAAAGGTCCAATGGCCGAAATCCCTCCTCCCGAAAACTTGTACTCATCGGAGCCATTCTTCTTCAATGGGACAAGTCTTACACGCTCACCATATTTTGATGGAAAATGCTATGATGTTTGGAAAGTTCGTATGTCTCATTTCTTATAGATACTTGGAGAGGAAGTATTGAATGTGTGCATAAACAAAACAGATATTCCAGTCAGCGATGGAAAAATGACATTCTCAAAAGCAGAGCTGGCACTAAAAACCGCAAATTCCAAAGCTATGACGGCTCTCTATGCAGGGTTGGACAATGAGGAATTAGTGCGATGCGGGCAAAATTGTAGGACAGCATACGAAATTTGGAACAACATGCTAAATCGGCATGAGAGAACCGCTTCTGAGGTAAAAGCTAAAGTAAATTTATGTTTCTATAAGTTTGATGTTTTTCGTATGTTGCCAGGAGAAAACGTAGATCAAATACTTGCCCGTTTCGATATCATTGCACACGAGCTTAAGAGCTTACGTAAGGGGTTGGATGATGACCGAAAGGTCGGAAAACTCATAAGTTGTCTCACACCGAGTGGGATGTAAAAGCTGTTGCAATGAGGGAAACCCTTGAGGAAAGGAGTTCAATTACTACACCTTCTAAGGAAAGCTGAAGACATACGAGATGGAGATGACAGAAACCAAAAAATACAGGCAGAACATCGGGATTGAACAAAAAACCGAAGAAAGGACCATCGCCCTAAAAGCAGAAAAATCCCGACCATTAAAAGCAGATTTAGACCGTGAAGAGTCAGACGAAAACATCACCTTATTGACTAAGCAATTTCGTAAGTATCTCAAACATAAAATATATGGCAGGTACCAAGGAGAAAAAGATAAAGATGACGTATGCTACAAATGCAAGAAGCCTGGACACATTCGAGAAAATTTTCCTGTCTCACAAGACAGGAATATGGACTACTACCACTTAAATCCGGGATTGAAAAAGAAGGCGTTGAAGGCAACGTGGCTAAACTCAAACTCAAATGAGGATGAGCAAGGTCACAACGATGTTGGCTTCATGGCTCTTGTGAATGGTGAGGTGTAATCACCATCTCAAGAACAGGTAATCGAAGAACTCACTTTTGATGAGTTAGTATATATGTGTAATGGATTAAAAGATTATGCTAAGAAATTGAGTCGTGAACTAAGACAATATAAACAAATTCCAAATGAATCTCATGACTCTTGCATCGCTATAAATGAAAAAATAAAAAATAAAAATTCAAGTCATTTAGAAAAGATCATGATGTATTGCTTGAGGAAAATGAACTCTTAAAACAACAAATTTAAGAATCCCTAGCAACACATGATGAACACTTAAGAGAAATTCATGAGAAATTTGGTTATATTGTTAAGCTCACTGGTGATTTAAAAGAATGTAAAAGAAAAATTGATAAGGTAGTGGAATGTTGTAACGAAGATGTTGAGCAAAATATAATACTTGATGCTACACTCGAAACTCTTCGTTGAAACACAAAAGACGATGAGATGACTAGGAAAAGACTTTGTAAAAGAGTAATTGATCTCGAAAAAATTGTTAAAATATGAAGGGTCCAGTTACCTTGTTACAAAAAATTCAAGATCTTATCATGATAATCGAGGGGTTGGTTACGAAGAGCCAATACACCATCAAAAACCAAAATCATCATGTCATATACACATGCACAGTCATCAACATAATCACAAACCAACTCAAAACCATATAAGTATGCATGACCCAAGGCATAATCGAATCACATGTCACTACTGCTGTAGACTATGGCATATTTCTTATAATTGTTCATTAAATAGGAATACTAATTTTATTTGGATAAGAAAAAATGTAATTGCAGGTTCAAAACAAACTTGGGCACCCAAAATTATACCTACCAATCTTGATGTAGGTACCTTAGCGTATCAATACTAAAGATTGGTGATACCTTGATAGTGGATGCTCAAACCATATGACAGGTGACAATAGATACTTTACATCACTATCAAGGGAAAGAGGGAAGGATATCATCATTGGAGATATTAGCACTGGTCAAACCATTGGTAAAGGTAAAATAAACTTTGGTTCTTCATGCTCCATTGAAGATGTTCTATTGGTAAGAGGTTTGAAACACAATTTAATTAGTGTCAGTCAATTATGTGACAAAAGTTATACTGTTACTTTTGATAAAAATGCATGCACTCTACTACATAGCAATAAATTTTGTTTACTTCTCGCTAACAAATGTAACAATGTATATGTTATAAAATCTAATGAATTAGCACAGGAAAATATGAGATGCTTTATTGCTAGAAATGAGGATGGTTGGTTATGGCATCGGAGACTTGGACACACAGCCATGGATAATCTCAACAAACTTGTAACAAGGAGATTGTGAGGGAGATCCCTAAAATCAAATTTGAGAAAGATAAACCTTGTGAGTCGTGCTAGTTCGGTAAGCAAACTAAAAGTTCTCACAAGCCCAAGAAAATGGTATCAACTTCTAGATCCCTTGAACTCTTGCACAGGGATCTATTTGGACCATCACGAACACGTAGTAATGGAGGTGCACGATATGCCTTTGTGATTGTTGATGATTATAGTAGATTTACTTGGGTTGTCTTTTTGTCACAAAAAGATGACACATTGTATGTTTTTCAAAAATTCTGTCGTCGAGTGGAAAATGAGAAAAACCTCACCATTGTTACTATTCGTAGTGATCATGGTGGGGAAATTCAAAACGAACTCTTCACATCATTCTGTGATAAAAAAGGAATAAAACATGAGTTCGCTTGTCCTCGCACTCCCCAACAAAATGGAGGATGTCGAAAGGAAAAATCGATCTCTTCAAGAAATGGCCCGAAGCATGCTTAGTGAAAAAGATTTACCTAAATTATTTTGGGCAGAGGCGGTCAATATAGCATGTTATACAATTAACCAAGTAATCATTAGGAAATATCTTGAGAAAACAGCTTTTGAACTATATTATGGCAAAATTCTCAACTTAAGTTACTTTCGCGTCTTTCGGTGTAAAGTGTTTTTTTTAAATACTCTTGATAATTTGGGAAAATTTGATCGTACAAGTGATGAAGGCGTATTCTTAGGATATTCCTTAAGTAGCAAGGCATATCGTGTATTTAATAAAAGAAGATGCACCATTCAAGAATCCATTAATGTTATATTTGATGAAACTAATCCCTACACCAAAGAAATATTGCATGTTATTGATGATGATGAGACATGTGTTCGTGTTGAAAAGAAACTGGTACACATTGACCAAGAACCAAATGTGGATTCTCAAAATCATAAGCCTCCTCAAAATAAAGATGCATTCAAATCCCAAATAGACGAATTGCATACACAACTAATTGATGTCATGGAAGATGATCATATACAACATCCACCTTCTACCAATGAAAGGCTCCCTACATAGAAAATCATGTCTAGTCATCCACCAAATCTTATATGGAGTGATATGTCGAAAGGGGTAACTACTCGCACACAAGCTTAAAATTTCATGTGTTTTTCCGCTTTCGTTTCTATACTTGAACCGAAGAATATTAACGAGACTGCAAGATAATGACTGGATCATTGCAATCCAAAAAGAACTTAATCAATTCGAAAGGAATCAAGTATGGAGACTTGTTCCTAGACCTCACCATATGACCATACTTGAAACTAAGTGGGTATTTAGGAACAAGTTGGATGAATCCGACACTATTACTAGAAATAAGGCATGTCTTGTTGCACAAGGTTATAACCAACAAGTAGGTGTCGATTTTGATGAAACTTTTGCACCTGTTGCACGGCTTGAAGCCATTCGTATTTTACTTGCTTTTGCTTCTTACATGAACCTTACTCTCTTTCACATGGATGTCAAAAGTGCTTTCTTAAATGGTTTTATTTCGGAAGAAGTATATGTTGCATAACCACCGGGATTCACTGATCCCAAACACCCAAATCATGTATTCCGTCTTGATAAAGCTTTGTATGGTTTGAAGCAAGCTCCTCGTGCTTGGAATGAACGATTAAGTTCATTTTTACTTCACATAGGCTTTTCTAAAGGAAAAGTAGACACTACACTTTTTATAAAACATGTTTTCAAAGATATTTTAATCGTTTAAATTTATGTTGATCTACTAATGAAAATCTTTGCAAGGAATTCTCAAAGCAAATGCAGGATGAGTTCGAAATGAGTATGATGGGTGAACTAACTTATTTTCTTGAACTTCAAATACAACAAAGAAAGGATGGTATCTTCATAAATCAATCCAAATATGCAAAGGAACTACTGAAAAAGTTTGGGTTTGAAAATGCAAATGCTTACAAAATACCTATGGCAACTACCACTAAGCTTTTCAAGGATGAATCTGGTAACAATGTTGATATTTCTACTTATCGTAGTATGATTGGTAGTTTGCTTTACATTACTGCATCTCGGCCAGATATCATGTTTAGTGTATGTTTATGTGCACATTTTTAATCGTGTCCCAAAGAATCGCACCTGGTTGCTGTTAAGCGTATCATTTGATACTTTAAAGGCACACCAAATACCGGATTTTGGTACCAGAAAAATAGAAACTTCTCTCTTGTAGGGTACTCTGATGCAGATTACGCCAGCAGCTTAACAGACAGAAAAAGTACTAGTGGCACATGTCACTTCTTGGGAAACTGTCTTGTCTCATGGGCATCTAAGAAGCAGAATTCTGTAACTCTGTCTACTGCCAAAGTCGAATATATCGCCGCCGGATCCTACTTTGCGCAGGTATTATGGATGAAACACACTTTAGAGGACTACAAGGTATTTTTTGATCATATTCCAATTAAATGCGATAATACTAGTACTGTTCATATGACAAAGAATTCTGATCAACATAGTCGCACAAAACATATTGAAATTCGGTATCACTTTATTAAAGACCATTTTCAAAAGGGAGATATTATTCTTGACTATGTTTCCACTGGTTCTCAACTTGCTGATATCTTTACTAAGCCTTTAGATGAAAACTGATTTTATTTTTTGAAAGGAGAATTGAATGTTTTTTATATTTCTGCTTAAAATTGGGTTTTGGTCGACTAGACGGTCGACTGTACTACTGTGAAGGTGTACAGTCGACTGGGCGGTCGTTGTTTTGTTTTCTACGAGTTTTTCAAAAATTGGACTTCAGTATTTGTAGTCGACCGAACGGTCGACCGGTTCGCTCTCTGTCTTTCGTTTTTCAACAGGTTTGTGTTTACTGGGTGTACAGTCGACCAGTTTGCTCTCGGGTTAGTTCTTTGTTTTATGAACTAAAATAATTTTTGCGGTCGACCGTGCGGTCGACCGGCTTCTTCCCTGGTTGCCTGTTTTTAATATTTGCTATCTGCTATGAGTTTGGTTTCTTGAAATTTACTCTGTTTCTTTTGCACTTTGCCACGTGTTTGTATTGGGAAAATCTCAAATTTATGATATCATGAAGAGCTCTCACTGTATATCAAAGAGCCTAGCGATCAACGGTATCATGTAAGAAGATTTTCCTTCTGTTCTTTACAAAATATTCTATTCCCCAAATTAATCTCATGTTTTCCTTACTGTATGGTACTTTATTTTAAAATGGATTTAGGGGGAGTATGTTAAATGTTATTTTTGCCCCCTCTTGGTGTGTTCCAAAAGGGGGTTAATTTTTTATGAATGTTTTTAACTAAAAATTACTAAAAATAAATGTTTCTTCTTAAATGTTTCTCTCACTATATATCTTCTACGAATCTATGATGCTCTGTATAACAGGAAGTATTGAATTAAGGGAGAGTATTTACAAGTCTCTCTTAAATGCTCTTTATCTAAATATCTCTTAAATGCTCTTTATCCATGAAAATCTGTGTTACAGGAAGTATTGAATTGAGGGAGAGTATTTTTATGCATTACGGTTTATTTTTATTTTCAACATTTAAAAACATGTTTTGTTCACACTAAAAAAGGGAGATTGTTGACTCTTAGTTTGGTGTGTACAAAACGTGCCTATAAATACTAATAAGTTAAGTTGAGTAGTTCAGATTTTCAGGATCAAATAATATTAATAAGAGATTCAAGAGAGAGTCAAGAATATGTAAAGAAGGAAAGTAATAAAGAAAGATTGCAAAATCAATCAAAAGAAGAAGTTATTCAAAAAGAGCACATATTGATTAGTGCCCAAGAAAGCTATCAAGACCAGTTGTTGTCATTCCATATTTGTGAGATTTTATCTGTATTTGATTGATTGATGATTGATTAGTATATGATAAGAATATAAAGTGGATTCGTCATGAACAGCACGATTGCGGTCGACCGCACTTCATGTCGGTCGACCGCACCACAATCGACTACACATTACAGAAATATAATGAAACAGTCGACCATTCATCTTTCGACTTTTCGTTTAAAGATGAACGGTCGACTGTCCCTTAATTGCGGTCGACCGTAATTTTTTTGGAATGTATAGTTTCTATTTTTGATAAATACACTTTCTTGTCTATATATTTGGACGAACCCACTATGTATTCTTCACCTATTACTTTGAGAAAAATCTTCTGAACTAATCAATTCAACAATTAATCCGAGTGTGTGTGATAATTATTTGTTTTATTCAGTCAGAATCATTAAAGATCTTAAGTTTTTCTTTTCTTCCACTACGGTGAGATTGACGGGACTTGTGTTAGAAGTCCTGTGGGTGTAATAGGTCTCTCGGCCTGAATTCGAGAAACACTGTACAAGGGTTTGAGTATAGTGGAACGCTTGTGGCAGAGAATTGCTACAGGTAGGTGGTGTGGACGTAGACCTGGGGGTCGAACCACGTTATATTGCTGCGTCACTTATGCTTGATGTGTTTGCATTTCTTATCTTTTCTCATTTACTTTGCAACTCGGTTTTAATTTTTCTTTTATTTTTTTAATTTCGCACAATCACCCTATTCACCACCCCCCCCAGGGTGATTTACACTATCTACTTCCAAATTCGAATCCATCTTCATCCACACGTTATAAATAGCGAGTGAAAGAGTAAAGCAAGTACATGATTTGAAATGAATGCGGCAAGTAACCGAAAATGTATATATGAATGAAGATGAGAATTAAAGAGAATGAGTTATGAGTATGTAAATGAAAATGAAAGTAAGATATACTATTGATAATAATGAGAAGTAACTGAAGTTGTATGATGGGATGAGAATGAATTATAAAGCAAGATATATGATAAACTGAAAATGAGCATTAAAATAATTTGTAATATGAAATCAGAATGAAGAGTAGATAAATTGTAAAATATAATGAGAATGAAATTTAACCTATTACAAGATATTATGACATGTGTTATAAGATATGAATGAATGTGATATTATGAGATTGACTGCATGTGAAAAAGATGCGATGAAACAAATGAATGTGATGATATACGGTAGAACAAATATATGTGATAAAATGTGATAAAAAAGAATGTGATAATATATGATTGAATAAATGTGAAGTTATGTGATGAGAATAAATATGATAAGAATAAATATCAATATATTGTAAGGTTGATGAGTGTGATGTTATGTAGTATGAGAAGGAGAAAGAAAATGAATTTGAAGGAAAATGAGTATGAAGGAATGTAAATCATGAATTTGTAAATGAAAATAAATGGTAAGTGAAGTATGTGGTTAACTACGTATGTAAAACATGGTAATTGCTAAAGAAATGGTGATGTAAAGATATTCATGAAAAGAGGAATATTGTGTATGTGATTAAATATGAAAAGTAAACGAATTATATATGTGAATTAATATAGTGCTATATCTTTGAATATAAAGTGAAGAAATTATCTACATGAACTGATATGATGTGGTGTATATGAGATTAACCATGAAGGAGTTATGTGTGAGAAATTAATGTGAATATTTCGAACAAATTGTGGTATGGAAAAGAGTACAAGAAATAAAGAAAGTGTGTATATATGTATGATTTAATATTATGTGAATGTAAAATAAAGTTCTAAGTGATATTAGTGTGATGCATATAGTGATGTGTGTTAAATTATGGATATGTAGATGGGTGCAAATTAGAAGAGTACTTTGATATAAAGTCGCATTTATGATGTTTTTATGTTCAGATTTCAGGTTGAATCATACTATCTTGATATTTGTAAGTTCAATCTATTTTCTTTATACAGTTTAATTTATTTGCTAGACTAGTAAATTATACTCACACCAGAAATGACTAATTATTTAGTGTTTGGGGGGTTAAGGGAGTCCCAAGACTACCCTAGACCCCCTACTATTGCAGGTCCTCAGTAGTATAGAGGCGAGGCTTAGATTTAGTTGAGTGGATTCTTTTACTTTGAAATTTTTGTATTAGCGATATGAATAGTGAGATTTATGGTTTAAATTGTATTTTGGTAGTATAAACATGTAGATAATGATGATGGGCATAGTGTGGGTAGTATGTTATGTTTTTGACCTGTACCCATGTAACATCTATTTTTTTAATTCCTCAATTATTTGATTTAATTATTTTTAAATATGTTTCTGAGTATATTTACCCCTATTAATTGATTTTATTAGTATTAGAATGATTAAATTGATATTTTGGGGTAAACGAGAAAAATTGAAAATATCGGAGTTTTGAGATGAGTTTTCTCGGAGACGACGAATACGATTTGACCCAAAATTTTTCTGGGGCATTTGTTCATTATAGGGGGTTTAAATTTCGAGTTATTAAATTATGGTTTGAAATTGAAAGTAGTTTTCCAAAAATATTGCGATATTCGTCTATATACATATTTATATGTATTGCTATCGTTCGTAATTATTGATTTGATTACAATTATGCATATTATGCAATATTATTCTTATATATATATATATTCTTTAATTAATTTAGTTATTTGGTAGAGTTTATTTAATTGGAGTTCATGTTGAAAGATGAACTTAGGACATAAAAGTAAAGGAAAAGTCAAAGAGGGGTTTATATACAATTTTTTTTTTTTAATTTCTTTCTTTCCTCCTTCCCCTTCACGTCCAGAACCCCCCCCCCCCCCCCCCCCCCCCATTTCTTTCCTTGCCTTCTTCTTTCGGCCAAAAAAAAACCCCATTCAAGACCCCATTTTTAGGGTTTTCCAATTCCTATCAAATCTCCACCAAATTTCTAGAAATTTTTAGGGTTTTGGCTAATTGAAGGGTATTCTTTTACGTGGTGGTGTCGGTTATCGAGAAAGTTTCATGAAGGTATGATAAATTGTATAATAGTTTATTGGATTATATGCTTTTCATTTATTTTACGAGAAATTGATGTAGGGAGATGGATAGAGCATATAGAACATGTTAGGAGTTAGAATTTGTGTTTATAATAATGAAATTGAGAAGTGGTAATTTTGGCATAAAGCCAAATTTTAGAGTATGTGAAGTTGGGTAAGAAATTTGATTCTAGTGAGTTTAGAAAATGCATAGGAGATTGTGGAGTAGTGTGGAAGTGTTAATATGAATTTAGGATGATTTTTATAGACTTAGAATTTAGTGAAAATGATTGAGAATGAATGTATATATATATATATATATATATATATATATATGCATGCCGGGTGTTCGGTGGAATGCCCAAGCGAGACTGAGGTGAGAATTTGTTACCTTCAGAGGTGTAATTGAGTCTTATTATTGTTGTTAACCCTAATTTGAGATATTAGGAAGAAGAGATCGAAGAAATTAGGAGATAGGGAATTTTCTCATTAATAAGCTTCCGATCAATGAGTGAGTTTTGTATTGGGACCCGAATTTGAAATCTATCGATGTAGCTCACCTACATATGTCATTTGTGACGCGTGGGTGAAGACGGATTTGAATTTGGAGGTTCGTAGGTCACGTTATGAGTTTTAAGCTAATCGGTTCCATAATTTTCCAATTAGGTGGAAAAAGTTGAACTTCGACAGGCTACCGGGCGGACGTGGGACGTCGTTTGCTCGATCCGTCAGGTGAGTATGTTGTATTTATAAATATTTTATATTGTGGCCGAATTTTGTGGCTTTTTGATATATTTTGTGGAAGTTATGTCAAAAGTTGATTTTTAATGAAAATACAGATTTTTAAGGGGTCCAAAAGGGGTTTTTGAGATATTTGGTGAAATTAACTATTTTAAATATATGAAACCTATATTATGGGTTAATGTGATGTGTTGAAGTATAAAAACTAAATATATTGAATTGCTTATGCATATTTTTATCCCGTGCATGTTTCGTGCATGTTTTTGGGTATATAGGTCGATATAGGTAATTTGGTATATGCGGAGCCTTGTGTATGGGCTAGCAGGCTACGGATAGACGTTATAAGATGTAATTAGACAAAATTAGTGATTGTGATACTGTTTTGGAAACCTGTGTATTTATAGTGCATGTTTTATGTTTATTTTGGGGCATATAAGCCCTTATAGGTGATTTTACTTACATGGAACGTGGTGTATGACCTAGAATGCTATAATTGGATATTATGAGATTTAATTAGAGGAAATAAGTGATTTTGGTCCCTTTTCTTGGAAACCCGCATGTGTGGTGTATGTTTGTGTATATATATATCATGATATTGACTCGGGATGTGATAATTGATGAAATTAGTAAGTGGGTATATGTTTACATTATAATTATGTTCGAAGTGAATTAATGGATAATAATATGATATTATAATGTGATGAAGTATACATTTTGATACTTTTACGATATGGAATAACATAATGTAGTTCTTTTATTACTATTATAATCTTGGCGCATTAATAATATGCATTAATATGATATGATGGTTTTATATGTTGAATGACAGAATGTATGCATAATGTGGTATAATGATGTGATGATTAATATTGTGGACACTGGATATGCATTAAATGGTAAGATAAAAGATAAGATGGTACGTGTTAATAAAATGTGTTATTAATTCACATGATTAAAGTCAAGGTTGTGGCAATTATTGAATTCATAAGTGAAATGCGTGTGTTGATAAAGTAAGCTGAAAAGATGAAATGATTAATGCTAATAACAGATGATTTTGTTGATCAGTGCCTACAGCAATCCTAGGGGTTTGGGCTAGACCTCCTAATACCCAAGGACCGGCTTGGGGTGCGGTGTTTTTCCCTCCTGGCTTCGGCTGGGAGGAAGTACCCAGTTTATCTGGGGTGCGGTGTTTTATCGCCCAAGCTATCGGCTTGAGGCCCGGTTTTCCTCGATGACAGCTGTCGCGAGGAAGTACCCAGTTTATCTGGGGTGCGGTGTTTTTCCCTCCTGGCTATCGGCTGGGAGGAAGTACCCAGTTATCTGGGGTGCGGTGTTTTTCCCTCCTGGCTATCGGCTGGGAGGAAGTACCCAGTTTATCTGGGGTGTGGTGTTTTTCCCTCGATGATAGACGTCGCGAGGAAGTACCCAGTTTATCTGGGGTGCGGTGTTCCCTCGCTGGCATAGGCTGGGAGGAAGACGTAGCCTCGGACGAGTAAGACTCTGTGTGAGCATCGGTCCGCGTGTTTTACTGGGCTGTCAGCTTTCAGTATATTGGGATACTGTGGCTCACTGGTCGACAAACTAATAAAATAACTAAGTGTTAATAAAAATGTGAAAGTACAGAAAGCGAATTGTGAATTGTGGATGAGAAAGAAAGTAGTTGTGAATGAAGTAAATGTGAAGGAAAACGAGTTATGAGTTAGTGTATGAAAAGAAGTGATAAATGTAGTACGTGGTTAATTTAAAATGAAATTAATAAAAGAGACATGTGTTCTTATGAATAGTACGAAGTAATTGTATTATGTATGTGATCATTAAAGTAAAATACAGTTGATACGAGTTGTACCTTGGAATTGTGTCAAGGAACTACCTGCCCGCTATTTCTGTGGAAATGGTGGGAACTACCTGCCTTGGCATAATTCGCAGGGTGAGTTGATATAATAGTGGTAATGATTGATGGAAATGAGAAATAAAGTAAAGTGAAGATGCTTAGTGATTGAAGTGAATTAATAATCAAGCTTTCGGCTTGAGATGTGATGTGATATTACTCAAACTGTGTGTTTGAGGTGCAGTAATTATTACCCAAGCTATCGGCTATGGGGTGTGATATGTTGTGGTCCCAAATTGTGTTTGGGGATTAAGTGAAAATGATGATAAAACTTATTGTTTATAAGAAAAAGAAATTACTAAAGTGGTATAATGAGATGGGAATAAGCTATAAAGCATGTTTTTGATGTACTGAGTATAAGCATTCTATTAATGATGTGTTAATGTTGTGATGGAATGTGAGAGCATTGCAATAAGCAATAAGATGTTATATTTGCGTTATAAGACTTGAATGAAAGAGAATAGAAGCATTTGTAAGAAGTGATACTTGATAGGGCATGATAAAATAAATACCCGTATTATGAGACTGGTTATGAAAATGGTTATTAAGAGAGTATGTTGTATTATGAGTTGTATTCTCATAAATGGTTATTAATGAAAGGGGTAATAACATCATGTAGTTATATTCATATAATGCTATTATGACGATACTTGTGGAAGAATGAATATTTGGGTTAGAGAATTTAAATTGAAAAGTAGTGGATTGTATGTGTATTCGTACTATGAGGATGTAAAATAAGAATATATATATATACGAGGTTGATGTGAAGTACATTATGAAATGTGGGAAGTTATGGATAATTAAATAGTTGAATGCAGGATGGGCAAAGTATTTGATATATCGTCGTATTGATGATGTTGTTGTGTTCAGGATTCAGGTTGCATTATCTTAACTTGGTATTTTGTAAGTTTAAATTATTTTCTTTATACTATTTTAATTTGTTATTAGATTAATAACTATACTCATACCAGAAATGGCTGACCCCTTAGTGTTTGGGGGGTTAGGGGAGTCTGAGGACTACCCTAGATTCCCTACTGTTACAGGTTCTCATCAGTGCAGAGGTGAGGCGTGGGTTGGTAGGATGAAGTTTTATTTTAAAAATTTGTACTAATTAGTTATGTGAATAGTAAAATTTATGATCTAAATTGTATTATGGATGTATAAGCATGTATATGATGATGATGAGTATAGTGTGGGGTGGTATGGTATGTTTGTGACCTGTACCCATCTCGTTGTGGAGTACCGGGCTTTGTGGTAGGTTTTACAAGGATTTTTCTAAAATGTTACCTCGTTTTTCAAAGAAATTTATAGTTTTTATTTGATATTTGATAATCCGTTATGAGTTTGGCCCCCAGAGCATTATATTATATTGCCTGTGTGTATCTGCTCATTTTGGCCTGGGGAGCCCGTGAAATTATTGTGTGTATTGTGAGCTTCGAAATTTTGAGCAGAATTCTGTAAGCTATCTGTGTTTCGGGGCAAAATTTACAGGGGAGACTCTGCCAAAATTTTCCCTGAAATATAACTTTCTTAGTTTATGTTTAAAGTGATATAGAAATTGAAAGAATTGAATTTGGAGGATTTTTTTTTTTGGGGTGTTACAACCCATCTCGTTGTGGAGTACCGGGCCCTGTGGTATGTTTTACAAGATTTTTTCTAAAAAAATTACTACATTTTCAAAGAAATTTATGGTTTTTATTTGATAATTGATATTCTATTATGAGTTTGGCCCCCATAGCATGATATTTATATTGTCTGTGTATTTCTGCTCATTTTGGCTTGGGGAGCCCATGAAAATATTGCTTGTATTGTGAGCTACGGAATTTAGAGCAGAATTCCGTAAGTTTTTTGTGTTTCGGGCCAGAAATTTCAGGAAAAATTCTACCAAAATTTTAATTGAAATATAACTATCTTAGTTTATGTTTAAAGTAACATAGAAATTGAAAGTATTGAAATTGGAGTTATAGATTTGAAAAAAAAAAGGAAAAAAATTTTGGGTGTTACACATATACTAATGTCGATTGGGCAAGATCTGTTGTTGATAGGCACTCAATTTCATGATACTTTACCTTTGTTGGAGAAAATTTAGTTACATGGTGAAGCAAAAGGCAAAATGTCGTTGCAAGCTCTAGTACAGTCGCTGAGTATCGCGGTTTAGCATTAAGTATAACTAAAGTTTTATAGCTGAAACTCTTATTACAGGATTTATACTGTGGTCCGAATGAGCCTATTAAGGTGTATAATAATAGTCAAGCGGCGTGTGATATTACTGCTAATATAGTTCAACATGATAGGACGAAACATGTAGAGGTGTATAGATTCTTCATCAATGAGAAATTAGATGAGAATAATATTGAGATCTCTAAAGTGAAGTCAGAAGATCAACTCGCGGATATTCTTACCAAGACAGTTTCGAATCGGCTCCTTTTAAAATTTGTGGACAAGTTTGACATATTCAATATTTATGCACCAACTTGAGGGAGATTGTTGAAATATAGTAAGAATAAATCTATATATTCTGTTTCCTATAAATTAGGAAACAGATTCCCTCAAATCTCTCATCTCCTTAATTTATTATACCCCTTCTTGAAGAATGTAAGATATATATAAAGAGATACACAGTATATATAAAGAGATACACAGTATAAAAAAAAATATAACAAGAAAATATGAATTTTCGCTAAATCTGATTTCAATAATTCCAATACATGTAACAGACTAAAAAGAGTCACTGGTATTTATAACTGAAACTAACATACCAAGGGGAGTCTCTTCAAATTTAAGAAAAAGGAGTCAATGTAATATTGTTTCTTTCCCAACATGACATTTCCATCGTAAACTTCATGATTAATTGGAAATTGATTCCCATAAGCTTGTTCCAGCCAGTCTGCTATAATATGATCATCTGATTTGTTAGCGATCACAAGCTTCAAACCAGTCGTTGTTTTTCTCAGTATTGGAGCATCAGTTGACGTGGCGAGTACATAACCTTTTGTAGAAGTCAAATACATGTATCCACTGTGAAATTCAACTAGTTCTTTCATTAACTGACCTACACTTTTAAGTGCTGCCGTGACCCCAACAGCTGCTACGGTTCTTCCTTTAGAAGGATGCCTCACAGGCAATGCTGCGGAAAGCAGTGGCAAATCTGTATCTTTGCTCACAGAAACCTGCCGCCATGCCGGTCTGTCACAAACTTCTGAAAGTCCCGCTCTATAAATCAAATCGTCTGCTTTATTTATCTTGGAGCTCCTATCTTTTCACCTGTGACTGGATTGAGTGGCTCCTTACACTATGAAGCTGAAAGATTTCCATCTTTAGATCCCGGAAGCTGAGTGTAGTGTGTTCCCAGTTGATTTTCGATGTCTGAGGAATTTACAAGTTTAGAGTAGAATTTAGGGCTGGCAACGGGCCGGGTTTGGGTCGGACTGATACAAGCCCGAGTCCGAGCCCGAATTTTTTTGTAAGGTCCAAGCCCGGCCCGATTTTGTGTCGGGCTTCAAAACTCAAGCCCGAAACCGGATCCGAATAAATCAAAAAAGCCCGAGCCCGGGCCCGATTCCAAATCCAGAGTCGTTCCTCCTTAGTTCTATGATAAATGAAGAGACATGTGTATACACAAACGATGATTTATTGATAAAGATTAAAATGCCTTCTAATCTCTCTTCAAATGACATTCAACAATCAAATCATAATCTCTTACAATTGTTATCATAGTCTATAAAATTGTTCCATACAGTTGCTTTCATTAATCTACCGAGGCTCCTCATGCAAAAAGAATCTTACAAACAGCTAGAAGAAAACATACATGCATACATTTTACTTATTCATACAGCGAGTTCTATTTGCCGATCATGGAATAAGCAATATCTTTCCAATATGTTCACTGCTATCCATCAATTTGTGAGTCTAAGCTGCTTCGGACAAAGGAAATGACTTGTAAACAACGTGCTTGACTTTCTGGGCATCAATAGCCGGCCACACGTAGAACAGTTAAGAAGATATAAGTTGTATCTTACAGAACCGAAACATATCCATCAGAAGAGCAAGTAACATCCTCCAGCTACAAGGATCCACTAAATTAATATCCCAATTCTCATGAACATTATGCGGGTCATTTAGCTCCATTTTATTCACCATCGATGCCACAACTGCATTAGCAAATAAAAGGACAAGTCAGTTATTATAGTTAAGATTGTGAAGACAATCAAGAAGATAAATGATCAATAATTCCTCACAATGTTTGTCATTCAAAGATAATGAAGACAATGTAGTGATAACACATTTTGAAGTATTACAACATGAAAGGGAAACTTAGATGCAGATAATCTGTTTTGGTATTAAGTACTTCAAAATAAGTACAACCTGCCAAGAATCAGCCAACAATACGAGATGAAAACACTCATGGATTTTGATGGCCAAGGCATACTAAAAACAGTTAAGCAAAGAAGTAGCAAATAGAAACAATGCAAATTTTTGTGGAAATAAATGGCCATCAGGTGTCACTGCCCCCAAGTCTGAAACAAAAATACTTACGATAAGCCCATGATATTTGAAACAAAACAACTTACAGTAATTCCCTTATCCAAATCCCATTGTCTACCAGTGTACCATACTCAAAATCAATTGAATATTGTTTTACAGCAGGTCTCTGGTGATGGCTTACCACTTGACGAAGAGCCCACTAATTCTGAGCTTGATAATCAGCTTGAAGTCTTAAGAAACAAACTGATTGCAGTAAGTGTTCTACCATATTTATGGTTTCATATACTGTAGTAGCTTCTTTTTTTTTTGCTTCTGGGAAATTATCTTTGACAGACAATGTGACTGATTCAGGTTGAAAAGAAATCTAGGGAACTGCATAAAGAGAGCCAGTGACCATAGTTCCTCTCCAATGCAATGATGTCATCAAGTGCCTTTTTAGGAAGAACACTAAAACATCACCAATCCTACTTAACAAACTTAATCATAAACACATACGTATCAACAAAGTAAATAGTCATCTCTTGCCTAGAATACCATTATTAAAGAAAAATGTCTCTTTTTAGGAAAAAGCATCCTAACACAAATGAGTTAGCATTACTATGGCCAAATATCTAACAAAATACTTCATATGTTAAATACAATTAGCTAAGAACACTACAAACTTTATCCATAATCAAATCTAACCAACCAACAAGAACTCAACCAAACCATAAGATTTGAGGATATGAAACTCGAAAATACTCTGACCTTCATAGTTTATACCAGAAGAAGAAAGAGTAACCGAAGCCACTAAGCCACTTCTCAAAAAGCCAACACCATCACCAATACGAAGCAGAAACCCCTTTCTTTCCATCTTACCCATCCTACCATCAAATCCACAACCCATTTGCTCCACTCACCTCACCTCATTCACACCAAACTCCCAACAACAAACAAACAATCTCATAACCTCAAACCACCTTATTCCACCAAAATTCCTCTCACCACAAAAACTCAGATGCCCAAATCTCTTGAAATCAGGAACCCAGATGGGAATGGGGCTCCCTGAAGTTAATCAATAATGAACTTCATACATTATAATTTATAAAGTTGCGGTTGGGGAAACAAAGAGATCCTCGGGGAAAGATAGAGACGCTCCGAATTCCGAAGTGGAGAAGACGAAGACTTTGTGCTTAGGGAAAGAGAGAAGATGAAGGGGAAGCACTTGAGAATTAAATATCAAATTTATTTTTAAATTGGGTCGGGTTCGGGTCGGACCTATACACACCCGAACCCGGCCCGAAAATTAGATCGGGCTTAATTGTTGAGCCCGGGTCCGAAAAAATTAAAAAAAAACAGGCCCATGTTATACTAGAAACGGGTCGGACACGATCGGGCTCGGGTCGGACTCGGGTCAATTGCCAGCCTTAGGTTGAACAGAATGTGGATATTGTGGAGGTGTCGTCCACGGAGACTTCTAATGTAGAGGGTGCATTTGAGAGGTTTTGAACCATGTCCGGTGTTGATGGAGATTTTGCGAGCTGGAGAGTCTCGTAGCACGGAATCCGACACAGGAGGTTGTTTCTCCCGTATTCGTGCTTTATGCAATTGGTGGAGCACATCCTTCATGTGGCGATGAGGGGTGGTTGGTACACTCCACGTGGTGGAGTGGCGGAGGTGCTCTTCATGAAAGTGGGGAGTACTTGAGTTGAGTCTTCCATGAAAGTGGGAGATTGGCAGAGATGATGCGAGGTAAAGATTGCAATAACCTTGAAGCGTGGTGTATTTGGTCCAAGTGGGAGATTGTTAGGATTTTAGCCTCAAATACACGTAGGCACTGAGTACTTAAAGTTGGAGAAGAAGAGGAGACAAAGGCAGCAAAAGAAGACAACAATATGTAGAAGAAGTGTAGTTTGGAGAATTGTGGTCGACCGACCTAGGGGTGCGGTCGACCGACCCATTCTGTTGAGAGTTCTTCGAGTGTACAGGGTCTAACAGAGAGCGGGACAGTCGACCGTGCGGTCGACCAGTCTAGAGTTCAGGAGTTGGCTTTACAAGTTGCGGTCGACCGACTTCGGCAGCTGATTGTTTTTGGGCTTTCGAGTTTAAGGCCCAATTTCTGAATTTGTGTTTATCTGTTAGGGTTTACTTGGGGGCTATATATATGGCCGTAGACTCTAGGGTTTAGATGATCTTTGATGATCCAAATAGAGATATTTGGTCAGCCGTTATCATTGTTCAACTTCAAGAGAGAATTGTGCCGAATGTTTCAAATGTGAGAGAGCGAGATTAAGAGTTGTAATCTCTTTTGTAATCTTTGTATTTCTTGGGGAATAAAAAGTATTGGTTATCTCTGCATATTGATTGTGTTCTTGTGAGATCTTTCATATATTGTGGTGACTTGTTCTTGGTTCATCTAAGTCTTGTGAGTTTCTATTGCTCGTGGTGTGTTTCAGCTATTAGCACTACGAGTTGTGGTGTAGATTCTTCAACATGGTGAACAAGGAACATCTGTGGTCCTATGGAATCCCAAATACGGTGAACTCAGGTATTTCTCTCCTTCTCTCTCTTCTAATTGGGTGGCTTTTGGGTTCTTCTTCTTTTTTCCTTTTTTAATTCGGGTGGCTCTCTTAGGGTTTTCTTTCTCAATTTCTCATGATACATCGGGTGTCTCTCTCTCTCTCTTCTTTTTTGGATTCTTCTTCTTTCTTCTAATAGTGAAAACTGCGAAGTGTTTGGGATAATGGAATGAAGTGTTTGATTGTTTGTCTTTCTCTCTCATTGAGTCACTGTTTTCAATGTCCAAGTCCAACTCTACTCTAGATGACTAGTTCCACAATCCACAATATTGACACTACAATCTGACAATTGACAAAGTGACAAAGTGATAAAGATCATTTTTTAATGTTCTCAAATAGTGAAGTAGTTAAGTAATAGTAAAGTAATAGTTTTTATTGTCATAAATTATTTAATTATTAATTTAGTATTTTTATTTTATAATTTTAGAATCCATTTGGAGAAGGAGAAGTTCAATTTTTTACTGAAATTAGAGAAAATTGTTAAAGATTTGAAAGAAAAGTGAGTTTTGGAAGTTGTAACAACTAGGTGCTATTATTTTTAACTTTGTTATTTAAATTTTGTGTTGTTTATTTAATAATTGAAACATGCCTCCTAGAAAGTATCATTCCGGATATGAAAAAAAAACAACAACAAAGAATTGAAGAATTGACCCAATCTCAAAAGAGTGCAATGGACAAGTTTTTAAAAAATACTAAACAAACTAATTTGGCTAGACAAAGTGTTGAACCTCAAGTTTTGGTTAATGAGGATCATATAAATGAATCAATTGATGAGTAAATTGAATATGTAGTGAATGAAGAGCATAAAAATGATGATGGACTTAAAAATTTGGTAAATGAAGAAGCTAATCAAGTTAATAAATTGGTAAATGAAATTGATCATAATGAATATGTACATAAAGAATATGAACCTTTAAATTATGATCTAGAAAATTGGGGGATTGTTAATCAAGATTTTAGAGACTTATTAGTAATAAAAGGTTCAATTAGAGTTAATGATATCAATTTTCCTCTAAATGATTTCAATAGACATTTCTCTTGCTCATACTATATTAAACAATTACAAAATGGAGAAAAATAAGCTTTAATGAAAAACGGTTGGTTAAAAGGAAAAAACAATTTAATGAAACTCCTGGTAAAGATGTGATACACTCAGCTGAAGAATTCTTTAGAGTTAATTACTTCATACATAATGTGGATCAAGCACTTTCTTCTTTAAGGAGTATGTTTTAACAATTTAAAATATATGAAAAGATATTTGGATTTCTGTTTGATTTGAAGAAGTTAAATTGCGCAAGTGATAGTTATATGAAGAATGATATCTGAATCTTGAAAACATTTTGAAACAAGGCGATGTCTCAGATGTTGATGGAAGAAATTTGTTTTTAGAGTTGAAAATTTTTAAGAGAGCATTGCCAGATGAAATAAAGAGGTCAATTGAAGTGCTAACTTTTATGAAAGAAATAAATGACAATGTTTGTTTTCCTAACGTGTGGATAGCTTATAGAATTTTGTTAACTACACCAGTTTCAGTTGCATCTGCATAAAGAAGTTTTTCAAAGTTGAAATTGATCAAAACTTATCTTCGATCAACCATGTCACAAAAAAGGTTGAATGGATTAGCCATCAATTGAACATGATCTAATAGGAAAACTCAATTATCAAAGCATAACCAATGATTTTGCTTCTAAAAATGTGAGAAGAATCATGTTTAAGTGATATTTTGTTGTGTGTTATTTTCTAGGCCAATTTTGGATGGAAACAAGGAGCTTGCTTTGGGGAACATGGATTGTATATGAGATGTTAAAGATTTAAATAAAAAGTTGAGATGACATATTTCGTTTTTTGTTGTTAGAGTTTGTCTGAGTTTCTTTTTGCCACGAGGCATTTCATGTAAAATGCGTACGTTATCAATTTAATTTTTTTTTGAAGCATATATATAAGTTTGTTTTTATTTAAATAGTCTGCCCTCCAAGGCTCCAAATTTGTTTGCATTTAAATATATAAAATTTTGTTTACATTTAAAAAAAAATTATTTTTATTTTGTCAACATGCAAAAGACCCATGCAAAACACCCATTTCAGACCTTACTCAGGCCCCTATGCTCCTGCACATCACTAAAGAAGCAACTGCAAAATAGTTTGAATTTGAAATCTTTCTGGGATGGATATGCTACTAGAGCATCTGTAGTCATTCGACTCAAAATTTTCATATTTGGCATTTAAAAATAGAAAATTTGAACTGGGCTTGTAGTCGTTGAAACCCAAAATTTGGTCGAACGGTAGATGATCGTTTTAATTTTGAATCTCAGCCGTTGGTTTTATAAATAAAAAAATCAGTACAAAACATTTATTTAAAAAAATATATATACGCATACGAACACATAATAATTCCTATAGGCCCATTCTATCTCATCCCTTGATCAAATAATCAAACCAATCTCAAATTAACTTTATATGCATAATAATCCTATAGGTTGTATTCCATAGAAGTTGAAAACACAAAATGGGGGGAAAATCTCAGGGACGCAACATGATGTTGAGTTTGTCCCTTTTTTTAAAAAAACTTTCGCTCAGACTTGATCTTGCGTCCGATTTCATCAGCGATTTTTTTTAGTCAGACGCAAAATGATTTTGCATCCGACACATTTTAAAATTTTTTTTTTGATCGGACGCAAGATCATCTTGCGTCCAACCTGTTTATTTTATTTTATTTTTAAAATATTTTTCATACACAAGATCATCTTGCGTTTGAGACAATTTTTTTAGAACTGATGCAAAACGATCTGCCGATTCTTATATGTGGGAAATTCCTATATCGTCTCTTAAATATATAAAGCTATTGTTCCAATTTTTCCAAAATAGAAAATATAGGAAACGACTATAGCTGTTCGTTTCCTATATTTTTCAAATTTTGGAAATATAGGGAACGACTACAGATGCTCTTATGAGTGCAAAATTAGCATAAACTTTCTGTGCACATGCACCTCTTAAATTTTGTGATCATCTGCATTATAAATTATATGTATCCTGATTTATGCCTGGATGTTAACCATGAACCTGAATTGCCTTTTTTTCTACAGGAAGCAGAAAAGGGAAGAACACTTGGAAGTGGTTTGCTCATCTCTGCCTGGTTTAATACACTGGTGGCTCATGGGGTGGAATTTTATATATGAGATCGTAAACTTACTACGATAACCTAGATTAATGTCGGTAACCAATTCGTTATGTACTCAGTTGCCTCTGATGACCTATGAGGATTTTGATGGTTTTGATAATCTTGTTTCATAAAAGGCAATTTGCGCCTTTTCTGAAACAAATATACAGAATCATTAATCATGAATCATCCAACACAAACGATGAAAACAGCTCAGACTCAGTAGGCCACTCGGAACTTACATCAACTTCATCAAAATAATCGGTTTACATTCTCCACTTCTGTTTCGGCTGATAGCCTGCAAGCGGAAGCTGCAGTGAACAAACACTAATCCACTGAGTTTAACGAGTTCCTGCTCGTTGTGCTTTTTTGAATGCATGCTGTCAAAGGAGTTCCAGTTTCATTTGCACCAGTAAGAAGTGCAGGGCCGGCTAAGATTCCATTGCAGGCATGTCACCATCTACCATCCTCAACTCAAGAGCCTTAGAAGAGGTCCAGAAACACCCGCAATTTCGCCCCATCTACTGGTGAAGTATGAGGTTGCAATCAAAATGAGGAAGTGTTTTCTTTTTGCCCGGTCCAATCTATAGTGGGCATTATGGCCCTTATCTACTCATGCGTAAGCCCATCTTTAATCCCATCATCCTCTTTTTCTTTTTTCTTTTTATTCTTTAAAAATGTTTTTTCGTTTTTTTAGGAGAAATAATAGTTGATTTCATAAAGACAATCTGACTATAAGAAAAACATTTTTTTTTAATTATAAATATTGTAGGACAGGCATAGTAGTGCAAATTGGAGTTTTTCAATCTGTGGTTGAGATTTTAATCAGAATTTTGCAAGATGAGATTTTAATCAATGGTTGTATTTAATATATGTTGGAACTTAATATGAGCAGTTGAGATTGATAAGTAGATTGGTTGTGGAATTTTTCCCAAACTGCCCCACTTTTTGAAAGTTTTTTCCAAACTATCCTATTTTTTTTAATTCTCAAACCGAGTG
Source organism: Hemerocallis citrina (assembly GCA_017893485.1). Classification (NCBI taxonomy): domain Eukaryota; kingdom Viridiplantae; phylum Streptophyta; class Magnoliopsida; order Asparagales; family Asphodelaceae; genus Hemerocallis; species Hemerocallis citrina. Next base: position 214,102,729 of record CM030365.1, read on the forward strand.
TAGTTAAAACTCACGCGGTTTTTCAAAGACCGAGTCTTACTCTTCGATTTTTCGAAGTGTAAGACTCGGTCCCGCGTGAGTTTTAACTAGACGCGGTCTTTCAAAGACTGTGCAGTCTTTTTTGTAAATATTTTCGAAAGTATGTCACTTTGGTAAATACTTTCAAAAAGTTGGTCATTTTGCTTCGAAAGATACTTTCAAAAAGATGAGAAGTTTACCTGAGCTTTTCTACGGGAGAAACACCCAGATCAATGTTACATACGGGACAGCAGTCCACCTCCTCGTCATTTAGTTTCTCAAAAATACATTTCCTACAAACTGTCAACAAACAGAAAATCAGTAATTTTATTGACTGTATATTGACTTTTCCAGTCCAGCCTTTGTGCATCGCTAAATATAAATTTCCCACTAATAACTAAATGTGGGATATAATTGGAAACTGAAATATTTCTTATAGTTCAACTCATCCATTGAGTGCAAAATAACCATTTAACATTTACCAACTCACAATAATAATAATAATAATAATAATAATAATAATAATAATAATAATAATAATAATAATAATAAATAAATACATAAAAATTCTAGAATAACGATCACAATAGAAACAGATGCATATACAAGTCCATATAGTTACTTATAAAGGAGGTGCCTGGAACTGATAGTTACATTCGAAGATAACTGGTGTTCGTATTGTCTACACTATAAACATATATCGAGGAGACTCAACCAAAACATAACACCATTGTCAACTATATAATCTATACCAATTGAGCGTAACCTCGGCATCCAGTGAAAAGGCATGGCATCACCAGCTACAAAAACATTCTATATTAATCAATATTAATCAATCATCATGAATACGAATATTAGTGAACACAATTTAGGGGCAAGACTTTCAAGTTTTGTCTAGGATAGCAGCTTATACAGTGAAGATGTCAAATACTAGTTTTCATAACTTGGATGAAACAAGAATAGAAAATAATATCCATTTTTGCACTAAAAACACTAGTGAATAATGGAACTGTAACACGCCAAAAATTTTTTTTTTTGAAAACTAAGTCTCCAAATTCAATTCCTTCAATTTCTATATCACTTTAATCATAAACTAAGAAAGTTATATTTCAGGAAAAATTTTGGCAAAGTCTCCCCTGTAAATTTTGCCCCGAAACACAAAAAGCTTACGGAATTCTGCTCAAAATTCCGTAGCTCACAATCCACAAAATATTTTCATGGGCTCCCCAGGCCAAAATGAGCAGATACACACAGGCAATATAATATAATGCTCTGGGAGCCAAACTCATAACGGATTATCAAATATCAATTAAAAACTATAAATTTCTTTGAAAAACGAGGTAAATTTTTAGAAAAATCATTGTAAAACTTACCACAGAGCCCGGTACTCCACAACGAGATGGGTACGGGTCACAAACATACCACACCACCTCACACTATACTCATCATCGTCATGTACATGCTTATACACCCATAATACAATTTAAATCATAAATTTTACTAATCCTATAACTAAATAATTTATTTTTTTTTAATTATACTTCAACCTACCAATCCACGCTTCACCCCTGCACTGATGAGATCCTATAACAGTAGGGGATCTAGGGTAGTCCTCAGACTCCCCTAACCCCCCAAACACTAAGGGGTTAGCCATTTCTGGTGTGAGTATAGTTATTAATCTAATGACAAATTAAAATAGTATAAGGAAAATAATTTAAACTTACGAATACCAAATTAAGATAATGCAACCTGAATCCTGAACACAACAACATCGTCAATACAATGATATAGCAAATACTTTGCCAATCCTGCATTCAACTATTTAATTATCCATAACTTCCCACATTTCATAATATACTTCACATCAACCTCGTATATATATATATATTCTTATTTTACATTCGCAATATACAAATTCACACACAATCCATTACTGTTCAATTTACATTTTCTAACCCCAATATTCATTCTTCCACAATTATCGTCATAATAGTATTGTATGAATATAACTATATGATGTTGTTACTCCTCTCATTAATCACCATTTATATAAATACACCTCATAATACAACATACTCTCTTAATAACCATTTATATAATCAATCCCATCATACGGGTATTTATTTTATTAAGCCCTGTCAAGTATCACTTCTTACCTATATGCTTCTATTCTCATAATGCCACATTCATTCGTGTTTTATGACGCAAATATAACATCTTATTTCTTATTGCAATGCTCTCATTGCATCAACACCATATTTTATAGCTCATTCACATCTCATTATATCACTTTAGTAATTTCTCATTCTTATAAGCAATATATCTTATCATCATATTCACTGAATCCCCAAACACAATTGGGGCCATAACATATCACACCCCATAGCCGATAGCTTGGGTAATAATCACCGCACCCCAAACAAACAGTTTGGGTAATATCACATCACATCTCAAGCCGATATCTTGGTTATTAATTCACTTCAATTACTTATCATCTTCACTTATTTAATTTCTCATTTCCATTAATCATTACCACAAGTATACCAACTCACCCTGCGAGTTATGCCAAGGCAGGTAGTTCCCACCATTTCCACAGAAATAGCGGGCAGGTAGTTCCTTGACACAATTCCAAGGTGTACCACTCATATCATACTGTATTTTACCTTAATAATCACTCTTATTACACAATTTGTAACACCCCAATATTTTTTTTTTTTTGAAACTAAGTCTCCAAATTCAATTCTTTCAATTTCTATATCACTTTGATCATAAACTAGGAAAATTATATTTCAGGAAAAATTTTGGCAGAGTCACCCCTGTAAATTTTGCCATGAAACACAAAAAGCTTACGGAATTCTGCTCAAAATTCTGTAGCTCACAATCCATCCAATCATTTCACGGGCTCCCCAGGCCAAAATGAGCAGAAACATACAGGCAATATAATATCATGCTCTGGGGGCCAAACTCATAACGGATTATCAAATATTAAATAAAAACCATAAATTCTTTTGAAAACATATAAGATTTTTGTAAAAATTTAGGAAAACCTTTTTAGAAACCAAACACAGAACCCAATACTCCACAACGAGGTGGGTACGGGCTTTCTCACCTCATCACAGCAATATATACTTATACTATTACCATAATACAAAATAATACATCAATATTCACCTTCTACTTATACTAAATACATAATCAATCAAACATATCGATAAAATAAAATTCCTAACTTTATCACTACCTCGTCATGCTGCTACCAACCTGCAAGAGAGTTAGGGTTGTCCACTCTCGGGGAGGGACCCCCCTAACCCCCAGAAAACATCAGGGGTTAGCCATTTCTGGTGTGAGTATAATTTAAAAATCTAACAAATAAATTAAATTGTATAACGAAAATAATTTAAACTTACAAACATCAAGTAAGAAGATACATCTTCAACCTCTGAACTTAAAAACATCATCAATACGGCTTTCTATTCAAATACTCTTCGAATTTGTATCAAATTATAAAATTACCCATACTCACACATTCCACTATATATTTCACATCAACCTCATATCTATCCTTACTTTATATTCGCACAATACGAATTTCCATTCAATCCATTCATTTTCAATTTAAATTCCCTAACCCGAATATTCATCATTCCACAATTATCGTCATATCACCAATTCTTCATTTATAAATTTATAACCACGGGATGCTACTACATATTTCTTCATTTTTATTTAGCCAGGCACTTCATTTACTTGCATTATATCAACAACTCACTTACTTATCCTGGAAGTGGTGTCAAGGCAGGTAGTTCCCACCATTTCCATGGAAATAGCGGGCGAGTAGTTCCCCGACACACTTCCAAGATACACAAACTCATATCACAACATACCTTCTTTAATAACCATTTTCATAACCAATCTCATAATACAGGTATTTATTTTATTGTATTATATCAAATATCACATCATAAACACATCACTAATTAGAATGCTTATTCTCATTGCATCAAAAACATATTTTATAGCTCATTCTCATCTCATTATATCACTTAGTTACTACTCAATCGAATTGAGAATTTAAACTTAATTTCGTTTTCACTTATATCTCAATCTACCATTAATTTCACTTTCATTCTCATCAATTTATACTCCATATCCCAAATATAGTTTGGGCAATCACATATCACACCCCAAAGCCGATAGCTTGGGTATTAATCACCACACCCCAAACACATAGTCTGGGTAATATCACAACACATCTCAAGCCGATAGCTTGGTTATGAATTTACTTCAATTACTTTTCATCTTCACTTTACTTAATTCTTCATTTCCATTAGTCATTACCACTATCATACCAACTCACCCTGCGAATTATGCCAAGGCAGGTAATTCCCACCATTTCCACAGAAATAGCGGGCAGATAGTTTCTTGACACAATTCCAAGGTGTATCCACACATATCATCCTGTATTTCACTTTAAAACTTATTCTTATTACACAATTACTTTATACTACTCATAATAACACATGCCTCTTTTACTTTCATTATAAATTAACCACATGCTGCAGTTTTCATTTCTTTTCATACACAAACTCATAACTCGTATTCCTTCATTTTCATTTCATTCACAACCACTTTCTTTCATAATCACAATTCACTTTCCACTTTCTTTATTACCACATTTATTATTAACACTTATTTATTTTATTAGTTTGTCGACCAGTGAGCCACAGTATCCCAACATATTGAAAGCCGACAACCCAGTAAAACACGCGGACCGATGCTCACACAGAGTCTTACTCGTCCGAGGCTACGTCTTCCTCCTAGCCGAATTAGCAAGGGAACACCGCACCCCAGATAAACTGGGTACTTCCTCGCGACGTCTGTCATCGAGGGAAAAACACCGCATCCCAGGTAAACTGGGTACTTCCTCCCAGCCGATAGCCAAGAGGGAAAAACACCGCACCCTAGGTAAACTGGGTACTTCCTCGCGACAGCTGTCATCGAGGGAAACCGGGCCTCAAGCCGATAGCTTGGGCGAAAAACACCGCACCCCAGATATACTGGGTACTTCCTCCCAGCCGATAGCCAGGAGGGAAAAACACCGCACCCCAAGCCGGTCCTTGGGTATTAGGAGGTCTAGCCCAAACCCCCAAGATTGCTGTAGGTACAGATCAACAAAATCATCTGTTATTAACATTAATCATTTCATCTTTTCTGCTTACTTTATCAACACACGCATTTCACTTATGAATTCAATAATTGCCACAATCTTGACTTTAATCACGTGAATTAATAACACATTTTATTAGCACGTACCGTCTTATCCTTTATCTTCATGTCATCATACCACATTAAGCATACACCCTGTTATTCGACACATAAACTCATCATATCATATTAATGCATAATATTAATGCGCCAAGATATTTATTTTGTTATAACATCCCATATTAAGAACACCATATTATTCATTACCTCATTATACCATATATAGGCATACGCCCAGTTATAATATTAATAAAAGAACTACATTATGTTATTCCATATCGTAAGAGTATCAAAACGTATAATTCATCACATTACAATATCATACTATTGCTCATTAATTCACTTTGAACATAATTATAATGTAAACCTATACCCACTTACTAATTTCATCCATTATCACATCACGAGTCAATATCAAGATATATATATATCACAAACATACACCACACATGCGGGTTTCGAAGAAAAGGGGCCAAAATTACTTATTTCCTCTAATTAAATCTTATAATATCTAATTATAGCATACGAGCTCATATATCATGTTCCATATATGTAAAATCACCTATAAGGGCTTATATGCCCCAAAACATGCACAAAACGGGCACTATAATTACACAGACTTTCAAAACATGATCACAATCACTAATTTCGTCTAATTATATCTAATAACATCCTAATATAACAAGCTGGCCCATATACCACGTTCCACGTGAGCCAGACAACCTATAAGGGCCTATGTGGCCAAAAACATGCACGAAACATGCACGGAGTAGAAAACGACCTAAACCACGTGAGTTATTAATTTTTATTGCTTAAAAATGTCACACTAACCTCTAGGATAGATTTGATGTGTTTAAAATAGTGAATACTGTCAATTCTCACAAAAACCCGTTTTTGGCCCTTAAAAATCTGTATTTTTCGGAAAAATAAATTTTTCGCATAACTTCTACAAATTAAATTGAAATGCCACGAAATTCGGCCACAACATAAAATATACATAAACACAACATACTCACTTGACAGATCGAGCAAACTAAGTCCCACGTCCGCCCTGTAGCCTGTCGAAGTTCGACTTTTTCCACCTAAATAGGAAATTATCGGACCGATTAGCTTAAAACTCAAAACTCGACCTACGAACCTCCAAATTCGAATCCATCTTCACCCACGTATCACAAATGACCTAAGTAGCTGAGCTACATCGACGGATTTCGAATTCGGGTCCCAATACAAACATTCACTTATTGATCGGAGGCTTTCTCATAGAAAAATTTCCTATTTTCTAATTTCTTTAATCCCTTTTGTCCTAATCTCTCAAATTAGAGTTAATAATAATACTAAGACTCAATTACACCTCCGAATCTAACAAATTCTCAACTTAATCTCGCTCGGGCATTTCACCGAACACCCGGCGTGCATAATATACATACACTCTTTCTCATTCAATTTGATTGAGAATTAAGCCTACAAAAATCACCCTAAATTCATATTAATACTCTCACACTATTTTACAACCCCAAATGCATTTTCTAAAGTCACTAGAATCAAATTTCTTACCCAACTTCACATACCCTAAAATTTGGCTTTATGCCAAAATTACCACTTCTCAATTTCATTATTATAACCACAATTTCTAACTCCTAACATGTTCTCTATGCTCTATCCATCTCCCTACATCAATTTCTAGTAAAATAAATGAAAAGCATATAATCCAATAGACTATTATACAATTTATCATACCTTCATGAAACTTTTTCAGAAAACCGACACCACCACGTAAAAGAACACCCTTCAATTAGCCAAAACCCTAAAATTTATTTGAAAATTGGTGGAGATTAGGTGGATTTCAAAAAAAACCCTAGTTAGGTTTTAAAAGGGGGAAGAAGTTCTGATCGGCCAGGAAAGGAGGAGGGAGAGAAAGATTAGGAGAATGGCATTTTTGCAATTTTTTGGGTTTTCAATAAGGTTTGGGTTTGGGGTTATGGGCTTTAGGCCCAAATACTTAAGAAAATGATCCAAAATAGGTTATTTCAGCTCGATTTTGAGAAGTTTACAACCAAAAGCCACAAACTAAAAATTCTAGTATTTTACTGACCCCCTATAATGCACAAACACCCCAGAAAAATTTCGGGTCAAATCGGATTCGTCTCCTCCGAGAAAACTCATCTCAAAACTCCTATATTTTCAATTTTTCCGGTTTACCCCAAAATATCAATTTAATCATTCTAATGCTAATAAAATCAATTAATAGGGGTAAATATACTCAGAAACATATTTAAAAATAATTTAAATCAAATAATTAAGGAATAAAAAAAAAACAAATGTTACATTCTACACACCCCAAAAGAAGCTCGTCCTCGAGCTATGGGGGTTAAGAAAATTCTCGAACAAATTCAAGATACCTCCTCCACCCATTTCCTAGGATTTCCAGGTACATTATCAACATCCGTACTTCATTGCACCATTAACAACTGAACAACTTGTCGTCAGGTCGGCCGCACTATTGATTTACAATATCCACTAGTTTCATATGATCTATCACGTCCAATGCCACATCCAGCTGGACTTCAACCTGTGGCGACTCCACAACTTGAGATAGATCTCTCACACTTTTTAACTTAAACAGGAAATACCTCAAGAATGCTTGGCATCTCAGAGGTAAGCGTCAAACGATATACCACGGTTCCAATTCTTTCTATAACTCTGAAGGGGCCAACAAACGCCAGGTCTAATTTTCCCGGTTCCTATAACGACGTACTCCATGGATAAGGGATACCTTTAAAATACCCAATCTTCAACTTTTAATCTTCAAAAGACTTTCACCGCTGATCTGCATAATCATTTTCTTTTGTCGACTACACACCTCAAAAGAGGCTTATCCATGCTCACCTGATAATTAATATTCCTCGTTCCAGACCACTAAAATATTTTCCTAGAATTTTGATACATCTTCATACCACCGGGATAGACAATATACTGAATATACTGAGAAATCTTTGTCACCTACTATTTTGTTTGTAATTTTTTTGCAAATAATTTTTTGAATGCAAAAAAGATAATACAAATAATTAAAAAGTAATAATACAATTATTTAGAAATAGATAATACACTTACTAAGAAAGATGCAATACAATTATTAATGGCCTCATTAAAAAACATGTAGGAAAAGGAGTGCCACCTTATTCAATTTACAAAAATATTAACAATTAAACATCCGATGTATTAGCACTGTGTTGTTCCCACAAATGACCAAACAAACATCTGATTCATATTATTATTTTCTACACTTAAAACGAATCAGGAAGATATTGGTCTCATTTTAAAGATCTGGGTAAAAAATTGACAAAAGTATAATTGTTGTTTATTATTGTCTATAAATAGCAAACTTAAAGGAAGTTTAAAGAAACAAACCAAACAAACAAACAACTATCATTTTTCAAATATTTTGCTGAGTGGGGCCCTCCATTTAGCGATCGGGGGGGGGGGGGGGGGGGGGGGGGGGGGGGGGGGGTTAAGGAACGATTGGGAATGCTCATAATTCGTCTCATTGTAACTAGTATAAATAAGGCTAATTTTTTTTATATAAAAAAAAATTTGAACTATTCTGCAGAAAACCACCTTAAAGTCTTTTTGCGCCAAAAAATCTCCCTAAAGTTTCAAAAATTCAATCCCAACAGCGTGAGTTTTTTTGTTAAGTTTTTTTTTTTTACAGAATATTATAGTTTAGTGAAGTTTTTTTACATTAATGAGAAAGACGCATAATGTTTTTTGAACTAACTTGCAAAGTTGGATGAGGTTATTTAATACAAGCAAAAGAGTTAGATGTGTTTTTTTTTAAATTAAATCTGAGACGTATTTTTTGGAAACATATTTCAGGGGAGGGGTTTTGCGGGAAAAAAAAGTTCAAGACGATTTTCTAGAAAAAGGGTAATTCAGGGGTTTGTTTTTAATTTTTTTTATTTAGCCTATAAATAACTTATATAATAACTTGTTAGTATGGTCATGTGGTACGCCTCTTTGTTAGTTTGTTAGTACAAGAATACAAGAGGTTCGAATGTTCAAGTCTTAATCGATCCATTTGTTTAACAGGATCGTAGTTACACCCACCCACACTTTACTCTATATATATTAGTAATTTACATGTGCAATGCACGTCTTAATATATATATATATATATATATATATATATATATATATATATATATATATATATATATATATATAAATTAAAAACTCCGACGTAGTCTCGTCTCGATCCTGAAATCTCTGTCATATTAGTTATGTACATGATATAAGTAAGTTGGTATGTTTACAAACGATAACTCCAACTCTTCTATTACAATATTAGAGTTGTATTAATTGAGAATTTTTTGTGTGCAAATAGGATTAGAATTTTCAATTTTTACATACCAGCGAAGAAAATTAGTAGTAGACCATACAGACACTTGTGCTTAATTCGTTGTAACTGGTCATGCAATTAGTGATTATTAGAGCATCCATTATCGTTAACGCTAAAATATGCATATATAGCATTTAGGAATAGCAAAAGAAGGACAGCACTGCAGTCGTTAAAGTAAAAAAATAGAAGAGACGGAATATGATCTTCCGTCTAACAAAATTTTTTTTATAAAATTTTTGAAAATGGCATTTTTGTAAATATGAAAAGAAAAGTTTTGAAGAAAGTTTTTGGACGCCTGAGATTTTTTTTTTAATAATGGCATTTTCGCAAATTATAAAAAAAAGTTTGCTTAAATCTGTGTAGACCTTTAAAAAAAATCTTATAAAAAGAACATCATTTATTAGTTTTTAAAATAATAAAAGAAGCGGACGGAAGATCATCTTCCGTTTCTCTTCTTTTATTATTTTTTTATATAATAAAAGTAAAGGACGGAAGATCTTCTTCCGTCTCTCAACTTTTTTGCATTAAAGGTTGGCGGACGGAAGAAGATCTTTCATCCGTCCTCTTTTAATATTGAAATAAATTGAGAGACGGAAGAAGATCTTCCGTCTTCTATATTTGGCCATTGCCATATTTTGCTGCTAAATATAGCAGTCAACTGTTCATAAATTTTCTTAAAAATGAGTATTTAATTAGCAAACAATAGTGGGAGCAAAATTGCTAAAATATGCACATTTTAACTATTTAGTGCATCTGTAATCGTTGGTCATTTACTCATTTTTTGGAAAAAATAGAAAAAAAAAACTGCAGTCGTTGGCTATATACCCAAATTTTGGGTTTTGGGTGAACAGTGGTCGGCTATATTTCATAGACGATTTAGGGTTTTGGAAAAAATAACCGACGAAAGATAATCTTTCGTCCATTCAAACGGACGAAAGATCATCTTTCGTCGCTGGTTTTTTTTTTCTTTTTTTTTTTAATTGTAACCCCTGTTTCCGATTGTACGGATTTTTTTCCTTGTATTTTGTGGTGTTCTCTTTTCTATTTTAATGTATTTAATTTGGGTCTTGGTCTTATTGTGGGACTTCTGTTGCAATTTATTATTCTAGTATTATTGTTATTATTATTGTTATCCTTGTTATCTTTTGTTAGCCCAATCCATTTCCAAGCCCATACTATTATCTACCCAAACTCATCTCCTTATTGGATCCTAAAACTAAATTCTAGTCTACCCAAACCCACAAACCTATATACTCCCTAACAACCAACCCAGATCTTCTCCCCAACAATCCCCCGTATCTCCTAACTACCCACATCTCACTCCTATTATTTTATTATTTAATAATCTTTCTCCCTCTCTCCCAAAAATCAGAACAACCAAAACTACTCACCACCACCTTCGTCTCCATCCCTCCCTCTATTTCATCTCCAACCGCCCAAACCCAATCATCTCCGCCTCCGATCACCCCGTCCTCGCCATCGCCATTAACCACCAACCGAGCTCCACCCGAACCCATTCCCCGTCGCTCCTCTGCCCGTCTCCAACCACCACCCTCGTCTTCATCCCCTCTCAACCCCGTCGTCATCTCATCCCGCTCAAACCTAAACTCCCTCCATTGTCGTTGAACCTATCTCCACCGCAACCCACTACCCATCGTCACCTTCGTCATCCCCCGCATCCACCGCAGATCCCCTAACCGCTCGTCGTCGCCGTCCAAGCCCGTACACCCCCTGTCTCGTCTCCCCTATTTTCGAGCGGAACAGAGCCGCTTACCTCGCCGTCACTTCCCGACTGCAGCATCGCCGTCTTTAGTGCCGCCGCCTGGCTGTGGTGTTGTCGCCTTTGTCCCGAGCATCGCTGACTACTCTCCCGCCATCTCTCTTTCTCTCTCTCTCGCATTTAGGAAGAAGAGAGATAGTGAGTGGTTTGTTTCGGTGTATGGTGTTTTGTGGAGTAGGGGGATCTCGATTCAGTGTGCGGTGTTTGCTGTTTTGCCTAAGGGGGATCTGATCTTGAGTTGCTGTGTTTTGTGGGTGGGGGATCCAGGCTTGTGGTGTTTTGTTTGTTTGGTTTTGCTTTCACTGTTGGTATTTTGCACGTGGCTCGCTCGTGTCTTAGATCGTCGCCCGGGATTCTAATCCCGTTATTCTAGTTATTCAAATCTCTCACACAAAAGGCAAGTTCACTTGAACTCGTTTATTTTTCTAGTTCAAGATTATTGATCTCCTCTGCAAGTAGTTCTCTTCGATTATTGTAATATTGCTTTATATACCTTCCGTTGAGGATATCGAGGGTTTACACGAGCTAACCCGAAGTATCATTGACTCATGCCAATATCCATTGATTCAAACCCAAACTTGCATGCACACACGACATGAACAAATTGACTAGAACTTGCATATAGGATATATATAATGATATAGATACATGTTGATTGATTGTGATCTCGTGAATTGAATCGTGACATGATAATCTTGCCATGTATACAGTAGAATTTCATCTCAACTTGCTGTACATTAATGTTAATGCATTTCATGATAACAAGAATATATTGATTATTCACTTTGATAAATATATATGATGACCTTTGTTATGTCTTGCTGCCTATTCTGTTTTGTACTGAAGTTTCGACCATGTTACAATAGGAATCAACCAAAACTATATAAAAGATAATTATAGCCTAATGAATCTAGTTTCCAGAACACTTGATGGATCTAAATTCTGATCTGTGAACTGTGAGATATCGCAATTTTAGTCACTGCTGGTCTGTACTTTCCAGATTGCAAATTAATGAAACACCAACACAAATTTCAGTTGAAACACCATGATAATAGTAATGTAATGATATGAAACTCTCTAGAAACTTAGTAGACATACTTAAGATCCATTCCTAATTTTTGTAGATTTTTATATTGATTTTACACATAGTTTTCACCTATAAAGTTTTGACTATAAGCTGCTGCCAGAACCGTTAACCTGTAAAGATTAGAGTAATCGGCCTAGCTATGATCAGAATCAACTGAAACTTACTGAATATGAATTGTAGCCTCGGATGTCTAGTTTACTGCCATTTTTACGGAATCAAATTCCGAGTTATAGTTTATGAGTTACTTCTGTTTTAATACTGTTGTGTCTGCCCTGTTTAGTTTCACAATTACTCGTATTTTATCATGCATTGTATCATTTTGTTGCATTCTTATCGTCGCCTTGATACTCGTATACACACTTGCATGATCATGAATGAAATAATAAAATATTAAACAAGCCAGGGTTTATAAGGGTTGATTTAGTAGTGGATAATCTCAGAAAATGTACTCGGTAAGGCCCTTCTTGTGTACTTGTACTATTGACATGGAAGGTGGAGGAATACTTGTGAACTTGTTATCTTGTTATATTGTTATCGTGTTATCTTATTACACCGAGTACACGCTCTGTAGATCCCACAACTATGTCTAAAATGTACACTGTTTTGCGTGCACCGAACCTGTGGTATGGGATGCAGTAGTACATGTACTAGATAGGAAAAATAAAATGCTAAACTTAAGTTGACACTTGTACACTTGACCATTGTTTATTGACATTGTTATTGCTTTTGGACATTGATCTTGCTTCATATTCCTTGATATACCATGTTCCGTTACTCTTTGCTTTTTACTACTTGTTGTCCGTACTTGCTCTAAGGACATTTTCTTTTTCACTCTAGTTGATGTTATTCTTTTATCGCATTATTATTCTTTTGGTTGAACTTTATATCCCGGGCATGTTGACCCATAATTGTTGTTTATTTTTTCATTTGTTGGTTATTATGTTGACTACTGCATGTTTTGATCTCAGTTATTATTTATGTGATTATATTTATCTGCGTGGTTGTGATTGTTTCGTTTCATATTGTTGAGTTAAGACTGGTATAGCTTATGGATGATATTAATATCATTCGTTGGGCCTTTGTCACAGGCTCGTATTCCCATATTTTGGGAAGCATGGCGAGACAGGTTTATTTTAAACGGGAAATGATTTCCCGTCTGTTCGAATTATTTATTTATTTTTAAAAAAAAATTCGACAGACGGAAAATGATTTCCCGTCCGTTCCATTTTTCCTTTAAAAAACAAAGAAAATTTTGACGGTCGATTTTATTTAAAAAAATGAGCAGGGACGGGAAATGAATATTTAAGCTTACTACATAATATGAGTATAAATTAAATTTTAATTGAAATTAATTAAAAATTAAGAATTATATAAGCTTTAATATGGTATAATCTCTAATATTATAATGGGAGAGTTGAGGTTATCATTTGTCAACATACAAACCTGTGTCTTGCACGTACAACCCCAACTCTCCCATTAATTACAACAAAAACAAATAAATAAAAAAAATCACTTATTTAAAGCATGCAACGCACGCGCAAAACAAATTTATAATATTTTTTAACACTATACACACATATGTTGCACGTACAACTCAAATTTTACTTATAAATACATGCATTGCACGTACAAATTGTAGATTTTTCTTCAAAATATTTTTCTCAATTACGTTCAATGCACATCCAACTCCAAAACTATTTCTTAACATGTACATTGCACGTGAAAAATATTAGTTATGGTTAATTTAACACTAATTTAAAAATTAATTAGGATTTAAAATTTATTATTTTATTTAAAATACAACGGACGGGAAATGATTTATCGTCCATTGTTTTTTATTTTAAAAAATTAAAAAAATTAACGGTCAAGAAATCATTAATCGTCTGTTCTTTTTTTAAATTGAAAACTCAAAATTTGGGTTCAAACAATTACAGCTGAAATTTATTTTTTCTATTTATGCCAAATACCGAAAATTTAACCCGAACGACTACGGAATCGGATGCTCTTACCAAACTATAGTGGATGCTCTTAGAGCATCTGTAGTCGTTGAATGTAAAAATATCCATATATGGATAAATGGAAATAGGAATCCAACTTTTGCTGCACTCGCGCAGAGCTATTTTTTAGCTAAGACGGCACATGAAGTGCCGTCGGAGAGGTAAAAAAATAAAAAAAATAATAAATTTTTGACGGACAGCACTCGAAGTGCCGTCGGAGAGGTAAAAAAATAAAAAAAATAATAAATTTTTGACGGACGGCACTCGAAGTGCCGTCGGAGTGCACATGAAGAAAAAAATAATATATTTTAAAGAAGGACGGCACATGAAGTGCCGTCGGAAAAGGAAAAAAAAAATCAAAGCAAAGGGACGAACGACACATGAAGTGCCGTCCAAGAGCCCAGGTGGGATTTTTTGTCATCTTCCATTTTTTGGAAATTAAAAAAACAATTCATTAATTACAAAATTTTTTAAAAAAATTACGAAAACATTTCAGAAATTGCAAAAAAAAAATTAAAAAATCGCAAAAATATTTTCAAAAATTGCAAAAAAAATTAAAAAATACAAAAACCTCCGGACGGCACTTCAGTCCTAGGATTTCGGGAGCGACCCCCTTCTTGGCGATAATTAATGCTATTTTTTAATTAATTTCCAAACGGACGGCACTTGAAGTGCCGTCCGACGAATAAAAAAATATTTTTTTTCGTGGGACGACACTTCGAATGCCGTCCCTCAATTATCGATAAAAACTATATCAATTCTCATTTATAGCAATCGACTGTAGCGATTTATCGATAAAATGAATATTTGGCAAACGAGTGCAGCACGTT
This sequence comes from Hemerocallis citrina, assembly GCA_017893485.1. Lineage (NCBI taxonomy): Eukaryota > Viridiplantae > Streptophyta > Magnoliopsida > Asparagales > Asphodelaceae > Hemerocallis > Hemerocallis citrina. The sequence goes on from CM030365.1 coordinate 214,118,102, forward strand.
CGTTTGTCAAATATCTATTTTATCGATATTTGGCATACGACTACATATGCTCTTAGTTACGAGAATGAGCATGGATATTGTCATTGTAAACCTTTTTCAAAAAGAATTTTTATAAAAAAAGGCAAAAGAAAGTATGTGTCAGTTGCTTGATCCCTACGTGTCGTACATCCAATGGAAGGGACAAAAGTATATGTTGCTTGGTCGCACGTCATGACACAACGACACACCTTCGAAGAAGCGGGTGCGAAACTGGGTTCAAAATTAAAACCATAACCGCATCAAAACTCATCGAATATGCCTTTTGCCGCAGTCGCCCGTCAAATATTCCCAATATCCTATGCGCCGCAAGTGCAAAATCCTCGATCCAAAATCGTTCAGGGTGGGCTTTCCGATGCGCGCTACAGCATCAACAGTCAACCGTCTCAACCTTGACATAGAGTTGTCAGATTGGTGGAGTACTTGCGGTGACTCTCATATGGTGTTTATACTTATTGTTTGGGTCACTTTTGGGGGTGACGAGAGAAAGTGCACGATAGTTGGATAGCATAAACGGCGTACAAGCGAGAAACTGAGTGAGAGAATGATTGACACGAGAAATTTACTCTGACAGAGACCGCCGATCAAGAGGACTTGATTTTGTTGTATTTTTTATTTATTGATTGAAATGTATGAGTTTCAGAACTCAGCGATCTGAATTTTATAAGTCTTATTTTTTGATCGTATGTTTTGTTGAATTTTATTTAATGAAACGCGGTGGTTGTAACGACTGTTTACTGATCAAAAAAAAAATCAACAGTCAACAGGCAATCCTACAGTACGGGCACTACATATTAATGTTTTCACTGACGAATATCCCTTTGCTCCTTTCTTTCTCGATCGTCTTCGTCATCCAATAAAGCTCACCAACCTTTTACCTTTACCTTCTCTCTCCTCCTTCAATCCCTCTCTCTTTCTCTCTCTAGTTTCTTGATTTCTTCGAGTGCAAGCTAAGTTTAGTTAATCAAGATCCATAAAAAGAAAGAGATGGAGCTATTCAACGAGTTTGTACTATCTTTGATCACCATTCTCGTCGCCATCCTCATCGCCAAGCTCGCTCCTGCCGCCGCCGAGCTTGGCCGATACCACTCCAACCACGACGATCACTCCGTCGAGTTGGAGGAGCTTGGAAGAAGAAGGAGCGAAACCTCGGATAATGTCGAAGTTGGATCCGGTGGAGTCCATAAGGTCGATGAAATTTCGGAGGCGAGGTCGGACGAGCCGAAATCCGACGAATTTGACCTAAAAATGGATGAGAAGAGAGAATTCAAGAAATCTGACGTCACCATAGAAGAAGGAGAAGAAGCCGTGCAAGAATCGGAGAGTTGCTTTAAAATTGGGGAAGTTGATGACGTGGCAGTTAAGTTTGAAGAAGATGAGAAGCGGTCGTCGGAGAGTTACTCTGGAATTGAGAAAGCAGAAGAAGAAGAAGCCGTGCAAGAATCGGAGAGTTGCTTTAAAATTGGGGAAGTTGATGACGTGGCAATTCAATTTGAAGGAGAGGAGAAGCGACCGTCGGAGAGTTACTCTGAAATTGGGAAAGTTGATGACGTGGCCGCTAAAGTCGTTCTAGAAGAAGAGGATAAGAGATCCGACGTGTCGGTGACGGAATTGAACGAGTCGGTTAGTGTTGGTCAAGAGGCGGCGGAGTTGGTTGATTTTGACCAAGAGGAGGGGGAAAGTGAAGCTCAGTTAATTGATTTTTGTAAAGATGTCGATTTGGTTAAAGAGGGATTAGTGAATGAAGAAGGGATTGGGATGGGTGAGGAGAAGGAGGGGACTTTGCTTTACGGAGAGGACGAGTGGGAGGGGATTGAGAAGAGTGAGTTGGAAAAGCAGTTCGGGATGGCGGTGGGGTATGTGGGCAGTAAGGAAGGTGGGAGTGCGTTGTCGAAGGTGAGTAGTGATGTGCAGAAGCAGTTGTATGGGCTGCACAAGGTGGCGACGGAGGGGCCGTGTTATGAAGCGCAGCCGTTGGCTCTCAAGGTTGCAGCGAGAGCGAAATGGTATTATTGCGAAGCTTAAGCTCTTTCTTAGTTTGTTTTTGTTCGTCATTTGTCATTTGTTTGTTTTATTAAGTATTTTAACATGATATAGCTTGGTTTGTTATATGTATTTAGATTGGATTAGGTTTAATACTCTAGGTAACATACATTTGAAATACTAGATTTAGCTTTGGCATACAACAACAGACAAAAGGGATAATGGGGAGTAGGGGAAACCTTAAAAGGCATTTGATTCAGTATAAAAAAAATTTAATTTTTTTTTATAGCATTTTCGTTTTTGTTTGGTTAAGTATGTGTGTCCAGATTCTGCTTTGATAGATGTGGTGCTTAAGCTGCTTTTAAAAAGGGTTACTTGAATAAAGCAACATGGTATCCGAGGGCCAGTAGTACAAGGTATATATTGAAGTAGTGGATTTCATATTATGCACATATACCTCAGAAAGGCGGATATTTCATTACTGAATCCAGTTAATTTCTACTTTTTACTTTTTCTTACTTTGTTATTCTTCATGGTCTAGAAGTTTATTCTAACATTTGTAATGAATTGGAATATAGTTGGAGTTAGAATGAAGTTAATTCTTGGAGTAACTAATTAACCAAACATCTTAATTTAACGGAATATACAAAGGTAATTGAACTTTTCTGTCAAGGAGGTTGATGTCTTCCTCTAGCTACTAGAAAAGCTGCTACGGTAGTTTGTATCATGTGGCTCAAACTCCTTTTTGAGAACTTTCCTACTACATCCAGACAGTCAACGTTACTAAAACATATGTTATGCAGTGGGGAACATGACGGCCTTGAAGCTTATTTATCTGCTAGATTAATCTTTGGCCTTGAAGCTTATTTATCAGCTAGATTAATCTTTTTTAGTGGATGCACACTGAAAGTTTTATAATTTAAATGGAAGTAATAAAGGCATGTCGATACACTGACTTTGTTAAATGTGTAATGATCTTTGTCTTTGCATGAGTAGCATTGGGGCATATTGCACTTACTATGTATCATAGAAAATTGCTGGAACAGAAAACTGCTAGATCTTGGTGATGAATATCTTGTTATTTTGTGCAAGGCATTCTTGGCAAAAACTGGGGAACATGAATCCTGATGTTGCTATGGAACAATATATTGCTCTTCTTTCTGAAAGTATTCCTGGATGGATGAAAGAAAATTACCGAGTGAGATTTATAATTGCAACACAAGAACTGCATGCCTCGTTACTATTTTTTATCTTCTAACATATATATTCTCTTCAATACATCCTAGGTGGATACTAAGCAGGGAAAGTGCAATGATATTCCAGATGTGGGAGCATCTAAAATAGAGGTTCCTGATTTCAGTTCACGCTTGTATGATCAACCAAAACGTGCTGGTAGTCGGAGGTATGTACGTATTGGAGCTGTATATCATACAGAAATATGGATCTGCCCTTAGGTTGGTTGCATAAACTGCTGCTGAATAATTACAATCCTTGCAGGTCATTTGAAGAACCATCCTTTGTTGAGGTTGAACAAACTAGTAGTTCAAACCTTTCTGCAAAAGGTATGAAAACATCACTTCATCTATTGTTCTACCAAATTTTCGTATTTTATATGTGCAACCTCTACAAAGGAAGATACTAAAAATTTTCAAAATCCGATTTTCGGATATATATTTTTGTTTAGACATCTAGCTAGTAATATTTACTAAACTGTAGTTCATATACTTGCATGGCATGTTCCTGGTAAATCTGTAATATGTTATACTAGTAATTTGTTAGAGCATCCACAGTCGTGATTGTGAGAAAATGCATAAATGCATATTTACATATAGCATTTTGACAGTTTGTTGTAGTCGTCCAATGGTATTTTATAGCAATTTAATTTAAAATAATAAAAAATAATATCAGACGGAGTTTGAAGTTGCGTCGGAGGGATTTAATTATTTTTTAAATGTTAGACGGAACTTAATATTTGCGTCGGAAGGAAAAAAAATACAAAAATTGAGAGACGGAAAGTGAATTGCCGTCCGGGATTTAGGGGTGCCTCGGACGGAACTTCAATTGCCGTCTGGGATTTTTTTGGGTTTTTAATTACGAAAAATTATTTTTTGGGGGAGGGACGGAAAGTGAAGTTGCGTTGGAGAATTAAAAAATGATTTTTTAATTCTCCGACGGAAAGTGAAGTTGCGTCCTTTATAATATGCATTTCTCTCATTTCTACTCTCATTTATAGCAATCTAGTGTCGCTATTTTGTCAAAATTGCATAAATAGCAAACGACGGCAGCTAGTCGTTTGCTATAAAATGCATTTTATGCATAAATAGCACACGACTGTGGATGCTCTTATGCTGTTTTATGGGCTTATCATTCTTATCAATTATCTGATTCTGTTTAATAGTAATAAATGGTGCAAGAAATTGTCTGATTCATCTTTAGCTTTTTATCTTGTCCCCTGTGTAGTGTTAATGGCTCCAGGTCATTATTAGGTCATAATTTATCTTGAAGGGGCAGTAGATGTTTGAAATACACATGTATTTGATTAGAGCCTGGTAGAAATCATCAACAAACAAAACAAATCTGTGTAGTAATTTCACACCATTCAGAAAGATGCAATGTGATGTCCAGACTCCGATGGGGGAATACACAATCAGTAATGCAACTATCACCATGCCAGGTTCTGAAGTACCACGTGATATTATTTCTACGGGTTACATTTTGTATGATTTGTTTTTAGTTCCATTGAAACAATGGATTCTAGGTCTGCAATAGAATTGTGAATTTAAGCATCAATATAGAGATTCCCCCAACTTGACGACCTACTTCTGCCACTTAGCATGCTCTTTACTCTGCACAAAGTAGGCTTGCTAAAATCGCGGTATAGTGGTAAAAAACTTGAGGTGGTTCGGGACATAAACTCCAGATTTCACTCATCACTCTGCATACTTTGCATCAAAGGTAATTTTGTAGATAGGGAATTATGAATTAGGAGGAAAGCACTGCTAAGTGCTTGTTATCAAATATGGGTCCAGACTCCAGTCACTAACCTGTGGTTATCTGGTCTTAAGTGGGTCAGGTGACGAGAACCTGGTCTGTAACCCAAATGAGTTGTTAGTGGTCTCTCGCACACCAACGCACCACACAATCAAGAACCATGGAGATTACTTAGTGCTTTGGTAATCCATGATTACAAATTGCATTATAAGAGGAAAGTACCAGTATATGGTTGAACTTCCACTTCAGTTATAATTGCAATTCTTAATTTCCATTGAAATGGAATTCACTTGATAAACCTGTAGGTTTTTTCTTGTATTTATGTTTGACAACACGAATTCAGTGGAATGCACCTCAATACCTAATATTCAAATAAAATGAGTAAAATTCATAATCCAGTGACCCTCAAATTCTTGACTGCAAACAGTTGAAGTAGTATTTAGTTTAGTCTCATATCGAAAATTGTATTACTTAAATTTTTGTTCCTCTCCTATATATAGGATGCATTGTACTCACTTATAATAACTCAATAAAGTATTCTTTCTTTCTCTATACTATATGTCAATATGGTATCTGAGCAGAGAAATTATACACACAAAAGTTCCAAAAAAATAAATTAGGGTTCTCTTGATTTTGTAAATAAAAAATAAAAATAAAATATTTTAAAATTTAAATTTTTTTAATAAAAACTCCCGCCTGTCGCCACCAAACCCAACATCTCACCACTCTCCAGTCTCCTCTCGTCGCCATCCTCCCGTTGCCTCCAGATCCACTCCCGATCCGACCCGACTTCCGGATCCACTCCAACCCCAACCCCACCCCTGATTCCTCTTCCCTCCCGCTCCCATCGCCTGACCGCCCTCCAGTCATTGCCGTCCTAACACTTGACCACTTCCACCCGCTTCCTCTGATCATGCCAAAAAAAAGATATCTTGTGATGCGCGCTGCTTCGTAATGTGTGATAATATTTGATTTTCTCTCCAATCGTTATATCTCCTTCATACTCGTCTTTTCCTTTAGATATAATCTGGATATGCTCAAATGTCGATCTCCTCTCCAACTGTGGAACCTTTTTCTTCCATTGCTGCTCCTACGGATGAGTCAACCTCCTCCCAATTCTAGTAACTTTGTTCATTCGTGTAATGCTTGTCATGTTTCCTCACATCAATGAATAATTGATTCAGGTGCTTCTAAATATGTCTCTTTTATTGCTTTCTTCATATTCTTTGCTTCCAAATTATTATGTGTGTATTATTGATGGCTCACATGTCCCCGTTGAAGGAGTGTGAGACATCTCTCTTTCTCTGGATCTTCTTCTTAAATCGGTTTTGCGTAATCCTAACTTTCCTAATAGCTTATTATCAGTTCCTAAACTTTGCAAAAATTTATACTGTTCGTTGATATTTTTTTAATCTCATTGTGTGTTTCAGGATATTATGACGAGGGTAATTGGCACTGGGTTATATATCTTGGATTCTCCAGTCGGCTTTTAGATCTTCTCCTAATCCTGAATTGTAACACCGACGACTGAGACATCCTTCCTCTACTACTCTCAAGTACTTAGTTTTCAATCGTGAGCCTTTCATTAAGGTATCTAGCGAGACTACTACTCTCAAACACTTAGTTTTCAGTTGTGAGCCTTCCATTCCGGTATCTTGCGAGTCATGTGAGTTTTCAGTTGTGAGCCTTCCATTTAGGTAAACATCATAGAGTTTCTTACCCAAGATGTATCAATAAACGTAGTGAACATTTGTTTGATTTAGTGCATTCTGATGTTTGGTGCCATATTGGTTTTTCCATGTTTAATAACCATCGTAATTTTTTTACATTTATTGATAATTTTTCTCGAATGATGTGGTTGTTTCTTTTGAAAGATCATTCTGAAGATTTTTTCTTCGATATACAAAAATAATTTGGCACAACTTTTAAATGTTTTCGTTCTGATTATGCTAAAGAATACATGAGTTCTCATTGTTCTTATTTCAATAGTTTTTTTCTCAGCATGACATAATACTCCAAACTTCTTGTGCCTACACTCAACAAAATGGAGTGACAGAACGCAAAAATCAACATTTACTTAACAATGCTCACTCTTTGATATTTGAAATGAAGGTCCCAAAGTTTTATTGGAGTTTTGTGGTTCTCATTGCATATTTTCTTATTAACCGTATGCCTACTCCTATTCTTCGAAATCAATCCCCATTCAAACTGGTATTTCCATCTAAAAATCTATTTTCAATACCACGTCATGTTTTTTGTGCACTTGTTTTGTTCAGAATCTCCACACAAGCACTGATAAACTTGATCTGCGTGCTATGAAATGTGTATTTTTTGGGTATTCGTGTTTTTCAAAAGGTTGTCTTTGCTATTGTTTTTCATGAAAAAAATGTTAATCTCAGCGGATGTTTCATTTTTTGAACACAATCCATTTTTTGAATAAATTCATTCACACAATTCTAATTTACCAGGGGCTGTTGTAGAGTCTTGATTTACCAACCACCACCACCACCACCACTACCACCACACCGCCGCCGCTGCCACCACCACCACTTCAGGTTTATGTCAGAAGACAAAAGACTCGTTCAAACTCGTCCATCCAAGTGGTACCCTCTGTTGTTCAACCAGTGTCAACCACTTTTATCGATAATATTCCTAACACATGATTTACTTATTGGTCAATGTAAGGCTAAACGTTTTTGTGCTCACTATCATATTGCTAAGTTTGTTTCTTCTTCTAAACTGACCAGATCTTTTCGAGTTTTTACCTCTTCTTTGGATTCCATTTCTATTTCTAACAATGTTCAAGAAGTACTTAAGCATCCTGGTTGGACAACAACCATGAACGAGGTAATGCAAGCTCTTCAGCAGAATTGTACTTGGCAGTTGCTTCGCCTCCATGTAGGCGGTAAGACGGTTGGTTGTAAATGAGTTCACTGTCAGATATAATTCTGATGGCACAGTTGACCGACTCAAAGCTCGTCTTGTCTTTAAAGGATATACACAGAAATTTGAAGTCGACTATGCAGAGGCTTTTTCTCCAATTGCGAAACTCATGTATGTTCGTGTTCTTATCTCCCTTGCATCAAATTATTCTTGGCCCCTTTATCAGCTTGAAGTCAAAGAATGCATTTCTCAATGGAGACTTGAAAGAGATGGTATAAATGCAGCAGTCTCTTGATTTTGAGCAATATAGGGAGAATCTTGTATGTTCGCTCAAAAAGTCTTTATGACCTTAAACAGTCTCCTTGGGCTTGTTTGAAAAGTTCGGCAAAGTTGTGTGCTCTTATGGATTCTTTAGAAGCAAGACAGATCACTCTTTTCACAAAGAAATGAAGTAAAGACATTGTTATCCTATTAGTGTATGTTGATGATATCATTATTGCAGGCAGTGACTCACAAGGTATTTCAGACATCAAGCAGCAATTAGCACAAACCTTTCAAACAAGGATTTTGGTCTTCTCCGATCTTTCTTGGCATGAGGTTACACACACGAAGGATGATATCAATCTTTCACAAAGGAAGTATGTTCTTGATATTCTTACTGAGGTAGAAATGTTGAGATGTCGCCCTTCCTTCTCCAATGATGCCTTGTTTCCTGATCCATGACGATATCGCCGGCTGGTTGGCAAACTCATGTATCTCTCAGTAACTAGGTCAGATATTGTCTTTGCAGTTGGTCGAGTTAGTCAGTTTATGCATGCACCGACCACCACTAATTTAAAAGCAGTAGTTCACATTCTTCGCTACCTTAAGAATGCTCCAGGATAGGGACTTTTCTTTTCAAGCCTGGTGAATTACTTTCTTTACAAGGTTATTCTGATGCTGACTGAGATGGGTCAGTTGATAGGCAATTTACTAGTGGAGACTTTGTATTCTTTGGAGAAAATTTGGTATCGTGGAAAAGCAAAAAGTAACATGTAGTAAATCAAGTGCAAAATCTGAATACCAAGCCATTGGGCATTTGGTCTTTGAAGTTTTATGGCTCAAATATCTCATTCGAGGCTTGACAATCCCAGTATCATCTCCAGTTTCACTGTATTGTGATAACCAAGTTGTTATGCATATTTCTGAAAATCAAATGTTTCACGAGCGCACAAAACACATCGAGGTCGATTGTCACTTCGTTGGTGATGAGTGGGAGAAGAAAGTGATCTCATTCTCATATGTCCGATCCGGTGATCATCTTGCTGATATCTTAACTAAAGCACTACCTCCTAAACTTTTTCAAACATTTTTGAACAAGCTTGGCTTCGACATTATCTACGTACCAGTTTGATGGGAAGTGTTAAAGTGGTATTTAGTTTAGTCCCATATTGAAAATTGAATTACTTTAATCTTTGTTCTTCTTCTATATGTAGGTTGCATTGTACTCAGTTATAATAACTCGATAAAGTATTCTTTCTTTCTCTATACTATACGTCAATACAAACAATTGACCAAGCTGAAAACTAGTGGTATTTCCACATTTATTGAGTTCGCTTCTTCTTGAAATAGTGTCTGCCAATTATTACAAATGTATGTATTTCTGCTCATAGTTTTTTTGGGCCCATCCTAACTTACATGCCCTGGTATAAAAAGTTTTTAGATCTGGCCATTAACTAAACTGAAAAATTCATTTAGCGATCAACATTTTCTACTTGTCACTTTTTAAGCTTCTTTCTTTCTTTTGGACGGTTTTTGTTTTGTTAAACTTTTGTTACTGAATCGCTGGGGAATTTGTTTTAGGAGGACATTTATAGTCAAATTATTTGTGTTATTGTAAGTTGAAATTGCATACTTGCGTACTTGCATATACACATCCAATGATTCACTTTGATTTGAGCTTCGCCAATGCAATACTTGTTTTTCTTCTTCCAACTGAACTTACCATGCTTAATAACCTCATTCTTTCATTTTCCTATTCCAAGCCTCAAAGAGGATTGTTGGATTTTGTTGACTACCAACTCAGCTCTATTTGGATCTGTATATTAAATAATCCTATTGCATATTCTTGAACTATTAAAATTAAAATTTTCAAATATATAAAAGAAGAAATCGAATAACTTAGACATACGTTCCACCGAATAAATGTTTTTTTATTTTCTGTGTAATTGAAATTCTTTAGAAATCTGTGTACTCGTCCATCAGCAATTGTTTAATGAAAAGCCATTTCTTAAGCATTGTGGGGTATTTGATGTAAAACTAATCCTAAATAGAGAATTTCCAAGATTCTTAATGGATTAATTTTACCAATACGTAGTGCGGATTAAAGTTAGAAATTTTAAACAGTTAATTGATTTGATGGATTTTCAAAAACTGAATCACATTTAACAATCCCAATTAATAATTCAATTATAACAATCAGTAATTAAATCCCTAAGTGTTCTTAGCAAGTAAAAGATTCAATATTGATTCGTACTCTAATCAAGCAAGTGGAACACTCAATCTCAATTGTTTTTTATGACGACAGGCAAATCAGATAATATAATAGAGATGATAATTGATAAAACAGTATAACACAAATATTTGCAAATTGGAAAGAGTATACCGAGAGTTCGAAGACCAATTGCGACAATCGAAGAGGCAGCTACTGTTGGAAATGGTTGGAGGTGGCCGAATATGCATTAGGGCGTCGAGTGGCGCAGCAACTTGGGGGACTCGGTCTGCTGCTGTCGTCGAAGGGAGAGAGGGTTGCGGATCAATGGGGTTGAAGTCGATTTGTGGTGGAAGTGGTGGCAGGCGGGACGCAGTCGATGGTGGGGTTTGGTGAGAGGTAAGGGGGTTGGAGTGGGTGTACGGTGAGGTGGTGACTGGGGATGGGTTGAGTGAAGGGGGTTGGGTTTTAGGGCTTCGACGAAGGAGAGGGGAGTCGACATAGGCGTCGAGGTGGGGCGGATTGGGGGTGAGTCGACGGAGGAGGGAGGGGGTTGTGTTGGCGAGGTCGCGAAGTGTGGAAGGTTAGGGTTTTGGTCGGGGTCGGGAGGAGGAGGAAGAAGACGATGGGAGAGAGGATGGTTTTGGATTTGGGGATTAGGGTTTGGATAATTTTATTTGGGGATTTTAATTTGAGGGTAGATTTTAGAGTTAATCACTAATCCTAAAATTGTATTAGGATTTATCACAAACCCTAACAAGTTGGATCTCAATTGTATCACACAAAGAGAGATGAAAAGCAACACTTCAATACGATAATTTTTAATCAAGAATAGCATATCTTTTCTCATTAATCTCAGGGCCTATATATAGGCTTAAAACAAATCAAGATACAAATCTCAAAATATTCTCAAAATCTAAAAAATGCAAAAAGATTACATATGACTATAATTACCAAAAACAAATATGGTACTGAAATAAAATCCTAAACTAAATAAGCAGTTGTCCTAGACGATGCCTGCGCTGATAGAAACGCCCGAATCGTCTTGAACCGATGTCCTCATCAGTATTGCACTATTGTTCTGCAAGTAAATTTACATAATGACTCATGATTATCTTTCCATGCAAAAATTATATTTCAGGATTATTTTTCCATGCAAAATTGATTTGTTATGATTATCTTTCCATGCATAACCGGATTTGCTACGGTCATTTTCAAATTCTTCTCTTAGTTGGATTCACATGAGATTGTAAGAACCCAGAGGAATATGTGCAGGCCGGTCCATGTTTCTTTATCTACTTGAAATTTGGAGATATCAAATATAAGTAATTAATGGCAACTGATGGAAGGGATAAGCATCTTGTTGTATGCAGGACACTAGAGGTTATTAGAGAACTTCCCACATCTGCTAGATTAAGGGGCCATATTATGCGGATAGACTTTGAAGTGTATCTTTCCTGCTATGTTACCACTAGCTTCATGATCGTGTAGTGCCATAATAGGGCACTTTGTGAAAATATTTGCGATTATGGGTCATTTTCAAAACTATTAGCGCTCATGGGCTACTTGGTGCCATGGCAGCAGCGGCCGTTATTCTCATTAGCGGCCCCTTTTAGAGGTTGCTAATGTGAATAGCAACATCTTTTTTATAAAATTTGAAATTTTTGTTTACTGTCGCTATTCCTATTAGCAACCAAAGCATATATAATGTCGCTAATGGAATTAGCGACCTTCAATGAACTGTATTCTAAACACTTAGCAAAATCTAGAGAGCTTTTGCTCTCTGAAAAAATAACAATCAATTTATTTTTAAACTGTGGTAGCTATTTGGAATAGATGCCTTAGTTGTACTAAGGTCGCTATTCGGAATAGAGATCTTTATTGTACTAAGGTTGCTATTTCGAATAGAGGCCTTAGTTGTGTGACTATTTTACATATTTTACAAAGAACAAAAAGATCGAGTTTTCTACTGAGGTCGCTACTGTGAATAACGACCGAAGTATACTAAGGTCGTTATTCCAAATAGCGACCTTAGTTGGGTGATTATTTTGCAAATCTTACAGAGATCAAGGAGATTTAGTCTTCTACTGAGGTCGTCATTCGGACTAGCGACCTCAGTTTAAAAAAAATTTCCTCAAAAGAGCAATAGCTATCTAGAAATCGCTAAGTGTCTTAATACATTCATTTGAGGTTGCTAATCCCATTAACAGCCTCATATATACAAATGTCGCTAGTAGGAATAGCGATAATAAACAAACAATTTCAAATATTTTAAAACAGAGGCCGCTGTTCCCATTAGCGACTTTCAAAATGAAGAAGTCTCTAATGAGAATAGCGGTCACTGCTGACGTGACACCAAGTAGCCAACGAGCACTAGTAATTTCGAAACTTGCCCATAATTGCAAATATTTTTAAAGTGGCCTATTACGGCAAAAAATCCGTGTAGTCAGTGTAGTGCACATCAAGATGCAATGGGGCATCAAATATTTAGTCTGGAGACTAATATTGTGTAGGGAATGAGGCAAGGAAGACGAGTCACTATTGAGTTTAGCTTCTAAGTATTAGGTTAGATAAGGTGTGGTACGTGCTCTGCATTTGTAAGTTTAGTTCTTTTCCCCTTATCGGTTGGTGGTCCTTAACAACATCATATCCCCGCCAAAAACTAAATTTCAAAAAATATTTCTTTAGGAAAGAATAAAGTTTGGTATAAAATTTGGCATATTCCTAATTGGACACATGCATCTATGTAATCGGTGCAGATAGCTACACTTTGAACCTACACTTAGTGACATTTCTTGTAACCTAGGAACCATAGTTGACTATGCCTGGAACTATGTCCTTGAGCCAGATATTAACAAAAGCACACATAGAATATTTATATCAGTGGGTCGCAGGTTGGAGCGTTATGGCCATGCTTGCCGAAAAAGTTCATGAGAGTTTCTAGGAATTAGCCCTAATTCCCCCAGCCACGGCCGCACGGTTCCTCTCATATAGGTAAGTCCTACCAAGGCGCCTGTGACTGGAAAATGTATCTCACAATTCACGTATTAGTCTTATTAAAAGCTTAACTCAACCTAACTAAGTCACTTTTATGAGCATTGTATTACCATATGAATGAGGTTGGAGTAAGTGTACCTAGGTACTACTCCAAAATAAAGTTAGTGCTCCCACGGGATCATTAGTCCAGCTTGTTTCTACCCTTTGAACTTCTATGGATGCATCCATGCGATGGAGTAGGGTTACTATTGTCCATGACCCCCCATCCCCCTCGATGATTAATCTAGAGCTCAGCTCTTAGATAGACCATTTTAAGTGGATTTTATAAAATTCGGGTCACAAGTTTTGCTAATAACCTTTCATTTTTAATTCTCACTCCTAAGATATAATTTTTTTATGTAAGACCTTCTTTATACTCTCAACTTCCTGCATTTATAATCAATACAATAATACTTGAAAGAAAGCTAGTCACATAATCTTGATAAAAGGAAACATATAAATTTAAAAAAATAACTTTCTCATACCATGCAAGAAATCCGAAGAATATAGTTAAAGCATAATTTCCCCCATTGGGTAACACAGCAAAATATACATGTTGCAAATAGTCACAAATGCACCATTTTTAGTGACTAAAAAAATCGAGATATTTCAGTTATACTTAAAATGTTTAGTATTCTCCCTTTACCTCATATCAAGATAATGATGATCTCAAAGAAGTATTTGTATATTGATGTTATGATTAGGACTGCAAGTGTTTGTTTACAAAAATTGTAAACCATCCGGTCTTGCCACGTCAATTCCTGACTTTTATTGTATATGATCTTTTCACTTTCTTTGAGTTAATCGCCAATTAGATTGATTTGAAAATTTATATAAAAATAGTATTGTAACTCATTCATCTCAATCTTCTAACTTTAAGATATGAGATTACGCCAAATAATAAATATTAAGCCACATCATAAGTACATGAGAATCAAAGTTATGCAATATCAAAAATCTGAAATTCACATGACATTAAGTTAGATACGACTAACCGGATATATACCAAAATCTCCTTGCGATATCCTTGCATTCATTTATTATCTGTACTCTTTGTATTTCTCACAATATTAGTTAAATCACTTCAACAATATGGGTAAGTGAAAATAATCAACATTGGGTCTATATAATACTATGATGAAATAAAATGAATGAGAGAAATAGTCATCAAGCACATATGTAGAAGAAAACCTCATTAATGGTAGACTACATACACTAAATTATCTATATAATAAAACACAAAGAAAGCTATCAAGTTGCTCTCCTTCAATCCCCCAAAAATCAAAAGTCCGGATCTAACCTCACAAAACACATCCCCCCCCTCCACCACCACCAAAAATTCCCCCCCAAAACTCAAATTCAAATCCCCCCAAAACAACTCCTTTATTTATTTAATTCTCTCTCTCTCTCTCTCTCTCTCTCTCTCTCTCTCTCTCTATATATATATATATATATATATATATATATATAGGGTAGCGATCCGGTGAGAACCGTTCTCACGATAAGCTTCGTGAGAACTCCATGCCTATCCATCCTATGGATAATCCGAACCGTTCACATTATTTAACATAACTAAATTAGTCTAGAAATATAAAATCAAGTCATTTGATATTCATTTGTCCATGCATCATGTCACTAGAAAAAATAACGATTTTTCAGCCACACAATTTGTAACACTTCAATGCATGGGCAATCGAATCTCAAATGACTTGATTTCTCATCCATAGACTAATTGAGTCGTGTAGATCAAAATGAACGGTTCAGATTTTTCAACTAATGTCCCAAACAAAAGTTCTCACGTGGTTCTCACCAAAAGAGTTCTCACTCGATCATTTCCCTATATATATATATATACACTTATGAAAACATGGACTTTTATATCCCAATTTATAATTATTTTTCAACATATACTAATGAAAACTTGACAACTAATTATTGTCATACTATTCAAACTTGAGCTATATAATTGTTGATTTACTATTTACAAGGCTTTTCATATGCTGCATCGTTCTGAAGACGTGCCGTAGGCACGTGCCCACAGGCAAATCTAGTACATCAACATAGAAGAGAGACCCGCTAACACCTTAATGTGAATATGCAATAACTCTTATATGCATTCATCATATCTTTAAAGAGATTGTAACTAAAATATTGCTTAGCAAAAATTATAGCAATAAGAACCAATGTTTAAGTAACCATTAGCAGGGACGAAGGTCAGCCTTAGTGATCCGAGAATTCGTGGATTCTTTTTGATAGGTCGTGAGTGGAATTTATAGAATACGATTGGATTGTTTAATAGAAATAGACTAAGATAAGAGTATAATTTTATTCTATTTATTCGATACAGTTATCTATTCACCTATGACACCTTTTATTTTATTGTAATTTCATTTAGAATAGGTCACAATCCATCAAATCGTCTATTCTATATATTCAATGAAAAATTGAAACACGACGATTCACAGGGATATGTGCACAAGAGAGATACCTAGCTTGGTATCCAGATACCCATTTCTGTTCGAGGGTTTACATATACACATAAATTCATTTGGGTCAAATTGTATAAAAGAAAGTCAATGGACATCTTATAAACATTAATGACTAGTAAAATATGAGCAGAATACCTTTGATCTCAAATAAATGTCAAGGTGCATGATATATAATTGGGAAAACTAAAAATTGTATTAGCAACGTATTCTACAAATATACTAGGAATGATGATTTATATGCAAAAATCCATAGACATACAAATTACAAAACATATAACTCTCATTGTAACATTATAATCTTAGGACTGGGATAGTCACAAAAAATCATGACATTGTAGTCTCACAAATATAATAACTCTTGCACATGTCAAGAGGGTGTTTGATATTACATCAATAATTTCCACAAATATATCACAAATTAATCAAGTAACTTTCTAAGGCCATGTGGATGAAAAAGATTTACATATAAGCAATTATAAAAGAAGATCAAATCACTGTGTACCGCGGAACCAAATAGGTCAAATAAATAAGTATTTGAATTCATTTAGACACAAAATTAAGATATATCTCATTTTGATATGGAAAACATTCGACTATCAATTGCATTAAAATGTTAGATGCACGCTAAACATACAAAATCAAGAATTATCATATAAGATAACTATTCATCTACTTGAGGCATGAAATTTTAGATATCATATCAAAGAAAATTTTCGACAACTAGTAATTGCAATAAAATTGTCTTATTTCAAAAATAAAATGTGTGCATATATATTCCACAAACAATTTAATAATAGCTATAAAGATTTTATGATTCAATTTTGTAATTCAAAATGTAGGCAATCATGTAAATAGAATAAGTCCTTTAGATTGTGGATAACATTGAGGAAAATTGATGAGGACATCAGTTCGAGACGATTTGGGCGTTTCTGTCAGCGCATGCATCATCTCGGATGAATACTCTAGTAGTATAGTTATCTTTATTTCAGCAATTTTTATTTGTTTTGGGGTATTTTAGCCATATGCAGTAGTTTTGCAATTTGCACCCTTTATTTTGTGCATTAGAATATTTTGAAAATTTGTATTTTTTGTTTTGAGCTTGTATATAGGCCTTGAGAATAATGAGAAAGTATGTTATTATTGATTAAAAAAATTACTGTGTTGAGTTATTGCTCTGCAATCTTTTCTTGTGTGTGACACCATAATAAATTATTATGATTTGTGAGAAATCCTAAGAAATTTAGGGTTTGTGAGAAATCCTAGATCTCACCTTCATCTTTACAGCCGCCATTATACACCCCTTTTCCTCCAAAGACAGTCGTCAAACCCAAACTCACCCCTTCTTTCTCTTTCTTCGTCTGCTTCTTCGTTCTTGACTCACAAAACCCAACACCAAAACTCCTCTCCCCTGCCTTCCCTCCTTCTTCGGAAACCCCGACGCCAAAGCCACCCTCCGAACACCCCCTGAAATCCCCCTGGACACCCTTGCCGACCACCGACGACCCCGATTGCTCCTCTCACCCCTCTTCCCATCACCCCCATCCGTCCCCTTCCTCAATTTTGAAACTCTAATCCCCAAATCTCTTCACATCTGAAACCCTAATCCCCTAAATCCACTTCAAATCCGAAATCAAAATCTCTAGCCCGTCGACCACCGACGACCGCCTCTTCGGTTGCTTCTGCCACCACACCCCCATCCCGGACAGCAACAGGCAGCCCCTTGCTGCCTTCAACGCCAACAACAATCCTAGATCCTAGGCGACAATTCCCTCCATCAAATTCCGGTGAGATCTTTTCACTTCTCAAATATTTGTGATACTGCTTTATCATCTCTAGATTATTATCTGGATTTTCTGTCCATAAATATTGAGTATGTGTGTTTTTACTTGCTGATTAGAGTACAAATCATCATTGTATATTTTACTTGTTAAGAATGTTTAGGTATATAATTATTGATTGTTATGATTGAATCTTTAATTGGGCTTGTTAAACTATTTCATCTCTTGAAAATCCATCAAACCAATTAGTAGTTTAATTTCCGACTTAATCTGCATTACATGTTGGTAAACTTAATCTTTTAAAATTTTTGGAAATTATCTACTTAGGGTTAAGTTTACATCAAAAATATAATTACCTACAATATAAAATAAAATAATACATTTTATCAGCCTTGGAGTAGGCATGTATTAGCACTTTCCTAAATGACTTGTTGCCGACCTCGTGCGGCGCTCCATGACAACTTGTTCAATAGAGGTACAAACCCTTGTCCACCGGTATCCCTTGTGTGCACAACAATGACATGATAGTTGACCTCGAGATGTAAGCTAGAATATGCCCAATAAAGAAGAAAAATATATATAATAAAAGTTTTGTTTGGAGGAGGAATAAGATCTTTCTTGTTCATCTCATTTTCTCTTCTCATTCTCATATCTTCTCCCGTCATCTTCTCATGAAGAGGTGCCATCTATTAACCCTTACTAATAAACCACTTAATAATCAATAAAATCAAACAATAATCATCTTATTTATAAGAGTAATTAACCATAAACTTATGAGTCATAACTTGCTATAACGGCTAGTTTGACCATGACTAAATAAAACTTGTCTTGGTCAAAATCAATATTAAATTAATTCATAATTATATTTTAGAAATTAACTTTTTTCATAATATTTTCCAACAATTCATAAAAGCTTCATCCAGACTCGGTGTCAGAAATTAGAAAGTACCAGTCTCAGAAATTAGAAAGGGTACTGAGAGCCCAAACTCCCAGTTAGTTGTACAAAAGGAGAAAAATTTGAAGCCGTACACCTTAGTAACAACACAAAAAAATAATTAATATGTTACTGAAGAAAGAATGATCGGAAGAAGGAAAAGAGCCGATATTCTGTACTAAATAGTAGAATGTTTAATAGGGTACAAGTGTATGACTATGAATATTCTCGAAGTATCTTGCTTGGACTACATGAAGTGCATCCCGAAGCCCTTCCGTCATAACCAGTATGTGATGGCCCACCCAAGCTCTATCTCCATATGAATAGCTTTATATGGTCTCTTCGATAGTTGAATTACTTCATTGGATTTCTTGCCTCCATTTGATTGTTTGGTTACAATCCTCACTTCCTCTTCTGTTTCTCCATCTCTATATTGGAGCTATATTTAATTGGGATGCGAACAATGTAGCATAACTATAGTGAGGGGATGATTTTTATTCTAATTTATCTGTACTTTTATTTTCCTAGGATAATTATGCCTCTTCACCTCTTATTCTATTATTCTTTCAGGATTAACAAAGACGGCATTCTTTTTTGATCTGCTGTCTCCAACCACAACGACATTCTTAACTCTGTATCGATGAGCTCAACCTACTATTCTGGGTTTGAGTAAGACTGGACTCCTACATATTTGCAGTTTGAAGACAGGCGAATGTATTGTGTCCTGCAATGATCATATTAAGGGTGGTATATAAATTTGTATAGTTTGTGTATATAATATTAATCTCTACAGGTATCTGTATATGCCCCTTGGTGCGGCTTATTATGTTCGTTGTGTTGTATGTGGTGCATAAAATGCTATTACCATAAGCATCTCAGATTATATCCTGTACATTGCTTAGCTCTTGAGTATCATCGATTTGCTGTCTACATATTCTTTAGTATCTTTGAATGGAAAGTTCATTGGGGTGAAAACTTAATTACATGTTATTAACATGCATGTGAAGCTATTGTTGGTTTGTTCTAGAAACCTGATGGGTCTGACTCGAGCCTGTGTCATGCATATTTTTCGTTTTGAAAAAATATGGGAGTATGCTTGATTCTTTCAGCTTTGGTGGGTTGGTTTTTAGATTGCATAATGCCCAACTCTAATGTTTTGGATACGGCGCAGCCACCGTTTTTGGACATTTGCGATATGTTTTTATCTTTCTAGATCTGGACAGGGAAGTTTTTGTACGTACACGATGAAGACAGTCCAAACAAACTGGCAACAGTATGCTTGCAATCTTTCTTACGTGCACAAGTGTAAGAGAGAATCTGCAAATATTAGTTTTCAATTGTGCCTTCTTTTTGGCTGTCTTGTGCATTACAATTTAAAAGATGAAGCGAAACAGTAGCCTTTTTGCCATTGTTTATCGTCATTTCATTTGCCCTAAAGGCTTATCATTGAGCTCCTATTTTCTGTTCAATTGAATTCTGTTTAATTTTATGATGAGATTGAATTCGGTCATGCTTATGAATCATTTTTTCGCGCGGGGGGGGGGGGGGGGGGGGGGGGGGGGGGATGGGGGGGGGGGATTGGATACCACTAAAGAACATGACTAGTTTTTTATCTCAAATATACATTATAAATGTATTGTGACCCACTTCTCACTAAAAGACAATGTTAAAACCTTCTCACTAAAAGACAAGGTTAAAAAGGTTTTAACCTTGTCTTTTAGTGAGAAGTGGGTCACAGTACATTTATAATGTATGTTTGGGATAAAAATTCATGTATATCTAGCATTTTGCACCACTAAAAGTACTTATAGAATTTTTCATCCAACTAATTAATTCCCCCTTCCCCCCCCCTCCAACCCCACCGAAAAAAAAAGGATAAAAAAAAAAAACATTACAGCCTTGGAACCTTCTCTTTTTGTATGATACTATTGTAATTATTCTAATCAATATGCACTTAGTTTAGTGGCGTACTGAACTTCCATTAATCATTTTTATTCTAATCAATATGCACTGAGTTTACGTGCATACTGAACTTCCATTAGTCATTTTTGATCAAAGAATGATTCTGATTATCAAACGATTGAACAACCGGGACCAATTTACTAATGATATTTAACTGACATTAAGAAAAAAAAAATCTAATGAATTATGAATTCCATGGATCATGTTTAGCAGAAAAACAGAGTTCTCATTATCAAACAATCACTTATTCACAAACCTCTTGTGGGGCTAATAGTTTTTATTTTTCATTTCATGGAAAACCCTTTTCGCTCCGCTTATTTATTTTTCATTTCACGGAAAACCATTTTCGCTCCGCTTAGTCCCTTCAAGTGGTATTTTAGTGATAGGTTTTATAGAAATTGGATGATCTGTTTGGTCAAATACCTAGTGAAATTACTCACAAGGTACCTTTTTTTCTTTTCTTTTCCGTAACCGAAATCACAAGCTACTTATATTTGAATGTAATACATTGTGGGAGGAAAAGAAAATTCAGACAGGAAAATCTTTGACATCGAACAAAAGTTCTTTTATGAATCTCTCTAGGTTTTACAAACTACTGAAATTTCAATGTCTCAAATCTGACTTGCACCAAACACATCATTTTACAGTTTACACCATAGAGTTTCCACTGCTGTAGCTAACACCAAGCATGAATAAAGAATATTCTACTTCATTTTCTCCAATCTTCTCAAGGTGATTGAGACACCTGATTGTAGCAAGTAGTCATCACCGGCCTTGACTTTGTTGAGGGCGTATTTTGAGATTTATTGTAGACCTCCTCCTACTGCCACAGCGTGAATCGGAAATTGCTATTGCACACTTATAAATTCAAGAACGACGATAATAAAAAGAACTTTGAGTTTACTCATGAGCCTCCGGAAAGGACCTGCTCATTTTCTGGATGCCCTGCCATTCTTCGCTATCTTCTTGTTGGCATGAATCTTCATATAAACCTTCTTGGTCCGGAACGCCAATAGAAGGTCAAATCCAAACCCAACGAAGCATGCAATGGCCATGATAATGAACACTAGCCTGTAACAGTGGCCCCCAACGCACGTGTTACCTCCTCCCGCCGTCTTAGTTGCCTGGGCATCATAGAGGAATCCAGCCAGCAAGCCTGAGAAGAGGAAGGATCCGAGGGGAAGGTTGAGGATGAGGATGTTGTAAATGAGACCATAACTTTTTAGCCCGAAGAGCTCGGATGCAGTGGGGACTGTGACAGCCAGGCGAACCCCGTAACAGATCCCGACAATGATAGAACCAAGGAAGAGAGATCCAGGTAAAGCTAGGGCCATTATGACGTATCCTACAGCCATTAGGATCTGTGAGGCAGCGTTCCATAGAGGCCTTGGTGTACCATACTTCCTGGAAGGTAAAATTATAATTTGATAAGAAAACTAGATATTGCAATTTGAGATTTATATGATTTCGGCTGTTACAATGGATTGAAGGGAATGACAAACCCAAATGCCCCGTTTACGGTAATGTCAAATTGAAAGTTTCCTAGATAGTTTTCAAGATCAATAGTTTGTGATATGTTATGATCTATACTATTATATTAGAGAGTCGAGTGTTGGGGTTTGTAGATCCAAATACACGATAATGGAGTTAAAAAAGACAGACGAAAAGAAGAGTTAAAAAAGAAGCAAGCAGCTCAAAGCAGCAACCTGTAGCTGTAGGCAGAGTTGCAGTCGACCGCGCAGTCGACCGTCCCACTTACTGTTACAACCTTGTACTCCTGAAGGAACGACCAATCGACTGTCCTATTGTCTGTTGGATCCATGTACAATCGAAGGCATGAACGGTCGACCGTCCAAAGTTGCGGTCGATCGTCGCGGCGCTGATTGATGAGTGGTTGAGAATTAATCTTGTGTAAACCTATATATATTGTATTGTGTACGATTTTAGAGTTAATCTGAAATGAAAAGAGATATCTATCAGCCGTAGAGATAGAGAGAAATTCTACACCTTGGGGGTGAGTTCTTGAGAGATTTGTAAACTTGTAATTCATATTTCTAGGGAAAATCGCAGGAGTGCTTCTGCGCAGAGAATTAACCATTGCATTGGGTGAACATCAAAAAATCTCGTATGTTCTTGTGTGATTGATTTTGTTCTTTTGCTTTTGATTCTATTGTGTTGCATCTCGTTTGTGATTTATTCTGCAGTTAGAAATTAACAAAATGGTATCAGAGCATCAGGTTGGTGTCGTTGATTGAGATGGGGGACAAGAGTAGAGTCAAGGAGTTCGATGGAACAGATTTCACAATGTGAAAAATCCAAATAAGAGTTTATCTTCGACAGAAGGATCTTGATAATCCATTATTTGGCGTGAAGCCAGAAGAGACATAGGTTGATTCAGTTGCATTGACGGCTTCGAACAGATTGGATCAGAAAGTACTTGGACAGATTCAGTTGTCGCTGAATAGGAAGTCGCTATTTCACATTGACAATGCAAAAACTGCAAAGAAGGCAATGGAGATATTGGCATAAATATGTTTGAGAAACCGAATGCAGCGAACCAGATTCTTCACCTAAAGAAGTTGGTCAACATGAGGGGTCAGGAAAAGGGTTCGGTGCCAGAGCACATCAACAATTTATGTATGGGTTTCAATCATATGGAATCGTTGGATTTGATGTTTGAGGAAATGGCACAATTGTTATTGTTGCTAACCAATCTTCTCAATAGTTACAACATAATAAAGCAGACCGTTACAAGCACCATGACCAATGCGACAATGTGAAAAATCCAAATAAGAGTTTATCTTCGACAGAAGGATCTTGATAATCCATTATTTGGCGTGAAGCCAGAAGAGACATAGGTCGATCCGGTTGCATTAGTGGCTTGGAACAGATTGGATCAGAAAGTACTTGGACAGATTCAGTTGTCGCTGAATAGGAAGTCGCTTTTTCACATTGACAATGCAAAGACCGTCAGTTGTCGCTGAATAGGAAGTCGCTATTTCACATTGACAATGCAAAAACTACAACGAAGGCAATGGAGATATTGGCATAAATATGTTTGAGAAACCGAATGCAGCGAACCAGATTCTTCACCTAAAGAAGTTGGTCAACATGAGGGGTCAGGAAAGGGGTTCGGTGCCAGAGCACATCAACAATTTATGTATGGGTTTCAATCATATGGAATCGTTGGATTTGATGTTTGAGGAAATGGCACAATTGTTATTGTTGCTAACCAGTCTTCTCAATAGTTACAACATAATAAAGCAGACCGTTACAAGCACCATGACCAATGCGACAATGTGAAAAATCCAAATAAGAGTTTATGTTCGACAGAAGGATCTTGATAATCCATTATTTGGCGTGAAGCCAGAAAAGACAGGTCGATCCGGTTGCATTAGTGGCTTGGAACAGATTGGATCAGAAAGTACTTGGACAGATTCAGTTGTCGCTGAATAGGAAGTCGCTTTTTCACATTGACAATGCAAAGACCGCAAAGAAAGCAATGGAGGTATTGACATAAATATGTTTGAGAAACCGAATGCAGCGAACCACATTCTTCACCTAAAGAAGTTGGTCAACATGAGGGGTCAGGAAAGGGGTTTGGTGCCAGAGCACATCAATAATTTTTGTATGGGTTTCAATCATATGGAATCGTCGGATTTGATGTTTGAGGAAATGGCACAATTGTTATTGTTGCTAACCAGTCTTCTCAATAGTTCCAACATAATAAAGCAACCGATACAAGCACCATGACCAATGCGACAACTCTGAAGGATGTTATAAGCAGCATCAGAAAAGAGGATGCAAGAAGGAAGAGACATGGAGAGTCTTCGACGTCATATCCTAGAAACGTCATGTTGTCAGTTGATAACCGTGGTAGAAGTAACAACAGAGGAATCACAAATTCAAGTCAAGAGCAGAACATCGCAAAGGTGAGTGTTGGCACTACTAGAAGCCGGAACATATGAGAAACCAATGCGATGAGTATAAAAAAGCATAAGCAAGATCACAGGTAGCCAATATGGTAAGTATTGAACCCCGTTCAGATGAATTGTGTTTATCTACTGGATTTGATATCATGCAAGATAATTGGTGTATAGACTCGTGTGCTTCTTATCATTGTACACCCATGAGAGTTGTTTTTTTAGGATTACAGGACATGTGATTTTGGTGCAGGTTTAGTTGGCAATGGACAAATATATCCAGTTGTAGGTAAATGCACAGTGAGAGTGAAGGCTCGCACTAGCAGGCAATTGGTTTTGAATAACACAAGACACATTTTGAGCTAACTGTATATATAAATATGAACTAGAACTTGAGAAAATGGGACCATCAGGATGATTCATAACAATTTTTGGACTTGGAGAATGGAATGTGACTACAAGTGTCAAGTTGATGGCAAAAGGATAGTGTGGTGACACGTTGTACTTACTCAGATGAGGTGATTCAAGTGATATCATTGCTACAGCATAAGCAGGTAGTTCTTCTTCAATTCTATGATATATCAAGTTGGGACACCTTGGTGAAAAGGATGTCAAGCAGCTTTGTTATAGGGATCTTTTGTCGAGACCTAAGGTTGAGATGGATTTCTGTGAGAACTGCATGATGGGCAAGCAGTAGACGGTTAGCTTTCAGTTGAGTAGGAGTGAGAAGAAGCTTAGGAAACTAGAGTTGGTACATACATATGTGTGAGATCCATCTCAGGAATTCTCTTATGGTGGTAAGAGATACTTTGTCACATTCATTGACGATGCCACAAGAAAATTTTGGGTTCATGCAATTTGCAAGAAATCAGAAGTGTTTGAGGCATTCAAAGCTTGGAAAGCCAGAGTTGAGAATGAGACAAGTTGCAAAGTGAAAGCATTAAAGTCAGACAATGATGGTGAGTACACAAGTAAAGAGTTTGTTGACTATCTGGCAAAGAAATTTATCCAAGGAATCAGGACAGTTCCTAAGACTCCACAGGAGAATGTGTAGCAGAAAGAATGAACCGCACGATACTCGAAAGGGCAAGATGCATGAGACTTCATGCGGGTCATCCGGTCTATCTTTGGGCTGCTATAGTGGATACATCGGTGTACTTGATTAACCGTTGCCCGTCTAATGCCCTTGATTGGGTTATTCCGCAAGAACTGGTCAGGTAAAACTGTCAATTATGCATATTTGAAAGTTTTTTGTTGTATTGCATATTCACTAATTGACAGGGAAGAAAGAACGCAACTGAATTCGAAATCCAGAAAGTGTGTATTCATTGGCTATGGCGGCGATCAGCATGGTTACAGACTATGAAATTTTGTGGATAACAAGGTCATTCGTAGCAGAAATGTAGTGTTCAATGAAGAGGTCTTAAACAAGATAGGCACATAGGTCAAGACAGTACAATTAGTTCAGAGTCAGATTTTGGTTCAGACTCAGATTCAGATTATGATTCTGAAGACGACCCTAGTGGTGGGGGTCCTACAGTGCAGCAGCAGGTACAGGTACCACATACAGCATAAGAGGCTCATGATGAGCCTATTGGGAATGAGCAGGTTATCCAAAATGAACAGGTACATCCAGAGCAGTTCGGAAAACCTGAATCGGTCGGTGAACCGGTACCTACATTGAGGAGATCGACACGAGAGAAAAGACAAACCAAAATATTTGATCGATCAGCTAGTATTATTCACGAACATATTCTGTACACGGATTCAGGACAGCCAGAGACTCATTAGGAGATTTTGAAGAATGAGGCTCGAATTCAGTGGGGATTAGCAATGAGGGACGAGATGAAGTCTTTGGAACATAACCAAACTTAGGAGTTGACCAAGTTACCTGTCGGGAAACACGCTCTTATGAACAAATAGATTTTCAGAGTCAAAGATGAGGCAGATGGCAGTAAGAGGTATAAGGCAAGATTTGTTATGAAAGAGCTCTCAAAGATAAGGTGTCGATTACAGTGAGATCTTTGCACCAATTGTGAAGATGGCTTCAATTAGGGTTTTGCTTAGTATTGTGCCAGTTGAAGACTTACACTTAGAGCAGTTGCATGTGAAAACAACATTTCTCCATGCTGATGTTGAAGAAGAGTTGTACATAAGACAACTCATATGTTTTGAAGCTAAAGGAAAAGAAGACATGGTGTGTCAACTAAAAAAAAGTCTTTATGGGCTCAAACAAGTACCACGGCAATGGTACTTGAAGTTTGACTGCTTTATGAAAAGAAAATGTTTCGATAGATGTGAAACAGATCATTGTGTATATATTCGTCGATATGAAGACAATGATATAGTTACCTTGACATTGTATGTGGATGACATGTTGTTAGCATGTTCATGTATGGAAAATATCAAGGAAGTTAAAAAATTGCTAGCTTCGAAATTTTCAATGAAGGACTTGGGTGAAACAAAGCAAAATCTCGGCATGGAGATTAGTAGAGACAGAAAAAGCAAGAAGCTTTGATTATCTCAAACGGACTATGTGAAGAAGGTGTTGAAAAGATTCAATATGGATGATGCGAGACCAGTCACTTGTCCCTTGGCCACTCACTTCAAGTTATCGATAGACTTGTGTCCTAAAACGAAGGCAGAGATGGAGGAAATGACTGCTATTCTTTATACCTCAGCCGTTAGGAGTTTGACGTATGCGATGCTATCTATAAGACTAGATATCGCACAAGCAGTGGGAGTAGTCAACCGTTACAGAAAAATTCAAGTAAAGAGCATTGGAATGCAGTAAAGTGGATTCTCAGATATGTTGCAGGTACTTCAGATTACCCTCTTTATTCTAGGGGAGATTCTTTGCATATACATGGTTAAATGGATGTGGATTTTTAGGCTATCGTGATGGTTGCAGAAGTTCTACAGGGTATGTATTTACAGTTGGAGATACAACTGTTAGTTGAGCTTCGCAGTTACAAAAGGTTGTAGAATAGTCAACGACAGAGTCAGAATATACGGCACTTACAGAGGCAACGAAAGACATGTTGTGAATTTTTGAGCTTATGAAACAGTTGGGCAGAAAGCAACTCATTGGTGAGCTAGGGTGTGACAGTCAAAGTGAGGTTTTCTTAGCGAAAAACTCCGCATATCACTTTAGTACTCGGCACATTCAAATGATGTATCACTTTATTAGAATGGAGGTTAAGAAGAAATGGTGGAAGCTATCTAAGATTCTTGGCACAAAGAATCCAACGGACATGCTCACTAAGGTGGTGGATAGCAGGGAACATCAATTCTGCTATACCGCTATCGCATTGTCTCCAGGATAATTGATGAGAAGACTCGCATAGGCACAGGCCTCGACTAGGTTAGAGACTCTGTATATATGTCTCCAAGTGGGAGATTATTGGGGTTTGTGGATCCAAATACACGATAATGGGGTTGAAGAAGACAGATGAGAAGAAGAGTCGAGAAGGAGCAAGCAGCTCAAAGCAGCCTGTAGCTGCAAGCAGAGTTGCGGTCACAGTCGACCACACAGTCAACCGTCTCACCCGCTGTTACAACCTTGTATTCCTGAAGGGACGGCTAGTCAACCGTGCAGTCGACCGTCCTACTCTCTGTTGGATCCCTGTACAGTCGAAGGCATGAATGGTCGACCGTCCAAAGTTACGATCGACCGTCGTGGTGCTGATTGATGAGTGGCTGAGATTAAATCTTGTGTAAACCTATATATATATAGTATTATGTACGATTTTAGGGTTAATCTGAAAAGAAAAGAGAAATCCATAAGCTGTCAGAGAGAGAGATAGAGAGAAACCCTACACCTTGGGGGTGAGTTGTTGAGAGATTTGTAAACTTATTCTTCATATTTCTAGTGAAAATCACAGGACTGCCTCTGTGCGGAAAAATAACCATTGCATTGGGTAAACCTCGAAAAAATATCGTGTGTTCTTGTGTGATTGCTTTTGATAGCTTTTGTTCTTTTACTTTTGATTCTGTTGTTTTGCATCTCGTTGGATAGTTATTCCGCAGTTAAAACTCAACACCGAGTATATAGTCGTTTGTGTCAATGTGCTGTCATTCAATTTTAACCCTCATTGGGTATTATTTAAAATGAGACATTGCACTCATTATGAAAATGAAGGACCTATCAAGAACCAGTATTAGCCTGATTTATCCCTTAGTCCAAAATTACGTCTCTTAATTCAATACATAAGAGCATCCACACCAAGCTCTTTTTTAGGTTGCCATATTCATATTTAGCAACCAAATGGCAAAAATCATCAACACCAACATTTCATTTGGGTTGCCAAATTTGGCAATGGTCATTTTTTGGGACAAATTTGGCAAACCAAATTGCAGTGTCATATGTCACATCACCATACTTTTTTTTTCTTTTGCCTCCATAGTAGTGTGTGTGTGTGTATATATATAATAATAATAACTAGTAATATACACGTGCGATGCACATATTAATTTTTTTAAAAAAATACAGTAAAAGCTCTGATTTACACGTGTGAAGCATGTCTTAATAAATATGATTATATATTTTTATAAGTGAATGTGAAGATTGTGATGGGAGAGTTGGAGTTGCACGTGTGTTGCACTTAAGTAGGTAGATTTACAACTCCAATTCTTCCATTATAATAGTTATATATATTATATTATAGATAGATAGATAGATAGTAATGTACACGTGTGATGCACATTTAATATATTAAAAAAATTTAAGTAAAAAATCTGACATAGTGAGGACTTGAATCTGAGACCTCCTTCATATTAGTAATGCACGTATTGATAGATTTACAAATGACACAATGACACTAAGATCTTCTCCCATTATCATATTATTATAGATATAATAAGATCTTCTCCCATTATCATATTATTATAGATATAATAATAATTGTGTGTGTGTGTGTGTGTGTGTAGGGAAAGCTTCGATTGTGCACTACCTCTAGTGCACACGGTGTGTGCACCAGGCCTTCGGGCGTTCATATCGACGATCCGAACCGTTCACATTGATCTACATATCTAAATTAGTCTAAATGTGTAAAATCAAATTATTTGAAATTCATTTACCCATCCATTGAAGTGTTACAAAATTGTATGGCTGAAAATCATTGTTTTTTATAGTCACATGATGGATGGGCAAATGAATTTCAAATAATTTGATTTTACATATTTAGACTAATTTAGATGTGTAGATCAATGTAAACGGTTCGGATCGTCGATATGAATGCCCGAAGGCCTATGCACTAGAGGTAGTGCACAACCGAAGCTTTCCTTATATATATATATATATATATATATATATATATATATATATATATATATATAATGCATTTCAAAAGAAAGCTATCAAGTGGCTCTCCTTCAATTGGAAGAAAATCAACGGTCCAAATATATGCTCACAAAAGCTACAGGAGCCACATTCAGATTTATACTTTATATTGTGTGAAGTAGTTGATATTTATTTGAGTTTTGAAATTAATTAACCTTTAATCTCTACTTTAAATTAATTAAGGAAAGACTAATTTTAAATCACTAATCTTAATTAAGAAAAGATTTAATTATTGTAGTTTAATTAGTTTTTTCTTAATTAATTAAATTTTAGGAATTAAAAGTTAATTGGTTTCAATCTAATAAAGCTTAATTAATTCATCCAAAACATTAGGGATTAAGCTTAAAAAAAGAAATTAATCCCTAATTTTAAGTTAATTTGATGTAAAACAAAAATATAAAAAAGTGTTTTAAATTACTTTCGCTACAGTATTACTACAACTAAAACAAAGCTAACATTTAATTATTGCTACAGTAAACCTATATTCAACCAAAGCTACTTTTAAGAAATCAAATCTAAATTGCTTTCGCTACAGTGCTTTTCCCTCTCTTCATTTTTTTTACAACCAACCAAACCACCCATAATTGTTTTAGTATTTAATTATTTTACGACATTCTAACTATTTTTTATAACTTATCGTGAGTCAGAGTCGCTAATCAGATGGTATTGCATATAAATGTTGACCTATGTGATTTGTTAGTCAAATAGGATTACATATATTTTACTGTTTACAGAATTTTTCATATATTGCATCGTTCAGAAGACGTGCCGTAGGCACGTGTCCACGGGTAAACCTAGTATATATATATATATATCACACGCACACTAACTGTTATACACTATTATATAAATTTGGCAACCTAAACAGCAACCATTGGTGCAAAATCTATGACTATTTTTTGTTAAAATTGTTCTTTAGGTTGCCAAAAATAAAAACGACAACCTAAATGACTAGCGCATTGGTGCAGATGGTCTAAGAAGAATGAATTCCAACTTATACAAGACGCGCATTTATGCGCATTTGTGCATCAATTATTTTCTCTAGAATTTCAGTGTGGATTGACATTATGTGCTATATTGTGCTTTTACCGCAGTATGGAGTTACTCTAATGCAGAATAAAAGGTCTACGTCCTGATGGTGCTAGAGTTAGTTACTGACCAAGATCTCAGGTCGATATTACAAGGTCGTGATTCAAATCAGTTCAACCACGCAAGGCAAGGGGCATAGAATCGAGAGAAGAAGACAAATGGAGAAGAATCAATGTCACCATCCCCTCAATCACTCCAAAGCTACAACTCTATATCGCATTCACTAGTTTGGAAAGTGCATGGCTTATCGCTTGTACACTAATTATTGACTCTACTTCTAAAGCTGATATTAATCATACATACACGTTTCCTCGACATCTTTTTAATATAGAAAGAAGTACCCTACCATCTTAGTTGAGTACTTGGGGTTGGGACAAAGAAATCTAAATGTCTCCTTCTCAAACAGATCCCTCAGATCTCACCACCAAAACCATATACTTCCTCTGTTCCTAAATATAAGTGTTTTTGAGGTTTTCAATTTTTTTAATAAACACATAGATTACTAAATTAGGAAATAAATCTCTCTTAATTGAACACATTAATTAACTTATTAATAATGTACTTACAAAAATATTCTCTTATTTGATTATTACGTTTATTTATCTAAAATCTCTAATATTTAATGGGAGAGTTGTAAACGAACAAACAATTTTTTATTAAGTTTTTGTAACAATACAAACACATGGTTGCACATGTACTGTAACTTTCAACTCTTCCTTTTTTAAAAGGGTTTTTTATATGTATACCCCTAACAAATACGATAATATCATATATACCCCTCACAAATATGTATTTTCGTACATACCTTAACAATTTAGACTTTATTTCATATTTACCCCTATGTTAGATATCACTAAGTTAACTATGATTTTACCCTTACGAGACAAATAGAAATCAAATTAAAAGATCAAATTAGACAATTAAATAAGAAAAGATTTAATAATTTTAAGGATTGGAGATTAGAAGTAATCAAATGAAAAATTCTATCTTTCACAGAAAGTATGACACTTTATAAAATTAAAGGTACTAAGTCAATGTAAAGATGCAAAACCACAAATTTATGAAAAATTAAAACATTCATTGTACGTCGTAATTACTACCAACTTACGTGTACCGCACATACAATTCCAACTATTTATCAAAACGTGCATCGCACGTGAAATATACTAGTTAATCTATAATGGTAGGATAGGTAGTTTGATTAAAAAACTAATTAGTGGGAGAATAAGACCGTAAAGACATTGTATTGAAAAACGTAAACGACTTATATTTTGGGGAAAAAAAACTTAAACGACAGTTTGGAGTGGAGAGAGTATTATATTAGAGACGATGCTGAGGAATCTATTAGGAACTATAAGATGAATCTCATGAATCCCTCCACATGACAATTCAAACATGTTGAAAGGGTATGTTATGTTATGTTATTATCTTCTCATTGTTTTTGTTCGAATATGTCACATCTACATTGCTAAACAACTATGAATCTGATCTGGGTGTACCGTAGAATAACTCTTTTAACAGAAAAAAAAACCAATTGTAGTTAAAACTTTCTGTCATCTACCTTGAGTACTCCACCAGTTTCCACCTACTAGCAACCAAAACTAAACTATAGAGATGTACTCCATGAGACTATTTCATCGTCTAAACAAAGAACATCAAGTGTGAAAAGAGAGATGCTAACTTATGCAAGTGAACAACCAACATGACATTAATTAATTAATTACTGCGTGAGAAATTGTAAGCAACAACTGTTGATCTCTAATCTCTAATCTCTAATATTATAATGGGAGAAGGCGTTAGTATCATTTGTAAATGTTTTGTCATTCTACCAACCCGTGCAACACACGTGCATAACTATTACAAAGGAGGTCCTAGGTTCAAATTAAGACTACATCTAAATTTTTATTTCTAAAAACTATATTTATTAAAACGTGCATCGCACGTGTAAACTACTAGTAATATTATAATGGGAGAGTTGTTGGAGTTATCATTCGTACACAACCTGTAATTTGTAGACATTCATTCAACCATCTAATATCAATCATTCATTTTAAAGTGGAAGTTATAATAACCATTCATTTACAAATGACACTATTGCCTTCTCCCATTCAACCATCTAATATCAATCATTCATTTTAAAGTGGAAGTTATAATAACCATTCATTTACTCAGCTGTTGTTATTTACCATAATAACCTCAAAGTTCTAATTTATTTATGACTTAATATTATACAAAAATATCACTCATATAAAATAAAAGTTTGTCCCACCGGGAGTATTTTGTAAAAAGCATGTGATAAGTAAAGAAAGGTCTCGGTTTACAAGTCATATTACGGCTTATAAATTACTATAATTTTTTAAATTAGTATGTGCAGATTATTAGTAATAATAAACTTGATGATCATGCAAGCAAACCCAACTAGGTAAGCACATCCATAGTCCAAAATTAGAATGAATGGAAGCTAATTGAATATGAAAATACTACTTACTTGAGAAAGTACTCGGATAGCGAACCAGACCCAATCCTCCCAAAAAAACCCCAAATGCTCGTCATAGACACAAACAGCGAAACATCGGTGTACCCCAATGCCAACCCCATCTGCCCCATGTTGTTCATCACTGCCAACCCCGTCCCTACTCCGCACAGAAACGACACGAACATGATCCAAAAATCCAACCTCGCCATCGCCTCCATCACCGTATGATCCTCCCCAATCTCCAGTTTCTTCTTCTTATAATTATTATTCTCCTCCATATAACCCTCATCTTCTTCCTTCATCTCATTCCCCTCCTCCACTTGTCCAATCAACGGCTCCTCAACATCTGCAACCTTCGACTTCCTCATCGCCAAATAGATTGGAACCCCAACAGGCGCCGCCAAAAGCACCATCAAAATCGCCACAAAAATCCAGGACACAATCTTCCCATGCTCACCGGACAAATCATAGATCAACAAATAAACAGCAATCACAACAGCAGCCGCATTGATCAAATTGAAGCACTTGGTCTCCGTCTCATCCTCCTCCTTCGTCGGCCCCCCACCGGCAGAATCACCACCAGCATCTCTTAAAAAGAACATGGCGGTGGTGCAGACGGCGGCGGGGACGACGGAGAGCATGAGCAGGAACGACGCTGGGTTGTCGGCGAACAGAGCAGAGCAAAGATCGGTGAAGATTGCGGTACTGAGTCCGACGTATCCCTTGAGAATCCCCGAAACCGGTCCCCGATTCCGCCGGAAGTTGCGGATGCACGTGACTAGTACGGCCGTGTTCATCCACGTGGTGCTGTTTCCGCCCAAACACAAGAAGATACACATCTGCATGTACAAAATAATAATAAATTAAATAATTAATATTTTTAGAAGATTGCGAACGAGTAAGCATGATGGGTTCAGTACCTGCCAGTAAGGGAGGGGGCGGATGGACTGGCGGACGACGAGCCACTGGGCGCCGTAACCGACAAGGCCTTCTAAGGAGCCGATGAGGAGGATGATGGGAGTAGGGAGGCGGTCGGAGGCGAGGCCGGCGAGGATGCCGAAGGCTTTGCCGACGTCTTTGGCGACGGAGAGGTTGTTGAGTTGAAGTTGGGTTAAGCCCATAAGGTTTTTGAGGGCGTCCGAGTAGTTGGAGAAGGTGTAGTTGTTGCCGGAGATGCACTGGACCCACACCGCCGTTACTAAGCCCAACCATTTTCCGACTTCCGTTCCCGGTGATATCCACACCCCCATTTTCTTTTTCTTTTTCTTTTTCTTTTTCTTTCTGTACAACGTTGTTTGGGTTTTGGTGCCGGTACTTGCTACTTATTGACAGACAAAGATGAAGCAAAGGTGGGCGGTGCGCGTAGTTTTCTTGTTTTTTCGTCTATGTTTTTTTTTTTTTTTTATGAATTGGAATGAGACCGGTAGGAAATGAACGGACGGTGGAGAGAGGGTGGGTCCCACTTAGAAATTGGGAATATCGGGGGAAATTGAATGTATAGTCACGATCATTCGATTTTTTTCCCAAACTGCCCCCACTTTTAAAAAGTTTTTGCCAAACCACGTTACTTTGTTTTTGAATTTCCAAACTATTCCACTCGGTCTTTGAAAGACAGAGTTTAGTTAAAACTAACTCGGTTTTTCAAAGACCGTCCGAGTTAAAACTAACTCGGTTTCACAGTTTCTTCACCTATAGCCTAAGCTACTTACCATCTATTCCAAATAACTCTTATTAATTAGTTCATACAGTTATACATGTTAAAGATATAAAGGAATGAAGAAAGAAAAAAAAGAGATTGAATATGAAAGGATAAGGATAAAAAAGTAATTTAATAATTATAACTTAACGGAAACGGTTAAGTTAACGGAAGAATGGGTTTAATGTACTTTTCAAATGTTATATGGATATTTTGTACTCGGACCAAACGTTGGGGAGTACTTTGGTTTTTGCCCTACATAAAATAACCAATTCAATTCAGATACGTGACTATGCAACATGTGGTTTTCAATTGCGATGGCTGTGTCCTTTGCTTTGGTTTTCAACTGCGATGGCTGTGTCCTTTGCTTTCAGTCCTGATATATTTTCCTTCTTTTTGTTATTTTGTACGGTGAAAAGATGCTAAGGACAAAATGATAGGTACGGCTATCACATGGGTTGCTTAATTTTCAATTGGAGATAAGATAGCTTGATAAGCATATTAATTATCCTTTCACTCCAACTAGTTATTATAGCTTGATAAGCATATTAATTATCCTTTCACTCCAACTATAACTAGTGTTCTCCTGTGCAATATTGTATAAACTTATATCTATATAATAAAGTGCAAAATAATTTGAAAAAAAAAACTATCAAGTAGTTTTTTTTTGACAGGTAATTTCCCTTCAATCGGAATAAAATTAACACTTCAGATTCACTCCCAAAACATATCCCCCCCTTCCTTTTTGACAGGTAGTTTCCCTTCAATCGGAATAAAATTAACACTTCAGATTCACTCCCAAAACATACCCCCCCCCCCCCCCCCCCCCCCCCCAAACAAAAAAAAAAAGGTTTCCCCATAAAAATCAATTTTTTCCTCCTAAAACTAAAAAAACTCATTACTTTATTGCTATCTTTCTCTTCTCTCTTCACTTCATATTTCTCTATTTCTCTCTCCCCCATCTCTCTTCCTCTCAATCTCTCTCTATTTACTTAGAAATTTAGATTTTCAAATTTCAAGTTCGTAAATTTGCATATTTTTTATGTTTTTTTATTGCTCGTGTTATATTGAAAATAGCAAATATCTCCTCAACAGTTAAATTTCATCACTTTCGACCCACAAAATTCTATGAAGTTTGATTTTACACCCCCATTTATAATTATTTTTCAACATATACTAATGAAAACATGGACTTTTATTTACAACTAATTATTGTCACACTACTCAAACATGAGCTACATAATTGTTGTTTTACTGTTTACTAGGCTTTTCATATGTTGTATCGTTCCGAAGACGTACCGTAGGCACGTGCCCACGGACAAATCTAATAATATAATATAATATAATTTATAGTATAACATGTAGAATATTGTACATATTTTTTTTAAAATAAGAAAATAATAATTTTTTTTGAAAAAATTCATCTAATAATATTTATATAATAATGCATGATTTTTAAGGTTTAATCAAGAGATATAATTCTAATTCAAAATTTGGATGGAGAAAGAGTGGAATGGTTGCCTCCTACTTTTGCTCTTTTTTTTATTTTAAAAAGAAAAAAATGAGAAAAATTCTTGACCCG
The DNA here is from genome assembly GCA_017893485.1 of Hemerocallis citrina. Lineage (NCBI taxonomy): Eukaryota > Viridiplantae > Streptophyta > Magnoliopsida > Asparagales > Asphodelaceae > Hemerocallis > Hemerocallis citrina. The sequence continues at coordinate 214,154,771 of CM030365.1, forward strand.
AAAGGTTTTAGCATAATATATTAACTGTGCAAATTGTACAACCTAAAATAGTTTTGAGGGACTCATAAAATTATATATAACTCCCAAAAAATGTGAGAGAATTGGGATAAACTTATGAATATCATTAATACCGTAATTACAGAAATCTTAATTATCATCCTTACATAAGCAGATGGTTTAGAGAATCAATGTCAAACCATAATGTTATACAATTGAATATTACTAAAGCTGATGTGTGTGTGTGTGTGTTGGGGGGGGGCGCAGAAACTTTTCGTAGAGGGGGTGTAGCTAACAACAAATTCATAAATTGTTCTATTGGTATAAAAAAATAAAAATAAAAATAAATTAGATATCATTTTGCATTAATCATCCATAAATTAAAAGTGGGAGTATGACCAAGTAATAAATTGTAGATTTGGAGGGAGGTGAATGTTATTTTGAATATAATAGGGGGTTTTGTAGAAATATTGAAGGGGGGCTAAAAGGGTAAAAAATTAAAAATGTAGGGGATTTTCCGTAAAGTCAGGGGTGCATTTGCCCTCCCCCCCTTTCATGGCTCCGTCACTGAGTGCGAGAGTAGGGATGGGGGTGAGTTTGAGAAGAGCCGTGAGATTTTGTGAGATTCGAAAAAGCGAGAGGGAGGCTCCGTCACTGAGTGCAAGAGTAGGGATGGGAGTGGGTTTGAGAAGAGCCATGAGATTTTGTGAGGTTTGAAAAATCACAAAATCGTTTATGATTTTGTGAGGTTCGAAAAAGCGGGGGGGGGGGGGGGGGGGGGGGGGGGGGGGGGGAGGGAGGGGGAGTAGAGGGGGCGTAGCTAACAACAAATTCATAAATTGTTCTATTGGTATAAAAAAAATAAAAAAAAATAAATTAGATATCATTTTGCATTAATCATCCATAAATTAAATGTGGGAGTATGACCAAGTAATAAATTGTAGATTTGGAGGGAGGTGGATGTTATTTTGAATATAATAGGGGGTTTTGTAGAAATATTAAAGAGGGGGGGCGGGGGCTAAAATGGTAAAAAATTAAAAAATGTATGGGATTTTCCGTAAAGTCAGGGGTGCATTTGCCCTCTCCCCCTTTCATGGCTCCGTCACTGAGTGCGAGAGTAGGGATGGGAGTGGGTTTGTGAAGAGCCGTGAGATTTTGTGAGGTTCGAAAAAGCGAGAGGGGAAGATACTATGTTTGAGGGATTAGGGTTTTTATTTTGTTCTTATTTTTTTAATAAAAATTATGCGTAGTACACGTGTTAGTTAATTAGGAATCCCTACTATTACTCTCCTTTCTCTATTTCAAAACAGAAAAAGAAGAGAGGGGGTAGACTCTCTCTCTCCTATTAGTATAATATATAGATATAATATAGATGTATAGATTGTACTTTCCCCCTGTATTCTGAGATGTTTTATTAAACTCTTATTTATTGAAAAATGGTGGTGTTATTTCACCTTTTCCCTCAAAACACACCAACTATAATTATGTTTTATTTTTTGAATTTTTTGAGTCTTAGATCTTGATTAATGTTAATTGTCATCATCTTAGTGCTCTTAAGTATCTACAGGCTGGATAAACATGTGACGAAATTGAAACAAATAATTTTAATTTTGTCTTTGAATTGAATAATTTGTTGTTTAGCTGCAATTTGAGGGAAAAAAAGAAGAAAATAAAATAACAATAATAATAGGCATGACATGCATGGTGCATGCTGTAGGGCCAAATAAATAGATTATGCTTCAGTCTGTATTGTGCTGATGAGAACTGCCACACTAGTTTGTGTTCGGCAACACCCCCCCACCCCGCGCCAGGTGAGGCGGCTGCCTCAGCCCTGCACCGATTTTTTACAATTTTAGAAGCCCGAAATTTGTATTCTCCTTGTAAATATAGGCACGTAATTTGCCCGTAAAAAATATATATATATATAGGAAAAAAAGGGTATGAGCAACTTGCTCATTTAGTAAATAAGCAATTGATGATGTGGCATACATGTGATTGGAAAATCATTAAAAGGGTTAGTTGTCCAATGTATCACATGCATGCCACATAATCAATTGCTCATTTACTAGATGAGCAAGTTGCTCATATCCCTTTTACCCATATATATAAATATTGTTATTAGGGGTCACTAAAAATAATTATTTGAGTCTTTGTAAGTTTTCTCCTTGGGTTCCAGAGAAACTCAGGACCGGCCCTGTGTGTGTTCGTCGGATAATATACAAAAGTATTGGTGTAGCATTACTCTTTACTTTCAGTTTTCTAAATAACAACTTCTTAATTATAGTGTAAATTTGTTCGGATAATTAAAGATGCTATAAGTATTTCTACACTAAGAAAGTGTAAATAACGGATGGTGCATTGCATGTGGTCGTTTATTAATTTGCCCAAGAATGTAAAGAAGAGAAGGGCCAGAAGGCAACAGAAAAGTATTGCTATAAGTTTAACGAAATAAATACTGCATTTATGGGACTAATTTTTTCTTCCAAGAGATTGAGGAGATGTAGGAGAAAATCGAATGGACTACTACAACTCTATCAATTTGGCTGTAGAAGACGAGGACAAGTGGGTACAAATGCAGTGTACTGCTGTTGCGTAACCAATTGTTCTTGTTCTTTTTTCCATTTCTTCTTCTGCTGTTGTTGAAGCAAAGGACAAGTAGGTACAAATTAATGCAGCGTAGTATTGTGTAGTATTGCTGAGTAACCAATTTCTCTTTTTCTTTTTCCATTTTCTTCTTCTTCTGTTGTTGTTGTGTGGATCATCGACAATGTGATGTCAGCATCATGGACCAGCAAAGGATTCCTTCTTATCATCACCTAAAAGGTAGTTGGAGGAATGTATGTTGGATGAACTCAGAAGTTTTTGAGGAAAGAAGAAACAACATCGATCTTCATCTTCATGCATCTCAAGTTGTTCTTTCCATAATTTGGTCTATTATTGTGAAGCACTCAAGATTGCCCCGCTATGTCATTTTCTTTGTTAGTTTGTATAGTATGTGTAGAGTTATTTTATTGAAAGGAAAGAAAAATAAGAAAAAAAAACATCGATACAATGCTTCGGTTGGCATTCAGTTCTCCTGATATATATAATTATATATAATTATGTGGTTGGTTTACAAATACTGCAATGTGAGTTAAATCCGTTTCTAGCTCCCAGCTTTTGAACGAAAGACCAGCGGTTGTTGGCAAGCTAGTCCAGGCAAATTATTAACCAAGTAGACCAGTTCATCTGTCCCTCTCTTGTTGTAGATTTTGTATTAATGAATGAGTTTTGGACCGCGAAGAATTCCGCTTTGTAACTGGTTGTGTCGATGGTTGGTTGGATAACTATGATCAACTTGATGTTCTGTTTGTTTGTCACAACAAAATTCTTATCCAGATCGAAGAAAACGGAAAACTAAAAAAGTTGTCGTAATTATATATATAAAAAATTGGATACTACACAGCTAATAAATTTGAAAAGTGGGAAATGGAAGAGAGAATCAACTTGCAGCCGATCGCTATTGCAAGTTGTTGATGCTGAGTTGACAAATCTTATAAAAGAAAAGGGTTTTTAACAATTGAACTCTTCCATCGTGATGTGTGACTGCATCTATACAATTTATCCACATATCAAGATGCATTCGACTCTTGTAATGGATTGAGTGTGCATGTGCAGGCGTGTGTTTATCTACCTCTCTGTGCATCAAATAACCGACTCACTTGTATTAGTACTTTGCCATCACTTTATGTGCAACTTGACTCATTACTGAGCCAATGCAGAACTGAAAGAGGAAGGCCTGCGTTATTATCAGTTTCAGTTGCAAAACCTACTCGAATGATTCGTGGAACGACTACTCACCCTAATTATGAAAATACTTGACTGTACTTAATATGCATGTTGTACAATTAATATGGCTTTGTTGGATACAAATGTAGGATAACTACATGTAATTTGTAAGTAAAAGTAGAGGTTTGCAACGATGTATACAGATACCTTCATTTAGATTTTAAAAATAAATTTGGTTAAATTGAAGTTTAGATACCTACCGTATTTCGGTACGTACAAGTAAATAAATTACCTCCATTAACCTCGGTATTCAAATACGGCATAAACATTTTGATCTCTTAATAAGTTGGCTACCTGCCTAAATGATAATAATGCCCATTGGGAATCTGAGGGGCTAAAAGAAATTTCGTGGAAGATTCCGAATTTGGAAGTTGTTCGAGCATGGAGAAGTCGACGTAAGACAAATTAAATAAATTGTAGATAATCAAATACTAGAAAAATAAGCATGAGTCCTAGTTGATAGGTACGGTCGGTCGCACATGGCATGAAGAGTGCGATACCTAATTCCAGTATTACATTATTCATGGCATCGTTTGTAGCTTATTTTGAAATTTCAAACGGTTGACCATCAAGATCTAGATCTGAATGAAATGGATTAACTAATTAGGTTCGTTAAGACCATCTGTAGTCGTTTTGCTAAAAAATGGAACTGGATATATAGAGAATATAGAAATAGTTTTTTTTGGGTAGCACTGCAGTCGTCAATACTCAAAAATATTTATCAAACGGAAGATGATATATCGTCTTAACAATTTTCGTAGAAAGCGAAATAAAAAAAATATGTATACGGCAGAACATTTGCCATCTGATGAAGAAAAAAAAATTTGTGAAGGACAGATAATCATCTCCGATCCGACACATTAATTAAATTTTTTTTTTCTCAAACGGCATGTCATTTGCCGTCTAAGCAAAAAAAAATATATATATTCTCAAACCTCAGTGTGTGAAGAATTATAAAAATTTTAAAAATAAATAAGAAAATTTGAAGCCCGTCCAACAACTTTGCTATTTTTTTTCCCTTCAAATGTCAGCATCTATAAATTGACATTGTCTTTTTTAATTTTTATTTTTTTTCCAAACGGCATATCATATTCCATCCCGAACTTTTGCAATTAAAAAAATTTCTCAGACCGTCCGACACTAAGACGGTAAATAATCTTCTGATTTATAAAATATGCATAATGTCATTTCGTCTGCCAAATATTGACATTTATTGTTCATCCTATACCCAAAAAATGGGTATATAGACGACGACTACAGAGCTTTTTTTTTCAAAATATCCATAAAATGGATATATAGCCAACACTACAATGCTCTAAAGAGTTAATGACTAGGGTAGTCGCCTATTGGGAGTTACTCGAGGGTTGATCTCGGTATACAGAATTCAAATGCATGAGATTTTGCTTTGCCATCCCAAAAGATTCAAAACCGATATTACTCGAGTTGGTTGGGAAGACTCAAGACATGCATTCAGACATATCTAGAAGCTAGAGATCATGTCGAAAGTCTGTCGGAATCATAATGGGACGAATAACTAAGAGACTTTTCTTATGTTTGCAAATCCAAAATTTCATTACGCATGAAAATGTTCGAAGGTTACATTTAAGGGGTCTATTAGATTAGGATTTAATGAGATTTTAAAAGGCTTTTTGTGATTAAAAAAAACTTGTAGTATTCAATCAAGACTTTTAAATAATCTAAAAAATCTTTTGGTATCCAATTAAGACTATCATGATTTTTAAAAGAGTGTGTCCAAATCTAGTGGTATTCAATCAAGACTTTTTATAACTTAAAAAAAAGTCTTCTGGTATTCAAAAGTCAATAATTTTCATGAATTGTCTCGTAGAGTGGATTTTGTGAGATTTTTTTTGTGAGATGTATAAATACCAAATCAATCTTAAAATCTCACCCAAACCCATGAGACTATTCTCAAATATTTCATTTCAGGTTAGAAACTTTTTTCTCTCAAACCCTCTTTTTTTTCTCTCAAACTATTTTCATTTTTCTCCAATCACTCATGTATTATATTTTAAAGATTAGATTTGTTTGTCTTCCTTTTTTGTAATCCAAAGTTCTGATTAAAATCATTATCATTTCGATTGAGAATACTACTGATCGTGCAAGAACATATCATGATACTGCGCCGGAGAATTCCTGACAACAATAAAAGAAGCTGTCATATAATAAATATTGAACTGCTCAACAGAATGAGTGAGAGAGTGAGTGAGTGAAAGAAGACCTCCATTTCCTGTGCGAAGATGAGTTTCATACCTTCGCGAACTTGAGAAAAAGAAAAGAAAGTGAAAAATTGCATTTTGGAATCGAGGAAATGATGGGGAAGAGAGAGAGAGAGAGAGAAAGAATTACAGGGAGGGGAGCTGTGGGGATCGCCATGATCGATGGAGAATTGATTGGAATCGAGCTAAGGCCATTGATTTTGTTTTCGGATCTTGGAAATACAGAGACAACAAGATCATACTCAAAAAACCTAGAAAATTAAAGAGAAAAGAGGGTTTAAGTCGGATTTTCGACGAAGTGGAAAGAGTTTCAAAGCCTGATTTTTTTGAGTTAGGTTATTAAAAGTACCCTCAAGGTTTATACAATTTACGACTCCTCCATTCAACAAGATTTATTTGAGTTGGCATTGAGACTATTGCTGTCTATTTTGAAAAAACATCTAACCTAATGGAGAAAAGAAAAGGTGATAAAGAGAGTAATATTTGGGAAGCTATAAAAGAGGTCCCAAATTTGGCCAAATTTGGATGATACTCATTACATGGCGCCTGGTTTGCTTAATACTAAGAAGGATTTGTTCGCTCATCTTGGATAAAACTTAAGTTAGGAAAATGATTAGTATTTTGATCAACTTTTATAAAAAGAATATTTTAATCATCTTGGATTTTGTTGAACTGTAATTTTTTTGGTGTTATTTTGGTTGTACTGTGATTACAGTATTTGGATTATATTTTGGTTGAACTATTATGGTTTCATCTTGGTTTTGCTGGTTATACTTTGAATCTGCACTGTGTTGAGGTTTATCAGTTTATCAGCAAAGGTTATAGTAATGTGATAGCCTTGTTTCATCCATGTATTTTTTCAAATCTTATAAATCCATATAAACCTTTCAAATCCTATAAATTATTATGATACAAATCTTTTAAAATCCCAACAAGACAATCTCGATTATAACAATCTTTTAAAAAAATTGTAAGTCATTACATTCCTACATAGTCTTTTAAAATCGACAAGACTTTTTAAAGCCAAAAAAGTCTTTTAAAATCCTAATTCAATACACCCTCCTTAAAAAAAATAAAAAATAATGCCCAAACCTTTGTTGAGTCATTTGCATGCTCACTTAGTATCACTGTTCACTATAATCAATCTGCAATGGGTATTAATCAAAGAAATTATTTTATTTTATTTTTATGTTAATCCTTTTTATTTTTATTTTTATTTTGATGTAAACCTGGATTAAATTGATGGGCCGAAACCTAGAGGTCGGACATATATTTTCAGGCTTTCTCATCGCTCACTCATATAAAGAAAAAGGCATGATACGGTACACCTGTAATAAACAAACAAATTTTTTTCTGTACTAAGCCAGTTAATTTTTTTATTTTTGAACGGCGCAGTTCCCAACTAGCTAGATATTACGCTGCTTATAGCTCTGCTTGAGAGATGGCGGCTGAACACACATACATTACATCTGTTAGGTTTTGTGAGAAATTAACAATTGGGAAATTAGGGTTTATCTCTAGATCTAAGTTGCTTAAGATATTCACCCTAGGTATCAAAATTGGAATACCTAGACTGCTATCACAAGCCAGTATTTATTCCTAAATACTGGTTTGGGTATCGGGTTATAAGCCCACAAACCCGCATTCCAATATCCAATCAATTGTACGTTCATTACACGTGTTACACATATGCACGTGCTATATTTATATAGAGAGAATATACCAATATATCCAACAATCTCCTCCTATATTTTCAATATATAAAGTACAGGATTATCTCATCAGATCAGTATACAACTGACTAGCTGATAGCAGTCCATAAAGGAAAAGTATCATAAAGGTATAGTTTCATAAGAACCAATAGAATTATAAAACTGAATAGTTCAATCAGACTAAACCAATATAATTAAATAGTTCTAAACCATATCCAATTCAGAATAGTTCACAAAGACTAAACCAACTGGAATAATCTGTCATAGTTTCAAAATCAAACAAAGCAAATAAACTTCAAGAACAAAATATGAGTTTTAAGCTCATGAACACAAGAGTCTTAAACTCAACAGAAGTTTTACCAAGCAAGTGACTAATTTATTCTCAAAAGAAATAAATTGAAATTCTATCCTTGCACACTGTTTTATGTCTACTCCTCCATTTTGAGCAAATCATTATTTTTGAAATCTATGTTGACAGATTCAACTCCTCCATCTTTGCTAGCTTATTGAAAATAAGAATATCAAGAGACACATCTCTAAGAATTCCAACATATTTCACAAAGTATCTAGTTCCACAAAAGAACTTAGTACAATTTATAATTAGCTTAGCAAAAATGTAACGCAAGCATCACAATCAAGTATCTTTAATAAGTAAAGTACATGAACTTTATAGTTTCTACACAAGAACCATACTATGTTTCATATTGGAATGAAAAGACTGCCGTTTCAATCATGGTTTAACATTGAATCATCAAAATTGGAATGAAACATGTAACCATAAAAGACATATCATCAAAATTGGAATGATATTTAGGACAATTTAATCATCGGAAACACATCGACAAGTTTTCATGTTTCGTATTGGAATAATATGATTATTCTAAGTAAATTTCCTAGATATATAATATCATCAAAATTGGAATGACATTATATATTTGTGGAATTTATGTCGAATCATCAAAATTATCTAAAACATGTCAACTGCCTAAAATTGATGCTTAAGTTTGAACTTCTCTATGGCTCCAATTGGATTCTAAATTTCAAAACAACTTGGATGTTAAAGCTTTTTACTCAATAGCTTTTAACTCCACTTTCCCCCACAGTTTTGATAATTAGATCACTTTCAAGTCTCTTAGCAAGAGCATTAGCCATACTTGTCGCAATTGCACTTTATCTATGAGAAAGTTTAACTAGGCTTCTTTCAGCCTTAATATACTCCTCTTACTATTATAGAGTGAGTTATGAGCTACAGTGCATTGTAGCTTGATAGTCGCATAACAGAATTAGAGAGTTACTTAAACTTCTTAATGGATAACTAGCAACAATTTCTTCAATCCACTCAGCCTTCTCCCCTGCAGAGGATTACACGTAGAGGTCTGATTTCATGGATGATTGCACAGTGCCTGTTTGCTTTTTGTTTCCATAACATTTCTGTTTCTCCTAGTGTAAACACATATCTACTAGTTATCGACTTTCACTAAATTCTGAGCATCATAATGCATCAGGTCAGTCATTCATTCGAAGAATGACTAGAGTAGCACAAAGCAAACTCTTGAATACCACTCAGGTATCTCATTTGCCTCTTAAGGACACTCAAATGTGTATGAGATTATTAGTGAATCTGCAGATCATACCTACCTCAAAGGCTATGTTTATTCTAGTGCAGATGTTTGTATACATGAGACTGTCAATTCCTTTAGAATGATCTACCTGTCTCATAGTTGCACCATCATTAGGTGTCAACCTTTTATCATAGTCATAAAGTGTTTTAAAACACACTTTCAATCACTATATCCCCACTTTTGAAACACATTTTGATTTGATGAGTTTGGCTAAGAGTTATCCCTTGCCAACTGAAAACTCACCATTATACCTATGGTGTCCACAGTACCTAGGTTTTCGTATTGAATTCTTTGGATAGCATAATTTTAACTTCATTTGTAATAGAGAGGTCACTTCCAAGAACATGCATATCAACAGAACAAGCAAATAATAGCCACTATATTTGACACACCACAAAGTTGAAGGCACTGATCTGAATTACTTGATTTATATACTAGGCTCTTTTCAAAAAAAAAAATTGTCAAATTATTTATCTGTTGGCTATACATGTTTTAAGAACATACAATGATTTTACTATATTGTAAATCTTGTTCACTAAACATATTACTTCAAAACTTTCCAGTACAAAACTGTTCAGTACAAAACATCAAGTACAAAGCCTTTTAATTATCCTTTATGAATGACAAAATTTTCAATAGATGTAAGGGTAAGAAGAATACTTATTGTAGCAATATGACAAACATGTGAGTAGACATCAAATAAATCTACCACATTTTTCTCAGTCAATCTGTTAGCTACTAAAAAGCATTAAAATTGCTACTGAACAATCAAAATTAAGTTTCTTCTACAAAACCCCACTTACTTACTATAGTTTTAGCCCCTTTCGGCAGATCAACTAAATTAAAGTATTATTGTATGACACAGAATCATCTCATTGTCTACTAAAGACTCTTCTTAGCTCATTTGTCATTCAAGTTTTCAAGTGTCAGTAAGGCTGGTTCTTGATTCCAACTGTGAATCATTGAACATGTCTGTAGGACTAGATTATTTCATACATTCATCTTTGATGAACATATCTTCAAAGAATTTTGCAAATCTAGATTCTTCTAACACAAATTAGATAGATCCAACATCTGTCCACAGAGCTACATTCTGCACTCTCTAAGCACACAAATATTTGTTGTAGGTCCTACTTTAGGCCTTCTTGGGTCATGTACTCTAACAAAAGTATCACAACACACATTTTCACTTTAACAAAACTGTTTGTGTTTTCATACCATGATTTACAAGGTGTATTCAATTTAGAGTGTAGTAACACATTAGAGATATGATTAACAATACAACATCACTCATAATTACACAAGACAAACAACAGTCAATAATATAGAATTCAACATTTCACTCAGTGTTTGATTCTAACTTTTATCAATACCGTTTGACTGTTGTAAGTAGAGTGAACTAGAGATTATGCTCAATGCAAACTTCTCTAAAGTTGTTAAAATATATTCACCACCTCTATCAAATCTGAACCCTTGATTTTTAGCATTTAACTATAATTTTTAATTCATTAAGAATAACAAGTGCTTCATTCTTCATATATATGATAGACTTATATTAATCATCTACAAAAGAGATTAAATACTTCTGACCAACAATCGTCTCATCTAGTCACAAAGCTACTGAGATCACAAATATCAGAATGTACTGACTCAAGAAGTTGTGTGCTCCAAGAGACCATACTAAATGATTTTCTAGTGATTATAATCTGAGCACAACTTTCATATTTGTCATATTTTAATGGAGTGTCATTTAGTAGGGCTATGAGTTTTAACAAGAACAAACAATTTAATATATTGTTCATAGTGATTCTAAATTTCAAAACAACTTGGATGTTAAAGCTTTGACTCAATAGCTTTTAACTCCATTTTCCCCCAGTTTTGATAATTGGATCACATTTCCTCACAAACAATTGAATATATAGTTCTCAAATCTTAGCCAATTATGCTATGTTCAAGAACACAATTAGAACTATTATTATTAATTGTCTTATTTGTTAAACTCAACTTATACATACGATTGACAATACATGCACTTTATAAGAGTTAATATAAAATTACTCTATCACATTTTTCAAAAATTATTTGCTTTCTCTAATGGTTCTAATAATGTCCACTAGCTCAAACACATTGAGCAAAGAGTTCTTTCCTTTACTCGTTCTTCATCATCTTCATAACGCTAAATGAGATAATGACTAACATATTATAATTCAACTTTGCACACACAGTACAATGAACGAGAGGAAACACAATGTAACTAGTAGAGTCATATTCTACATTAAGAGATGCTCTCTCCTAAGTTACAGACATTTGTTATACATCTCCTACAATTTTATTTTATTTTAAATTTTAGAGAGGCAAATATGTAATCTCACACAAACTGCAAACAATGGATTTGTCAAAATATCTATACACGTAGTATGATAAAACACTTAACAACCCTAAACATGCTAGTTTTCCAGAGCGAGAATAACTATGATCTAAAACTCTCAATCATATGATTAAATGCACAAAACGTTAACACATTCATCACATGAAAAATACTGAGAAAATTAAAGTAGATCATACCGACACTTCAAGTTAGAAGTGGTTTTCCAAATTCGATGGAGAAGCCTGCGTAGTGCAGACTTATCATACCATGATGCAAATCCATCGTCTCCAACATACACAATTTGTAGGTAACATTAAAGTTCCTACATTCATCAAATTGTTAAAGATTAGCCAATTAAACAAATTATTAGCACAATCTGATTCTAGTAACAATTTAATTAGAAATCCGAATTTTATAGTCAACATACAGTTTAACTTATCAAAATAGATATTGTGTTTTAACACATAGCCAAAACAACTGTTCAACTTGTATTTAATTTAAACAAGTGATTAATACAGTCTTGAACTTAACCACTTAGCATCATAGTAATTCTATAATTCAAAACATAATTTTAGAACGAGTGTTTTGAACTTCCAGCACATAGCAAAATATTTAACAGGAATTTAATACGAGGAAATTAAAGAATTTATCTTTCTCTGTCTCTTCCCCTTCAATTAATTAGACTTGTTGGGAACAAATCCAAACAACAAAGCATTCTGCGCCAAAGAGATCCAGCATCGAACACCTTCTGTGTGTCTTAACAGATCAGCATCAATGACAGCATCCCAATCAGTTTTCCCATCATCCTTGTCAAAATGCTTCAAATCCCAAGAGCACCAAAATCCCCTTTCTTGACCCCGAAACACCAAATCTGATGCACAAAGCAATATCACAGCAAGTTGATTTCTCAACTACACAAGGATCTTATCTTTTCCCCCAAACAAGAAACACCCAAATCCTCAATGAACAAATCGGATCTGGGATAGATCCATACCCGATCACTCACACAGATCGGAGGAGAGGGAGGAGACTAGCGGGGGCGTCCTTGCGCCTGGCGATGGTGACGCCATGGCTAGCGGCGACGCCGGAGTCAGGGGCGGCAGCGGGTCGCTGGAGGCCCAGTGGCGGCGTCGACTAGGAGCAAGTGCTGGATCTGATCACGAACTCAGATCGATGCCTCGCCTTATCGTCGATGGCCTCGCACGAAGGAGGCGAGGAGTTGCGGCGTTCGTCTATGGGAGCGACGACGTCGACCAAGATGGCGATCGTCGGTGACGATGGCCTCGATGGCTACGACGGCGCACGACGCACGGCGACGACCGGTAAATCTCCTCTCTCAAATCTCACAAATTAATTTGTAGACAATATCTCAAGATTGTTAGGTTTTGTGAGAAATTAACAATTAGGAAATTAGGGTTTATCTCTAGATCTAAGTTGCTTGAGATATTCACCCTAGGTATCAAAATTGGAATACCTAGACTGCTATCACAAGCCAGTATTTATTCCTAAATACTGGTTTGGGTATCGGGTTATAAGCCCACAAACCCGCGTTCCAATATCCCATCAATTATACGTTCATTACACGTGTTACACATATGCACGTGCTATATTTATATAGAGAGAATATACCAATATATCCAACAACATCTTCATGTAGGTGAGATGATTGTGACACTACAGGATATTGTCATCATTTCTTGACTTCTAATCGATGGGATAGCTGTGGCCGGAAGTATGGCATTTGATGGAGAGGAGTTGGTCTGAGATTTGCTTGGTGTTGAGGCCGATGAGATAACATTGGTGGGCCAATCGATACGACTTGCATGGCTAAAGTTTATATTCTCCACCACCTTCATCGATTACTCAACCGAATATCAGGTTGAATGACACACCAGGCGTATTTGCTCACATTATTTGGAGGAAATATCTTTTCGAACCCTCAGGTGATGTTGTGTCACTCATGTATCTGCCATTGCTTGCCGATTTTAGGATGGCCGGCTAGTATAGTTGGGGTAATGTGACATTAGCATCTTTGTACCGATGTCTGTGTGCGGGGGTGTTGAATGCAGTGCAAATGATGGGGCCGATGATGATACTACATATATGGAGTTGTTGTTAGTGTAGGTGCCCTAGAGGCAATACAATGATCAGTATTATTGACATTATGTTCTTTTGATTATATTAATAATTTATTATGCTTCGTATTTACTGCGTTATAAATATTAGCATGATAAATGTCCTTAGATTATTAATACGAACTATATGACCATGAGATTATATATAGTATAATAATCTTAAATGTCCCTAGTCGAGTATTATTATTATTAGGACAGTAATAATACATTGAGACTAGTATGTTGATTGATTGATGACCACCTCTCATGGGTCATTAGTATAGAGATACTAAAATCAATACATAGGTAAATGTAAGAGTACATTGTACTGGACAGACCCACTGTGAGATTCTACATGGAATGAATTAATAAGTGTCATAAGTAATCTCACTGTGATAATGGTGTAATGGTCCTCTGACCTGAAATCATTATATTTCTACACGAAAATTAATGTACTTTGATTCTATCAAAAGTTATCTTTAATCGGGTAATGATAAAGATAGTATTGGGTTCATTATGAATCGTGTGAGAAATATGAATGATCTAGAAGGAATTTAACCCTCCTAATTTTAGGAGCGATATTATCGGCCTCTTGTTTGAGTGAGACTATGAAATGCATGGCCATGCTCAAATATTGATTTGTTTGAATAGTCTACTCATCGATCAAGAAAATAAAGATTAAATTATTAAGAGGATGACACGTCCCATGCCTCTAGTTTAATCTATAATATCAAGGTTAAAAGGATTATATTACATGGAGACATTAGTCACGAAAGGTTTAATTGAATCACCAATTATTATTATTACTTGGGTAGCAATGATGTATTACTAGATGCCGCTCATTGTTTATAATTTTATTATAAGATAATAAAATTATTGCCAACGTAATAATAACCTAAAGGGTCACACACATAGAACGTTTAAAAGGAGTATTAATTTAAATTCGGAATTTAAATGATTCGAAATTAGTTATTTAATTAATTGAGTTGGACTTAATTAATTAAAGGATAATTCGAATTTAAATCAGATTGGTCTTATCAGAAGCCAAACTGATTACGGTTAATTCGAATTTAAATGATAAAACCAAATCAGATTGGTCTTATCAGAAGCCAAACTGATTACGGTTAAGCCCACCTCTTATCTCTCCCTATAAATACATAGAGATGTATTGGATTAGGATGATCTTTGACAAATCTGTTTTCCACAGAAAACCCTAGCCGCTCAACTGTTGAGAGGCAAAAGAGAGAGAGAGAGAGGCAAGCATCATCGGCTAGTACCGGCTCCCTCGATCGTTGGACGATCGGACGTTCGTGTGGACTGCCTTAGAGACGCGGATCTAGCTACTAGGGCTGCGTGGTGATTGCAACCTCCATCTTTCAGCCTTCGTAAAGCTCCGAAAGGTAAAACTTTATTTATCCATTATTAGCCATGTCTTGTACACGGATCCATGGGTTAGGGTTTCGGATCTGTCTTTTTCGCTGCGTTTGTGCCCCGAAACCCTTCAGTTGTGAGCGTATCCATATCGGTCGACCTCGAATAAGTAGGTAGTCGCAGTTGTGGTTGGAAGACGCGGAGAATGAACATATGTTGGATCCACTTGGTGTGTACTGAACTGTGGGACTTGTTAGAAATTTGAAGATCTTGTTGAGTCTTTGACACAATCAACACAAACCACCAAGTAAAACTAGATCGCACCAATCGCATGAAGCACACAAGAGTTGTCCCGGTTGGAGCTTTCGCCTTAATCCGGGAGAGGAAGAACCGAGATATTATTTAACTAGAGAAGATACAAGAATATTACAATTCTCACCACGACCCTCTCTCAAGCCTATTAGAACTTGATGCTGCTTATAATGGAGAAACTCTCTCACTCTCTCTATGAAGTACTCTCTTCTTCTATTCGGCACTCAATAAAATCATATGGATCTATGAGTCGTTACAATTATTTATATAGATCTAGAGACAAACCATAAGTTGATATCTTGTTACAATAGCCATTGGATATTACATAAGAGATAACGGGATAACCCTATGATAGGAGCCACACGATCTAACTTGAAGAGCAAGTTGAGCCTTTCACGAATCTGCCAGACTCAAGACCGTAACCCATTAGCGCCACGAACGATCAATTGTACCAACAACTCGATCGACTGTCCTCCTCTCTGGAACTTCCTCTGTTGCTGCCGCTGACTGTTTCTCGCCTCCACTCCATTTCCAATCGTCTCGATCCCTCCATCGTCTTATCGTCTTCTTATCCAACATCGTATGCATGACATAAACCCAACAGGACTCACGGGAAGAGATAACTCACATGATGTTTTGACCTACTATAGAGATGAGCTTGACTACCTTCGAGGTGATACGTCATGTGGCAGTTGTACACGGATGACAAATTGGGCAAGCTACCATCGATGTGCATACTGATGAGACAGATGTAGTTAATGAGAGCGTCACTCAAACTATTTTATAGTAGAGTTTTACTTTCCCAAACGAGTCCTTCAACAGTTCGGGCTGCAGTAGAGAATCCTGATGCCCCAATCGTATGACGAGAAACTGCACAGTGTAAAAGGAGTGGGTCGATTGCTGGATCACAATTGGGCAAATCATCATCGAGTATGGTTCATAGCATGGAGCGTGCGGAGGTTTGATATGCTTTGTCACGCCCCACTTTTCAAAATACGGGAATACGAGCACGTAACAAAGGCCCGGCGAATGATGCAGCATCATCCATAACCTGTACCGGTAAAACTCAACAATATGAATATAATCACAACCACACAAGAGTAACTAATCACATAAACGAAGAATGACTTCAATAATCAAATATATAATCCATAACATAATATCCAACATCTGGGATAAAAACAAACTTCAGGTCATACAGGCTCGGAACCAAAGTACAATAATAATAGCAATGTTCAAAATGAAATAGCATAAATAGATAGTTAATGCAATCTATTCCTTGAGTTCTAATCTCTAAAAATGTTGCTCACCAAGTCCTTTGGTTATTATTCCTTGAGTACCTGCACACCCGTGATCTAAAGTAGAAAAAAATAATGTTCGTTAAAGCAAGTCAAGTATGTAACAAAGAACAAGAAAAGCATGGTATATCAAGAATAAGGAACTAGATCAAAGTCAAGGTGTAATAACAAGGTTAGTGATAAAGTCAATGGTCTATAATTAATTATGCAATAATCACTAGTTACAATTAATGATCAACGTCGATGACAATATTCATGATCAAGCATGCAAGTATTAATCTAGGGTTACTATTCATTTTATTAACTTATCTAATGCACGTAATACTGTGTCTCATACCACAGGTTCGGTGCATGCAAACAGTGATCGTTTAAACTGTGATGGTGAACTCTACAGATCGTGTACTCGGCTGTAACCCATATTGCTCATTATTGTATTTTTAATTTATTTAATAAAATCCTGGATTTATTTTATTTTATTTTTGGTTGTATTTATTTTTCCCTTCCTTTTGTATTGTGTGTTGTTCTCCTTGTGATTCATTCTTTGTTTGATTCAGCCTAATATTCTCATTTATTTTATCTACAAATTTGTCTTTGATCTTGTCTATTATTTAAACCTATTTCATGGCCTATTTGTCTCTTATTGGATTCTTTTCTTCCTATTGGATACTACCTAGTTTGCCCAAAACCATATTGTCTCTATATAAACACCATAATCCCTAACCATAATCACCAAACCCTAATACTATTCTCTCTCTCTAGCCGTCACCCTCTCTCTCCCCTAACTCCCGACCTACCCGCGACCTCTCCTCTGCTCGTCGCTGTCGTCGTCTGTGACTACCGAAGCCAGAGACCCCCATCCCGATCAGCCCCTTTCCTTTTCTTTCCTCTCCGTTGTTCACCCACCCCCAGGCCGAGCGTTGCTGTCGTCATCCTCTCTGTGGTCGAGCAACGCCGCCGACCCCATCCGCCCATTGCGTCGTCGCTGTCGTGCCCTAGTCGCCGCGCCGTCGTCGTCTTCTTGTTGGTGATGTCGCCGTTTTGCTGTTGTCGGCTGCTGTCTCTTTGTGTGCATGTGCTTTTGTGTGCGCGTGTTTCAATTTGGGGATTCTCGTCTCTTTGTTCGTTGTGTTCGTTGTTCGAAATCCATTCCTATTATTCTATTCTTCGTTCTGTCGTCTTCATATTAGGCAAGTACCTTGTATGTGTTCTTTTTGTCATACCAGTTAAATACTGTAAACAATCTAGTATGAAAATATTTGTACTCTCATGATGATCCTATTTTGTTAGGTTAACCATGGACATCACCTCTTGATCATGAGTAGTTACAATAGTTGACACCCGTTGTATGAAAACAATTAGATTAGTGGATATCTTGACTGTATGTTATTTGTGACACACTGTATGTTGTAGATGGTTGTTGCATAGATGTTTGTTGGATATATTATCTCATTATGGACTATTTGATTTACATGCCATGCTGATTTGAGTAACCCACATATTCCATGTTGTGTATGACATCTTAGATTGGACCGTTTGCAATTAAGTTGTTGGATAAAATGCATAAAAGAACTTTTGTTTGCTGCTATCCTATTTTTGTATAGTAATTTTGACCCTGTTAAAATCAGTAAAAGAAATAAGTTTGTGAACATGATTCGTAACCTTAGTTTTCTATTTTTCAGAACTTTCGACGGATCTAAATTCCAATTTTCGATGTATGAGTTGTTGCGGTTTTATTGCAGTCATATCGTATATTCAAGATTCTGAATTATATGTATTTTGTAAGATATTTTATTTTAAAACTAATACTAAAAGTAGAATTTGAACTCTATATTTTGCTGAGTATGTTTAGACATGACTGGGATCAATCCCTAATTTTTGTAGAATTAATTAATGACTTTTGTATCACATTTCATGCTCATGAAACAAATCGATATGTTTTCAAACTGCATGCTGTTCAGTATAGAATTATATTTTCAATCTAATTCTATTCGTTTTTTATGAAAACTTTGTAAATATGTACTATAGCCTTATTTATCTATTTTATCACCCTTTTGAAGGATCTGGATTTCGAATTTTATTTTTTGAATTATCTCTGTTTTGCTATTGCTGTGTCTGAATTTTCAGAATCGAGATTTTGTTGCATTACTCTGTTTTTCCAATTTTGTTGACTATACTATCTGTAATATAAATTCATAATATTTTATATTTTGAGACTAGATACGTTGGGGAATCTTTCAGATTTTTCTCAGAATTAATTACGGTGATTTTAAACTCTTTGCATGCTTATAAACAAGATTTTGCATTTTCTGGCTGAACATAACTTCTGTATTAAATGTTGTTTTCAACCCTATTTCTGTGGCTAATATGTGAGTTATATATATGTGTTGGAATCGGCAGAGAGTCTAGTTTCTAGATTTTCTGATGGATCTGGATTTTTTATTCTGTAGCAATAGGAATCTCAGGTTTGGTACAATGGTGTCTTGCTGTCCAGAACTGAAAGTTCGTTGTTTGGACTATTATGAGTTATTTTACCAACCATTTGTGTTTCCTATTCATCTTAGACTTATCCTTTGTTCATGCCATGTCTTTATCGTATTGTATTCGTTCACACATGCGGTTAATAATGAAAAGAAATCAAGTCGGGGTTTTTAAGGGAAAAGATCGAGTACTGGACAATATAGAAATGCATATTCAGAAGGGAACTTGTTTTCTCCACTGTTTACTGTGCTACCTACTGTTTATCTCTGAATGCATGAGGGAATGATCCATGACACTGTTGCTGTTTGTTATTACTGTTACTGTTTGTCTGAATATACTGCCCTATAGAAGTTTCACTACAAAACCTTAAAGCAAAACTATATGATGTAGCAACCATGTGGTAAAATCTAGGACGCATTAAGTGCTACCTAGATAGTAATGAATATTAGACATAAGAATAATTGTTTTCATTGTCTCATCCTGTTACTGTTACTGTTGACACACTGTTACTGTTGACACACTGTTACCGTTACACTCTTACTGTTATCACCACACTGTTACTACCATTTGTAGACTTTTATAATTGATGTCTTCTCCATGTTAGTATTACCTATTTAATTTAGTTAGGTTTCCCTTCATTTTCCTACTTGTATTGCTTGAGGTCCGGAACTTGCATCTAACGGGCGTTATGTTTTCCTGTTTTTCCTATTTTCCTTGTAATTGCCATATGAGCAGGTTTTGCCTATTGGAGTTGGTGAGCAAAAGTTTTGAGCTGCGCTATTGAAATAATTTACTTAAATGTTTTGATGAACTATTTTATTTTATGAATTGTATTGAGACTTGTATTTGGGCTTATTGTCCCAGGATTATTGTTTTGTTTGGGATCTAGTATTTATTGGGATATTTATCATTGATGCAATAAATACTGTTGAGTTATGATTGTTTTTGCATGCCTGGTTGAGTATGTTGCCTTATTCACTGTTATGATGAGTCAAGCAGATCCGTACAGCTTATGGATGGTGAAAACTATCTGCTGGGCTTAGTTATGTACTGTATTCCGTATTCTTTTTGGAAAGCAGGACGTGACATCGACACAATAACAATAATTTACAATCAATACTTAACAATCGATACTCCATCTTCCATAACAACAATCAATGTAAACAATAAGATACCATTTCCGAGTATAGACTCCGATTGTTCACTGCCAAGTCAACATTTAATACCCCAGTTCGCTAATTTTTTATTACATCCTAATGTGAACATGCAAGAAGATGTTAAGGTTGTGTAATGCAAGATGTAGCTAATCCTACTCATTACATGCAAAGCAAAAGTGTTTATACCAAATCAATAACAAAGCATACGTTCTGGACAGCAAGACGTTGTTGTACAAAAATAGGTGTTCCGGTTGCTACAGGGCAGCAAATCAGGATCCGTCAGAGGTTCTAGAAACTAGACTATCTTTCGATTCCAACGCATATACACAAGACATATACTAACTAAAGAAGTCAGGTATAAAATCTCATTCTTTACTGATTTTATGTTCATGCAGAAACTTATAGTCATGTTTGCTTGTATATATCGGGTCTGCATATTCATCAAATAATTCCACAAAAATCCAGGGTGACTCCTAGTCATGTCTAGTTACAACTTGGTTAATGTCAAATTTTAATTCTTTGGTTAACATTTTCTTTTAAATAACAATTCATGTCAATACGCCTGTAATTAGCAAATCTGGAAAACTAGACCTAGCAGTATTAAATATCTAATATCTTACAAATTATAACTCGGAATTCAGACCCGTCGAGTATTCTGAAAGTATACTCACAGAGCTACAATTTTTGTTTACCAAGTTCAATTAAATTCCTACAATAACTGGTTCAAAAGTGTAATGCAATATGAGACAGATAGCAGGCTAGCAAATAGATTAGTATGAATTAACAATAATTGATCACGCAAGCATGTGATTTCATGAAAATTAATCAACCGTAAATTCCACTTAATTATCAGCATGAAATTTTAACATTTACGAGGCATTTTATGACAATTAATTCACGAAAAATCATATTCAATCAAAACATTCAAATCATCAATCAACCTTATAACATGGTTCTAATTTGTATTAATGTATTACGTGCATATGCAATTGTATAATAGGGCATGAGTTTGAGTCGAAGATAACGGCACAAAAGAGGAATTATCACTTGGTCTCGCCGATGAATCCATGATAACCTCTTGAACAAATATCAAACAAAGATTTGTATGATGATTGGATTATGAACTACTTGCGGGGATCAACGAAATTTTTGAATGCGAATAATAAAGGGGTTCAAGAAAACTTGCCTTATACCGACGATTAATTTCGGAAGTGATAGAATAGTGGGATGAGAATCCCGATGGCAACACACGTGCAAACTACCTGCATAGAGACACGTGCAAAGCACGGATCAGTAACACAGTAACAACAGCAAGGCGAGAGCGGGGACTTAGCTTGGCGCTGTGATGGACGACGGTCAACGGTGGCTGCAGCGATGGTCGACGGTGGAAAGACAATGAGGAGGTGCTGCAGTGGCGTTCGGGATGGCGTTGGAGGAGCTACGGAGCCCGCGGTGGAGCACAACAAGGTGGAGGTGGTGATGGTGCTGAGGTGGTCAAAAATAGGGGTGCTCGAGCAGAGGAAAAGGCTCGGGATGCAGTTGGAGGTGGTGCTTTGGGGTGGTCGAGGACTGCGGGATGGTAGGAGGGGGTTGTGGTGAGGCGATGGGTAGCAGGGGTCGCGAGGATGAAGGGAGGTCGATGATGGTGGTTGCGAAATTGGTGGAAAGATGAGGGGGGTGGTGGTCGATGGAGGGTGGTGACGAGCGGGAATGATAGGTTCAGAGTGCGATGGTCGAAGGGCTAACAAAGGAGGGACATCGGGCACAGGCGGTGGAGATGAGTTGGCGAGGAGGGATGGAGGTCAACTGTGGCGCGTCGAGGAGGAAGGCGGCAACAGGGGGTTTCACAAGGAAGAAGAAGAAGGGGGTTGCACAGTAAGGGGGGTTGTACAAGAAGATGAAGGGTTTGGGGTTTGGGCAGTGGATTAAGAAGAAGAAAAAGAAGAAGAAGAAGAGAGAGAGAGAGAGAGAGAGAGAGAGAGAGAGAGAGAGAGAGAGAGAGAAACAAGGGGATTAATCAAGTAGTTAGGAGATACTGGGGATCAGGGGGAGGAAATATGGGGATTGGCTGTTAGTGGGAATTAGGGTGTGTGGGTTTGGGTTCAGGATCCAGTAGACGATGGGTTTGAGTTTGGGTTAGGATCCAAAGAGACAATTAAATAAGTTTATAAATGGGTTAATTAGGATACACAAGACACTAGGATAAAATGAGCGTAGAGTGCACAGAAATAATCTCAGGGTTCAGCATGAGAAATAAAAATATATTGGAGAAATACAATTGGTTTCAGATGAACAAAAATCCATAAAAAATAAATAAATACAAGATCAAATTACAAGAATAAGAAACGAAAAAGAGATACAGAAGAAAATCTGAAAAAGTCGGAAACAAGGATTACATGCTTGTTAAGGGTATTCTTCCTTATGATGAGTCATTGCATAGTGACTACATGTCTTAGTATCTGAAGATCACACGATTATATGTTGATCCTCCATCCACTGTACCAGCAGGAACCAGATTCATGTTCCAAGTAGAGAGCAAGAACCAATGCCCCGGTATTCCCGCATTCAACCCATATATCAACTAAGGGCTTCTTCTTCTCGTAAAATAGTAAGATTTACCTTTTTGGGGGTGTATGTTCTATATTTAACTTTAACATATATTCCAATTTGAACCATTATTATTTGTTTTTTAATATGTTCTAATTTGTTACATATTGAAAATGCATGTGTTGTACGAAAATACGTTAACGCCTTGACGAGTAATGTGGTAGAGAGCATCAAGGAGTTCACATGCAATATTCTCAAGCCGTACAGGTCGACACTCGAAGTGGTTGGTGAGGGAACGATGCTTGATGTGATGTTGAAAGCTCTTGTTCTGCCTATGAGTAGACGTAAGCAGGTGGTGAGGTGTCTTAGACATGACTAGCAAGCATGACGAGAGGAGCCACTACATGAAGAGCCAGAACAAAAAAATTGTGCCACTCGAAATAGAGGAATTCGACTAAAATGCCCTTATCTCACAACTCACACATGTAGGAACAAGTCGGTCAAAGACTCGCCAGAAGAGGAGAAAACCTGACCTATACACATCGGGTTAGGTCGTTCACAATATCTTTTGTATTTATTTTTGAATTATGCAAATACTTTAGTGACTTGTGATATTATGTGTTTTTTTGGATTGTGTTAATTTGGACTTATATTATTCTTAATTTGGACTTGTGACTTATGTTATATTTCGACTTATCATGCTATTGTGAGGTATTGTGAAAGTGTGTTATATTTGTGATGTAGGAAAATTGACTCTAATTTGTGATTTATTGTAATATATGTGATGTTGGAATGTTATGATTTGTTCATGATTTGATGTGATAGTTGTGAATTTGGAGGAAATTGTGAGATGTTGAGAAAATTATATGTATCTTGATTGTCTCGAGGACTATAAACAGGAAATCAATGATATATGTTATTCAGATATCAGTATTTCAAGTAAGGCCGATCATACTTCTCGCATCTTTAACTTGCTATCTGATTCAGAGAGCAAAATTTGCATTTCAGCTGGGGCCGCAATTGGTAACTGAGGCATACACATAGAGAGGCCCCGATTCCTAACTATGACCTCACTCGAATCCATCTTCTTACCTCTCTAACTTGCTCTCTGATTTAGAGAACAAAATTTCAATAAAGTGTAGGCTGCAGTTACCAACTGCGACCTAAACATGTAAAGGTGGAAGTTGGAAACTGCGACTTTTCTTTCATAAAAATTTCACAGAAACTTGTTGCTTTCAGGAAAAATTGAAATAAAAAAGAGGCCACATTGCCAATTGCGGCATATTTTTAACATAAAAATTTAAAGATTTTTTCTAAGTCTCCACCACTTGACTCTCTTTGTCTCGCAGTTAGGAACTACGGCGGCAAAAAAAATCAAAGAAGCTGCAGCTGAGAACTGCAGCATCCGGCTTAGAGATGTAAATAGTTTTTGCCTTCCAATGGAAAATAGTTTCAAAAAGTGGCTTAGTACGGTAAAAAAAATTAAACCCACACACCCTTCTTCTTGAATTTTTTGCGGTACTAGGCTACTTTTTGAAACTTTTTTGCGATTTTAGGGCAGTTGACAAACTATTAGCACTTTTGGCTAGCAAGTGCCACGTCAGCAGCGGCCGCTATTGGAAATAGCGATCTCTTTATAGCGACCAACACATTGGACTCCCACACTTGGCAGATTTGTATAATTGCAAACCACTTGGTGTAACTGAGGTCGCTATTGTCAATAGCGGCCTTGTCTAACTAAGATCTCTATTCCCAATAGCGACCTCAGGTGGGCCTAAAAGTGATTGGGTCAACCTGCGGTCGCTATTGGGAATAGCGACCTTGGTTATACAAGATCGCTATTGACAATAGCTACCTCCGTTACACCAAGTGGTTTGCAATTATACAAATCTGCCAAGTGTGGAAGTCCAATGTGTTGGTCGCTATAAAGAGACCTCTATTTCCAATAGCGGTCGCTTCTGACGTGGCACTTGCTAGCCAAAATTGCTAATAGTTTGGGAAGTGGCCTAAAATCGCAAATAGTTTCAAAAAGTGGCCTAGTACCGCAAATGATTCCTTCTTCTTCCAAATAATGAAAGTGCGTAATGATTCGCGCTAAGTGTCAGGATTTTGGGTTCGATTGGATTTTGATCTCGCCATGGCTGTGGTTGGAGAAGAAGAAAGGAATTAGAGGAAGACGATGAGAGAATTGGAGAAGGAGAATTGAGATATTTTTCTTATTATCCCTTCTAGAAGCGATTACAGCTTATAAGAAGGAGGCGAGGAAGGCAGTTACACTACGCGATAATTTTGGGAATTATGTACACTACGCACCCTTTGCCTTCCCGTCTTCTTCTCTTTTCAATTATAATAACGTGCGTATTGCACGTAAACTACTGATACTCGACTGATACTCTGATACCATCTTCTAACTATTACCGACTCCATTACATACTAAACCCCACTCTTGTACTCCCCTCCATCCGACTGGGCGACAACTCCGGTGAGGCTGAGATACTCCGGCGAGGCTCTGATGATCCCTGACAACTCCTCCCCTCTTATCAGCGAGCTTGTCCCAAGCTCGAAAGTTGGAAATTTGGTGCGCAATTCATCTATGTCAATCCAAGATGCATCCTCAGTGCTGGAACCTTTCCACTTGATCAAGAGTTGAATACCAACTCTGTTGTTCTTCTTAAACACTCGACGACCCAAAACTTCTTCTGGTTCATCTTCTTCTGATTCCTTCACCCACCAATGTGGAAGCTCATGTGAAATCTCTGGTAGATGAGACCCATGGCAGCGCTTCAATTTCGACACATGAAAAATGGATGGATAGACACATTTTGGGGTAGTGCAAGTCTATACGCCACCTTCCCAATCCTCTCGATTACACGATAAGGTCCAAAGAACCTAGAAGAGAGTTTCTATGGTGAAGAACCCCGCACCGTAGTCTGTCTATATGGTTGCAATTTAAGCAGTACCATATCACCTACTTCAAACTCCCTATCAATTATTCTCTTATCAGCAAACCTCTTCATACGATGTTGAGCCACGGCCAAGTTGTCTTTTAATAGCTTCGATACTTCATCTCTTGTCATCAATCCCTCTTCCACTGCCTGAACCGCCACAGTTCCTTGGACATAATGTAATAGTGTTGGAGGAGGTTGCCCATAAACTCCTTCGAAGGAGGTAATACCCATTGATACGTGCCAATTTGTATTATACCAAAACTTCGCCCACCCCAAAAATTTACTCCAACTGCTGGGTCGCTGCCCACATAAACAGCGTAGATACATTTCTAAGGCTTTATTCACAATTTTCGTTTGCCCATCGCTCCGTGGATGATAAGCAGTCGAGTGCTTAAGTTTACATTGTTGTAGAGAAAAGAATTCTCTCCAAAATTTGCTCATGAAGATAGGATCTCGGTCGCTCACAATGCTACGGGGCATTCCATGAAGGCGGTACACTTGATCCACGAATACTTGCACTATGGACTCTGCTGTGTATGGGTGTGATATGCCAACGAAATGTGCATATTTCGTCAATCGATCGACTATTACCATGATAGCATTTTTACCCCCACTCTTTGGTAGACCTTCAATGAAATCTAAGGATATCTCTTCCCATATTCGCTCAGGAATGGGCAGGGGATTCAACAATCCAGCTGGAAACAGAGTCTCATGCTTGTTTCTCTGGCAAATGATGCATTCCCGTATCATCATCTTCACATCTTTGGTGATTCCTTCCCAAACGAAGGTCCTCTTTATTCGATGGAGTGTTTTGTGGAACCCTGAGTGTCCTCCGCTGCTAGATGAGTGATGATCACTGAAGATCACCTTTTTTATTGTAGCGCTGGGACTAATGAGTATCTTCCCCTTGAAAAACCATAGCCCCTAGATCAGCAAGTATCTAGCTTCATCCAGTTCCTCTTTACTCTGTTTCTCTCTAAGTTTTTGGAAATATGGGTCTTGTATAACCAAGCTCTTAATGTCGTTAAGCCACTGGGGAACGACAACCGATATCTCAGCGTAAGTTCCCTGGCCTTCTCTCTTCCTTGATAAGCTGTCTGCAGCTGAATTCAACACCCCCTTCTTGTACTCAACGGTAAATGTGAGTCCAAGTAGCTTCCAAAGCCATTTTTCTTGAATTTCAGTGTTGATCCTTTGTTCTAAAATATGCTTGATACTTTGCTGATCCATACGAATCACAAACTCACTTCCCAAGAGGTATTGGCGCCATTTCTTCACCGCTTGCAGGATCGCGACCACCTCCTTCTCATATGTGGATAGTACCAGTTTTCTACCCTTTAAAGCTTGGCTCATATAAGCAATTGGGTGTTTATCTTGCATCAATACTGCTCCTATTCCCTCTTTCGATGCATCTGTTTCAATGACGGACTTCTTTGAGAAATTAGGAGCTTGTAATACTGGAATTGTTGTCATTGCTATTTTGAGAGCTTCAAATGCTTGAGATGCCAATGTCAACCAGTGAAATGCATTTTTCTTTAAGAGTTGTGTCAAGGGAGCAGCAATAATGCCATAGTTCTTTACAAGTTTGCGATAGTACCCCGTTAATCCAAGGAATCCTCGCAATTCTTTAACAGTGCTTGGCTCATGCCATTCCTTCACCGAATTAATCTTAGCTGGGTCTACGGCGATTCCCTCACGACTGATAATATGCCCCAAGTAACCCACTGTCAATTGCCCAAAGCAATACTTAACTGCTTTTGCCACCAACTGATGCTTTTTCAGTACCGTAAGCACTTGTTCTAAGTGTTGGAGATGGCTTTCCCACGTGGGGCTGTAGATTAAGATATTGTCGAAGAAAACCAGGACAAATCTGCAAAAGAAAAGAGAGTGAAGGCCGCAGGATACAAGATCAGAAATTTTGGAAGAAAAAACAAGATGTTTCTTTTGTCCCTTTCAGGCAATCAGAAAATCAAGAAATGGTTGATATATTCAAGATAATTACGTATTTACAAAATACCGTCTCAATTCATCCTATTTCTCCTCAAGAATTCGCCAAAAATCACATTCATGAGGCTTTGGAACGTCGTCGGTGCATTAGTCAAGCCAAAGGGCATCACAACGAATTCAAAATGACCATGATGCGTTCTAAACGCTGTCTTGGGAATGTCTTCATGATTGACTCTGATTTGGTGATATCCTGAGCGCAAATCAATTTTTAAGAAAAATTGAGCTCCATTCAGCTCATCTAACAGCTCATCTACTAAAGGAATGGGGAATTTGGCCTTCACAGTTTGATTATTGAGAGCTCGTTAATCCACACACATCCACCAACCTCCATCGGCCTTCTTGACTAATATAACAGGAGAAGAGAATCAGCTACTACTAGGTCGAACTAAACCTGCGTTTAACATCTCTTTCACTTGTTTCTCAATCTCAGTTTTGTGAAAATATGGGGGTTTATAAGGCTTAAGACACACTGGCTACAGGCCTTCGACTAAAGGAATTCGATGGTCGACATCTCTATAGGGTGGTAGACTCAACTCAGAGGTAAAAACTTCTGGGAATTGTTGCAATATCTTTTGAATTCCATTCGGAATTGATGGGTTTGTATTGTCCTCTTCTTCACTACAACTTTGCATCTGTAGCATATAAGCTTGACATATACCATTCCCTGAAGTCCATAGCTCCGATGCTTCCATCATTTGGAGTTGGGGGCTCATAAGACCTTGCAATTTCTTCTTTGCTCCATCGACACTAAACTCCATTGTCATGGTATTAAAGTCCATTGTAATTGGTCCTATGGTACGTAACCAATGTGCTCCGAGAACCATCTGTGCTGGTCCCAATGGAAGTAGCAGTATATCAGCCTTTAGATGAACTCCTTGGACTGAGAAATTCACATTTTCTACCCTCCCTTCACTATGCATCACTTCACCATTAGCAACAGTTACTCTATACTTGTGCTCCCAATTGATTTGTAAGTTTGCCTTCATAACTGTATGAGAATCCAAGTAATTGTGGGTGGACCCTGTGTCTATCAAAATGTGGACTTCCCTGTTGTCTATTCTTCCCTTAACTCTCATAGTGTGGGGATAAGCTTGGTTGCCAACCAACGCATGGAGAGAGATCTCAGGTTGTATAGATGTATGAATAGGAGTTTGGAAAGCATAGTGAGCCTGCACTGGGGATGTAGTGGTAGGAATGGGTATTTGAGTTGCTAAGAGTGATTCTGGGGGTTGTTCTCCTGTGTGAATAGCATCCAAATCTGCCTCCTCCACTCCTTCTTCATCATCGCAACCTTCCAGATAATAAAACTTCTGTGCTTTACAATGATGCCCTTGAGTATACCTTTCGTCGCAATTGAAACACAACCCCTTCGCTTTCCTCTCTTTCATTTCTGGAATACTCAACCTCCGGGGAAAGACAGGTGAAGTAGAGGTGGTAGTAGTTCTTGGAGGTGAAAAAAATGATGTTGCGGGAGTGGTGAGGTGAGTGTGTTGTAGGAGTAATAGTCGATGGGTTATTTCTTGGGGTAAATGGCATTCGATGATTCTTCTTGAGGCATGAGATCTTCTCTTCATATCCTCTCGCCAATCCTATTGCTTCATTAACATTTTTGGGTCTCTGCGACTTCACGTCCCACCTTATTTCGTCCCTTAATCCGCTGATAAATGTGCTGAGATAATGGCCTTCCGTCCAATCCTCCACAAAGTTAGAAATACGATCGAATTCAAGAATATGAGCCTCTAAATCTCCCTTTTGCTCCAACTTGGATAAGATCCCACTACAATCATGAAATTCTGTAGGCCTAAACCTCGTAAGAAGTTCTTCTAAGAATCGGGACCAGGTGATGTTATTAATCTTTGGTTTAATGTGTCGACGGAACCATTGAGCTGATCTCCCTTGCAAGTTCAGTGATGCATACTTTAATTTTTGCTCATCAGGAATTCCATAGAATTCGAGGAATTGTTCTACCCCACAGATCCATTATGTGGGATCACCTTCTTGAAAAATTTGGAACTCCACCTTAAAGGGAGTTCTAAATAACCCTCCCTGGTCGCTCACTCCTGATGCATTCATGATTGATGGGTTCAGGGACATTACCTCCCGTTGGATTCCTGTGTGCCTCGGATTTGGAAGGAGAGGTGGATTGGCGGAGCGATTTGAGGATTGTTGCAGCATCGCCATCATTGCATCCAGTCAAGCGTTCATCTTCGACTCCATAGTTATGAAGCGCTCATTGATTCTTGTAGCGATCGCTTCCACCCTTTCAGTGAGATACTCGGTCTTCAATTGTACTTCCACCATTTGGCTCTGGAGATCTGCTACGTCTCCTTCCAAAACCGGGCTCCCCTCATCACGTCCATCACCATCGGTCGGATCTGGCTCTGATACCAGATTGTCAGGATTTTGGGTTCGATTGGATTTTGATCTCGCCATGGCTGTGGTTGGAGAAGAAGAAAGGAATTGGAGGAAGACGATGAGAGAATTGGAGAAGGAGAATTGAGAAATTTTTCTTATTATCCCTTCTAGAAGCGATTACAACTTATAAGAAGGAGGCGAGGAAGGCAGTTACACTACGCGACAATTTTGGGAATTACGTACACTACGCACCCTTTGCCTTCCCGCCTTCTTCTCTTTTCAATTACAATAACGTGCGTATTGCACGTAAACTACTGATACTCAACTGATACTCTGATACCATCTTCTAACTATTACCGACTCCATTACATACTAAACCCCACTCTTGTACTCCCCTCCATCCAACTGGGCGACGACTCCGGTGAGGCTGAGATACTCCGGCGATGCTCCGATGATCCCTGACACTAAGATCCTCCCAAAACAAAAAAATTGACAGAGAGATTACAGTGACGAACGTGAGTAGCGGAGATGGAGGCCGATATGTTGCGGAAGTGCTCGTCAGTTTCTTGGTGCTCGTCTGCGTCTCCCTCTCCTTCTTCTCCATCTCCCAAAACAAGAATTTTCAGGTCTATTTTCCCCTCTTCCCTTTTCAAAATCAAATTTTGTTGTTCTTCATTTTGATATATTGATTGTTGATGTCGGTTATGTGAAGAGTGTTTCGTGATAGAATTGCAATTTCGGTTCGAAGGAATTGCTTACGTTAAAGAAATCAGGTTTTATAAACTTTTCTCCCCTTTCATATCAACTTGTGATAATCGACATGTTTTCATATATAATCCAATTTAATTTGCAATTATGATTTAATTAGTGAATAATGGGATTATTTTTCTTTGAAAATTTTATCAAATGGGCACCTGCCTTAGTAACTTGGCCAGTATTAGAAAGAAGGTTTTAGTAAGAAAACTCTAGTTAGAACAACATGGAGAGAGTTCGATCTTTCTAATTGTGTTTTTTTCTTACCTCGAATTAAACTGTGTTATAATAATAGCCAAATGAACCAAATATATACATTTAGTCTCCATACTCTTAAAGTTGTAAACAAACAGCTACAAGAGGAAAAAGGAAAAGTAATTGAATACTTTTAAAGTTGTAAACATTCAAGGTTAACTTGAGCAATAAGGAAAACCACCAGAATAGTAGAAATTCAAGAACAAACATACAAGTTGAATTCAGCAAAATGAATAAGACGTGAACAACCATATATTATGTGCTGATGTGCAATTAAGATACATGATCCTTCTTAGTTATTGAACTTGATATAAAGTAAGTATATATTATCTTATACTTCCCATGTGATTTACGTAAATGTTCCATAACAAAATACCAATTAATTTTACTTCCTGCAATTTCCAAAATATTTTGTAATGAATACAATCTCCGTAAAATGTATATAATGAGTTAATTTTTTGTAAGTCTATTATGCAAAGTTGGAAAAAAATATCAGCAATGACCACAATAGCTTTCTTCAAGCATAGCCTTCACTAATAAGTAGAACTGCATGTGCAAAAGGTATGATTATTTAAGACTGAACTCAATGCATACCCTTCACACATGACTGTATTAGCTTCCTATACTTGATGATGCCTACTATAATCTAAGTGGGCCGGGTCAACCGGCGACCCGCCCGCGACCCACCCGTTGAACCCGGCCCGTGAAAGCGTTTGGCGGGTTCGGATCGAACCCGTGAATAGTAACGGGTCGACCCCGGTTGCGTAAATAGCGATTCGAACCCGTACAATCCGCAAACCCGATACTGTTCACCCAACCCGTATGCCAACTCGCGGGTCGCAAACCGTTGGACCCGTTCGGGTCGAACGTTCGACCCGTCACGGGTCGACTGTTGACCCGCGGGTCAAACAAGCCGTTTGGGGGGGGGGGGGGCACTGTAGCACAGAGAGTTTGGATTTTTTGGTTATTTTGAGCCTATAAATACCCCCAAAACCCCATCAAAAAAATCACACCTTACTCTCTAACTCTCTCTACTATTATAACTTATTTCTAAGGAATTTTTCAAAATTCAAGTATTCAACAAGCAAGTTTTCAAGGCATATATACGATCAATTTTCGATCATATCAAAATCAAAATTCAACAACGTCTTCAAGTCTTCAACTTTCGTCCAAATCCAAGTGATCAAGTCGTCAATTCTCCTTCAAGCTCTCCTCAACTCTTCAATTCCGGAATCGCTTATTTCTAGTTCTACTTCTATTCTTATTTTCACGGTTTATTTTATATACTCGTATCCACGGTGAACAGTATCAAAATTTCATACCTCTCTCGTTATTTTATTTTTGTGTTGTAGTTATAATTATTGTTGGTTTTTTGATCTTCTCTATCTCAACCCTCTTGTTTTTTAGATTTTTTTTATAATTCACCGTTCCTACATTGTGTAGTTTTTTTTACATACATTAGTACATTACTGCATTATGTCTAGATCACGCGGTAGCGGTCGTAGCGGGCAAGATTCCTCCTCCTCTTCCCGTAGGCCACCAATTGTCCCAATTAGTGAGCCCGCCCAAGAGTACCATAATCTTCCTACCCAACAATGGGGTGCACACGACGAGTTTGTAGGTGACATACAATTAGAAGAAGAACAACAACAACAACCAACCGAAACCACACAACCCCGTAGTAGTAGGAAAAGTAGAGGAGAAAGTAGTGATTGGCATAAGTTTTACGATTATATCCCGGACGAACAAACTCCAGGTATAGGTTTGAAAATTTGTAAAATATGTTCTAAAATATACAAATTCAAGAGGGGTGACGGCATCGGTACAATTAGTAGATACATCAAACATAAGCATAAAGACCTTTTTGCTAACCTACAAGGCCAACAAAAAATTATTTTTTTGACCGGTCTAGTTGATAGCCACCCTTATGATCCCGATCTTATTCGTCGGGAAATGGCCTAATTAGTCATAAAGGAAGAGTTACCATTTTCCTATTCCGAGAGAGTAGGGACTTGGAAAATTTTAACCAAACGGCCTTAAACCCTCATTTTAGAAGAATTCCGAGAAATACTTGCAAATCGGATAGTTTTAAAATGTACATCAAAATGAAGGACGCTTTGATTGCAATTTTATGGAGTTTAACTTGTAGAGTTAGTTTAATTTCGGATTGTTGGACGGGTGTCAACAATATTCCAATGATGGGAATAACCTGTCATTGGATCGACAATGATTGGATTCTTCAAAAAAGAATCATATCACTTGCGGCGTTGCCGTATCCCCATAGTGGCGCTGAAATAGCAAACCGTATTTTAGAAATTTGTGATATTTTTCATATTCGCGATAAAATTATGTGTATTAGTTTTGATAATGCATCTAACAACAACGTAGCAATTACTACTTTAAAATCCGTATTAAACCCTCCATCTGACAATATTTTTCATGTTAGATGTGCATGTTATATTTTAAATTTATGTGTGCAAGATACATTAAAAATAGCCGATCCATATATAGTTAAAATTAGAAATTGTGTACATTTCATTGCATTAAGTCCAAGCGTATTTCAAGAATGGAAAGCTTGGTGTAGGCTTTAAAATGTACCTTTTAGAAGATTTTCAAAGGTTGTTAGACACCGATGGAATTCTACTTTCGATTTACTACATGTTGTTACCGAATATAAAGCAGTTGTAAATGATTTTTGTATCGCATTTCATATGCCAAATTTTGAAATGACTCTCACCGATTGGTACTATGCCGAAGCTTTGTTGAAATTTTTAGAACCGTTTAAAACCGCAACTTTAAAATTTTCAAAAACATATGAATCTACTTCTAGTAGCATTTTTATTTCATTAGTTAGCATGATGTAAATATTCCGAGAAATGTTAAATGATCCCAATGTTAGTGAGATTGTAAAACCTGTATACAAAAAAATTTTGAAATATTATTTTCCTCTTCCTATGTTGATTTGTGTTGCTACCGTTATGGATCCTCGTATCAAATTAGAAGGTACGAAGAATTTGATTGAAATATTTTTTGCATTACTTAGGAAAAATGTAGAAATAGTAATTGATTGCGCTACTTTTTTAGTTCAGTTTGAATCTACATTAAATAACTTGTATGATTATTATGATAGATGTTTTGCTTCTAGTAATACAACTTTTGTAGTTAGTTCTTCTTCTGCTAAATCTAAAGGTAAGGGTAAGAGTATATTTGATGATAGAACATTTAATTTACTTGCACAAATTCAATCAAAAAAACCTAGGACTAATCAACCAAATGAATTAAATTGGTATAACCAACAAGATTCTTAGCCTTCTTCTTCTCCACTAGATATTTTACAATGGTGAAAAGACCATGAACACACTTTTAGTATTCTGTCAATTATGGCTAAAGATTTACTAACTCCTTCTATCTGTACAGTTGCTTCTGAAAATGCATTTTCTTCAAGTGGCAGAGTTCTAACTTTTTACAGGAATCGCTTGAAGCCCGACACGTTAGAGATGCTCGTTTGCACAGAAGACTGGCTGAAGGCTAAAGATAGGACACAAGGGAAAGCACTATCAACGTCCACAAGTGGGAGCAACTCGCTGGAAGAACAACAACAACAACAACAATAGCTTTGCTTGTAATAGCAACTCGATCGACACGTTAGAAATTGTATTATATCTTTACTTGTTATGTTAAATTAGTAAAATTGGAGTCAATTAAAATTGTATACAAGAAATATGTTAGTGTATAAAACATATTTGTGAATTGAATTCTTCATTTCATTAGAAATTGTGAAAATTGTATAACTTAAATTCATATGAATAATATTTCAATATTTTTTGCCAATTTCACTCTTTCAATCTTATTATTATTATTACAATTTTTAATGTTTATTAGTATTATTAGTATTAGTATTATTATTATTTTAAGGTAAAAATATTTTTAAAAAAACCTATCTATCTGAACGGGCCAACCCGCGGGTCGACCCGACCCGACCCGGGTTGGACCCTAAAGGGTTTACGGGTTGGGCAGGTCACCTAAAACAACTTTAGGCCCAGCCCGGTTAAGTCGCCAAACCGGCCCGAGCCTGCCCAAGCCAAGGTCCAACCCGGGCAGGTTCGGCCCGGCCCGTTCGACCCGAATGCCAACTCTAGTCGTGTAACGAGAGAGATTATAAATGAATATGGGGCATGCATTTTGTATCCGAAGCATTGCATTTTGGGTGTACACATTCTCCGTCTTCCCTGCATAATATTTCGTTTCAGTAGACATTGTTGATCTCATTTACTGAGGTTTGTGGTTAGTTCAATAACAATTTTCAAGTCCAGAAATCTGTTTTTAATCTGGAAAGTGCAGATGGGTTTTGGAATTTAAATTCATTCGTCCGATAATTTCATTGGATCCATCATCCATGATCTATTACAAAACCCTTCTGAGGTTTTCTGTAGTCTTTCATCCCCTGTTTTCTTCCAGTATATAGTCAGCATCCGTAATTAATTAGTGACACGGAATATTTAATAATTTAGATTGAGCAATGCAGATATTCAGATTTATCCCCTTCCCTATTGGGGATTTTGAACTTTGAACGACCGTCAACTTTTCTCTCATAACTAGTTTTGATACATTTCTTGGACAGGATTTCGGCATACTTAACATTGTTGAGGAGTTTAACATGGTCGATAAATTGGGATTCTACTTATTACTTATTATCCCTGCCTCAAAGATGAAGAACCTTAACTCGTGGGAATTATGATTCATGAGGGCAAGACCGCACTTAGATTATAGTAGGCATCATCAAGTATAGGAAGCTAATACAGTCATGTGTGAGGGGTATGCATCTGAGTTCAGTCTTAATAATCATTCCTTTTGCACATGCAGTTCTACTTATTACAGAAGGCTATGCTTGAAGAAAGCTATTGCGGTCATTGCTGATATTTTTTTACAACTTTGCATAATAGACTTACAAAAAATTAACTAATTATATACATTTTACGGAGATTGTATTCATTACAAAATATTTTGGAAATTGCAGGAAGTAAAATTAATTGGTATTTTGTTATGGAACATTTACGTAAATCACATGGGAAGTATAAGATAATATATACTTACTTTCAGTATATCAAGTTCAATAACTAAGAAGGATCATGTATCTTAATTGCACATCAGCACATAATATATGGTTGTTCACGTCTTATTCATTTTGCTGAATTCAACTTGTATGTTTGTTCTTGAATTTCTATTATTCTGGTGAATTTCCTTGTTGCTCAAGTTAACCTTGAATGTTTACAACTTTAAAAGTATTCAATTACTTTTCCTTTTTCCTCTTGCAGCTGTTTGTTTTGAGTAGTCTTTTTAAATGATCACTAATGACATTTCTTTTTTGCACTGCAGAAAACTTCAGGGCCATATGTACAGGTATTTTGATATATATGAAAAAGTTTCTTTCAGATTCTCTTTTATAAATCTGTGTCCGCGAATGAGAATTTTCGCATAACATAATTTATTCCTTTTACTTCATTAAAGGACTCTAATTAAGTTTAGTAATCCATGTCTCTCTTTCCTATTTTAGGTGAAATGGGCAAAGGGGCCAGTTTAAAACCTCTTCACTACAAGGGAATTCCATTTCATCAAATTATTTCTGGTTTCATGATTCAAGGTGGTGATATCACTCATAGGGATGGGAAGGGTGGTGAATCTATATATGGTCGCACCTTTTTTTGAAGTTAAAATGACCGAAGTCACCGATCTCATTAATGAAAGATTAACGGGATTACAACAAAAGTCCTATATGGTTGCACCTTTCAAGACGAGAATTTCACCATTAAACATTCACATGCAGGTTTTTAAGCTATTTCGTTGTCCTTTCTTTTTATTAATGGAATAGGTTAAATTATGATGCCACATATTTTTTCCCCCTCCCTATAGAAGTCCAGTTTACCAATACCGTACTTTTCGCACTTACATACTAAAAGTGGAATTTTCATTATTGTCTTTTGAGGGTTACTGGGCTATTACTTCGAACTGGAAAATTGTGCATTTTGTGAATTTAACCTGCAGTAAAGTAGCTCAATCATTGTGTTGAAATACCAAGGTTCTCTTCATATTATAGGTATTAGTATCGTGTCTGTCACTAAACAATCTTCAGTTTTCTAATATGCTCACAAGAGAACATCAATATCAATACAATATCATTTGCCATTAACAGTCTAGCCAGGTCCCAAGTATGAAATTTGCTTTGCTTTCATTCTTTTGGGCTGCATGCACTATAATTGAGAATATTTGATATCCTCACAACTTCAGTAGATAGTATTATTGCTCTTCCTCTCCTCTTTCCAGTCTTCCACACAATTGATGCTGCTTATTTCATTAGGTGCTCAAGCCCTGACCGTGGCATTCGGCTATCATGTTATCTTGGTCACCTTATCCTAAACTCTGCAATTCCTACACTCTGATTTACTCAATTTCCATTTAATACTTTCTAGTTTCCTCATACATCTTTAGACTTTAATCCCCCAACTTCTCTCTGAAGCAAGTTAGCTTTTGTCCTTACCATTCTATAAACTTCTTGCTCTGCTTGTGTGGATCATAGGAACGAGTTCTCCAAAACAGAAAACAAATTTGCTAGTGGAGGAAAACCTCCTAGGGGAAAGAGACATAGGACTAAGAGAGAATGGGAAAGGTACTTTGGTTTGTGTGCTGTCTATGCTAGTAAAGATGATAACAAATGGACAGAAGTGTGGGGCTCTGTGATCACTTGGATGTGATTTCCATGATTGGATGAAGCGGAATCAGTGAAATGGAGCATCCTTCACTGTTCTGGCAGTGACTCACCTGCTGAAAAAAGCGAATCTAAAGATGGCAATGCCACACTAATAGGAGCTAGATGAACTCCGGGGTAGGAGCTCTTCTAATTATACTTTATTTTATGTCCGTAACGCCTTTTTCTCACTTCTAATGGTGGACCAGTTGATGGCCACACTCCTCGGCTTATAGATTTGATGCTCAGGGCAAGGCCCTACTGACACCGGCAACAACTAAATCAATGTTACATCGATCACTTGTATCTATTGTAATACAAGGGTTAAGGAAGTAGAAATTTGGTGTCAACCTTCTTTATAGGTCCATCAAGTGGAAGTTCATTTGTATGGTTAGATACCCCTTTGTGCTCTTCCATTATACACGAAACAACATGATTCTTGTTCTAGACTTGGTAATTGGTATGCATATGCGTGCTAT
This sequence comes from Hemerocallis citrina, assembly GCA_017893485.1. Lineage (NCBI taxonomy): Eukaryota > Viridiplantae > Streptophyta > Magnoliopsida > Asparagales > Asphodelaceae > Hemerocallis > Hemerocallis citrina. The sequence continues at coordinate 214,193,351 of CM030365.1, forward strand.
TATGTTTAAACGGTCTGGTAATTTTTTCTTTGAAAGTGTTTAGATTATAAATTTAACCTTCTTAACTAGAAGTACAAGTTTCAACTTTACACTTGCATATTCTCCTTGGGACTTTCTCCTTCATTAATCCAACTAACGTTACCCATTACGGATGATTATTAATGTTTGAGATGCATTTTCTGCATGAGCACTGCCGTCTGCAAGAAGTGATCTATTGCCATCATCCTAATAAGTAAGAGATCCTACGCTTGCAGACAAATGACACAGGAAGAGACCTAGGGACACAGCAACACGACAGTTAATCATTTGAACTGTTGAAATTATAGTACAATTCATGACCTCTCTGTTGTGTTTTCTGCATACTCATTATCTAACTCTTACCTGCTCGTGATGTAGTATGAATGTATGATATTGTAACACGCACATATCACATATCACACTTTGATGTTTGTGCAATTAAATGTCCGTTTGTCTGTATGAATTTATATGTAAAATTGTACTACTTCCAGGTACTGTTTCCATGGCAAATTCAGGACCTAATTCTAATGGATCGCAGTTTTTCATAACCACAGTCAAAACATTCTGGTAAATTTTTTCTGTCCCTTGTTTAACAATAAGTAACTATATGTATTCTCTGTTTGCTGATATTGGCATAACTCCAGGTTGGACGGGGAGCATGTTGTTTTTGGAAAAGTCATTCAGGGAATGGATGTAGTGTATGCGATAGAGGGGGGAGCTGGGACTTACAATGGGAAACCAAGAAAAAAGGTGATCATTACCGATTCAGGGGAGATACCCATGTCCCAATGGGACCAAGACGAGAGTGTTTGAACCATAATACAGTACTTTCAATCTCTCTTCCTCTCTTTCTTGGGTTTGATGCTGGTACGATATTGGAACTTGCTTACGAGGTTACACAGGGCCAGATCGCACTTGACCTCTATAATCTTTGTACCACCTCGTAGCCTCTTTGATGAGTAGCCTCTTTGATGATGACATCTTTCCTGTTTAGTTTAGGATTTTTATTTCAGTACCATTTTTGTTTCTGGCAATTATAGTCATATGTAATCTTTTTGTATTTTTTTAGATTTTGAAAATATTTTGAGATTTATATCAAGATGTATTTTGAGTCTATTTATAGGCCTTGAGATTAATGAGAAAGATATACCATTCTTGATTAAAAAATTGTGTTGAGTTTTTTGCTCTTTCTCTCTCTCTTTGTGTGATACAAGTGAGACCCAAATTATTAGGATTTGTGATAAATCCTAATACAATTTTAGGGTTAGTGATTAACTCTAAAATCTACCTCCAAATTAAAAATTCCTCAAATAAAATCAAACCAAACCCTAACCCCTTCTCTCTCCTTCGTTTCTTCTTCCCCATCGACTGTCGCCGCCGCCTCTCTGGGTTGCTGCCATTGCTCTTGGCTGTTGCTTCCGATATTGTTGCTGATCATTGTGCTCTTCGTGTTCAATCCGAGATCTACGCTGAGTTCTTCGAATCCTCGGTATACTCTTTTCAATTCTCAAATATTTGTGTTATAATACTTCATCATCTCTATTATATTATTCAATTTAACCGTCGATCACAAATATTAAGATTGAGTGTTCCACCTGCTTGATTAGAGTACAAATCAATATTGAATCTTTTACTTACTAAGAACACTTAGAGCATCCACAATGGAGTTTTCTATTTTTTAGCAAAATGAGAAGTATAAGAATAGAATAGATGTGAACTTGTGCAACGGTGTTTTCTATATTTTAGAAGGACGAGACAACTTGTCTCGTCCTAGTGTTTTTTTTAAAAAAAAAAAAAAAAAATCAAAACCCATGGGACACAACATGATGTTGTGTCCGAGAGCAATTTGTGATAAAACGGGACATCTTGTCCCGTTTGAGGTGGTTTTAAAACTTTTTTTTTATTAGGAAGGACGATACATGAAGTATCGTCCGACCCATTTAAAAAAACAAAAAAAAAATTTACGGGACGAGACAACGTGTCTCGTCCGACTTTAATAAAAATATATTATATCTCTGGAACGATACAAGATGTTTCGTCTTCTATATTGCTATATTCGCAAGCCCACTTCTCAAATATGAGAATGGACTGTAGATCGTTTGCTATTTTATGAGAAAATAGCAAACGACTGCAGCGCTCCATTCTCATATTATTCTCATAATATGAGAATATGAGAATTATAGCAAACGACTGTGGATGCTCTTAGGGATTTAATTATTAATTGTTAGAACTGAATTATTAATTGGGTTTGTGAAACTTAATTCAATTCTTGAAAATTCATGAAACCGATTAATTGTTTAAAATTCCAACTTTGATCCGCATTACATGTTGGTAAAATTATTTCTTTAAGATTCTTGGAAATTCTCTATTTAGGGTTAGTTTTATATCATTTTGGTATCAGAGCGAAGGTTCTTAAAACCCTAATTCTTGCATCATTTAGGCATCAATTTTTGCATTCATTTAGGATTGTGTAGTCTTTTATTTTTTTCTTTCTTTTATTTTAGGTCATTTCAGATTCATAAAATTTAAAAAAAAAAAATACACACACACACACACACACACACGACCCCTAGTTTCCACTTTTGGTGAATGCGTCTTCGCAGCACCATCACGGATCCTGAAGAGCCTTTCTTATCCCTTCCAAATCACTCAGTTAGGAACCCTAGACTTTCCCGACCTGAAATGGACAATCCTGATATCTCCGCTACCCTAGCTGTCATCCAAGCAACTCTTGTCAATATCAATCAAAGGCTTCAGAAAGTGGAGTTAAATCAAACCATTGTTCATGAGCTTCATGCCAATCATCAGATCCCTCAAGAGAATGTTCGTGACGATCAACGTCAAGAACGTGACCCTGACGAACAATATAAGAAGAATGTTAAGGCTGACGTTCCCCAGTTTGAAGGCCACATGGAACCCCAAGCTTACCTCGATTGGATCCGTGCCATGGACCACTACTTTGTGTGGTTTGACATGAGCGAAGCCCTGAAGGTTAAATTTGCCATTATGAAATTGACGGGTAAAGCTCAATAACACTGGACCAATCTTGAACATGCCCGCAGAGGCCGATGCCTGGCACCCATAGCCACTTGGGAAGCCATGAAAGAGAAACTCACTGAGAGATATGTACCGTTATTGTTCCACACCCGATTGCTAGATTCGTGGAACCAACTTTATCAAGGAAGTAAATCCACATAAGAATATGTTGATAAATTTGATGACTTCCTTATTTGATGCAATGCTTCAGGTAAAGAGAGTGAAGAACAAACTCTCTCTAGGTTCAGGGCTGGATTACGAGCCGATCTGAGAAACGAGCTAATTCATAGAAATGTGGACTCAATAGCGGCAGCCTACGCCCTAGTTCTCGATATGGATTTTCTTAAAGCTAGTTCTCATTACAAGTCCAGCGATTCAATGGATCAATCCTCCAGAATGAATTCTCCTGCCCCATCTAGACCTGAGCACTCATCTCCTCAGTACCCTAACAAGTCTTACCCAAATAAACATACTTCAAGTTCCTATTCACATAGAAATAACAACACGGGTAAGAACACTGAAAGAGACTATTCTAAGATTGATCCTCTCACTAAGTACTATAAATGTAAGGGATATTGCTATGTTGCTGGTAACTGTCCCAGTCCATGTAGGATCAATATAGTAGAGGGTACCGCAGTCATCGCTGATGAGCCCGACAATGAGTTACCTATGAACCTAATATAAGTGATGACTTTGATGAAAAAGAGGATGACCAGTCTCTTAATTGTATTCAGCCTGTCCAGTCACCTCTATTGAGTATACCTGAGTCACTCATTCCTTCCCAAGTCACTTGGCAACCCATCGATTTTACCCCTGTGTTAGAACATCACAAAGTCACAGAATCTGCACCCACATTTGCATATAACATTCATGACTTGCATAAAGATTTTCCAAGGAACATAATGGGAATAATTTTAACTACAAGTTAATAGAAGATACTAGAAGGAAATTTACAACTTTTGATATTGGTGACGATGTGATGGTTTGGATTCATCAGGAACGGTTTCCTGTTGGACCCGTTATGAACTTGAACATACGTGCTGCAGATCCATTAAGATTCTTGGAAATTCTCTATTTTAGGGTTAGTTTTACATCATTTTGGTATCAGAGCAATCAATGATAGTACCTATGTCATTGACCTTCCTGAAGGTTTTGGCATAAGTAAGACTTTCAATATTGAGAATCTAGTACTTTATGAAGGCTCAAAATTCAACCCTAGAAATTTTCTTATAGATATACCTTGCAGCCTAATGGTGAGATTCCTACATTTACCTCTTCACCTGATACTATTCACCCACCGACAGAAGAATTGAATAATATTTTAGATGATCAGATAATCTCCACAAGAGATGGTGGTATGCACAAGTATTTGGTGAGGTGGAAAAACAAGCCGAAGTCGGATGATACTTGCAGTGATCGTGAGGGGCTCCCGCAACTGGATCCAGATCTTTTGGAGCGCCGTGACAGAATCACTGGTTTTGACTCGGCTGGGTCGAGCTCTCTCCCACCCGGAGAGAATGATGAGGATATCTTTTCTGTTTAGTTTAGGATTTTTATTTTAGTACCATTTTTATTTCTGGCAATTCTTTTTGTATTTTTTTGATTTTGAGAATATTTTGAGATTTGTATCAAAATGTATTTTGAGCCTATTTATAGGCCTTGAAATTAATGAGAAAGGTATGTCATTCTTGATTAAAAAATTGTGTTGAGTTTTTTGCTCTCCCTCTCTCTTTTTGTGTGATACAAGTGAGACCCAAATTATTAGGGTTTGTGATAAATCTTAATATAAATTTAGGGTTAGTGATTAATTCTAAAATCTACCCCCAAATTAAAAATCCCTCAAATAAAATCAAACCAAACCCTAACCCTTTCTCTCTCCTTCATTTCTTCTTCCCCATCGACTGCCGCCGCCACCTCTCTTGGTTGCTGCCATTGCTCTTGGCTGTTGCTTCCACTATTGTTGCTGATCGTTGTGTTCTTCGTGTTCAACCCGAGATTTACGCTGAGTTCTTCGAACCCTTAGTATACTATTTCCAATTCTCAAATATTTGTGTTATAATACTTCATCATCTCTATTATATTATTCAATTTAACTGTCGACCACAAATATTGAGATTGAGTGTTCCACCTTCTTGATTAGAGTACAAATCAATATTGAATCTTTTACTTGCTAAGAACACTTAGGGATTTAATTATTGATTGTTAGAACTGAATTATTAATTGGGTTTGTGAAACTTAATTCAATTCTTGAAAATCCATCAAACCGATTAATTGTTTAAAATTCTAACTTTGCTCTGCATTACATACTGGTAAAAATAATCCTCTAAGATTCTTGAAAATTCTCTATTTAGGATTAGTTTTACATTACTCCTTCATCTTGTATTTGTTGCTAAAGGTGTTAATTAAATAGTGTAATCTATGCATGGGTAGGTTGTATTTGCATTAGGTTTCTTAGATATCTGGACTACGTTTTGAAGCCTGTAACATTACATGAGGAAAACAGCCAAATTCAACATCAATTGTTTGCAACCTCTCCTCGCCACTGTACAAACTGACAAATAGTTTCATGTTCTTTCCCTTTTTCGTGTGGGTTTTCTACATGGCAGACTTTGTTACTCTTAATGAAGCCTTGACGAGAGTGGTACTTCCTCGCCAAACTTTGATTGTCTTCCTATTAGAGCAATTTCTCATTTCTATAATGGAATACAAGTGTTACCCCGTGCAATTTGCACAGACTAAATTACTTTTAATAGACCCAAAAAATTATATAGAACCTAAGGGATATTTCATTAGTTCATATTCTTTTATTATCGTGTACATGTACAGTAACTTTAGTTCTTAAACAAAAATATAAAAATCATAAAAGGATGGTGGTGACCTTATTTAACACCGACACAATACTAAGTCATAGTTAAACCCTAGATTCCTAAATTTAGAGATGCCCCTTAACAATTTTGATCACAATATAATTAAAAGATGACAAATCTACAAATTAACAAATTCACATTTTCAAACCAACCAATATCATTTTATATTTCTAAAGCAAAGGAAAAAAATCGAATAATTACCGAAGTTGATCTTACAATGCAGTAATAGGTGGGAATGCAGCTCTTCTTGGACTCCTCCTTGATGTACTCCGCTATCTCCTTCTCCACAGCTTGCTTCTCAACTGTATTTCCTCTCAAATGAAATATAATCAACATCAGAAGGTGAGTTGTTGTTCTTATTATTATTATATTTTATTTTGTAAATTGACTGCACGTGTTAGTACGTGTTCGTTTCTTCTTCTTTTTTTCTTCTCATGTATTAGCACGTGCTAGTTTTCTACTTTTCATCTCCTTGCTCTATTTTAATAGAGGAGTAACTCTCTCTCATAAAAGTATAATATATATAATAGTATGCATAATTTTAAAAAATAATTAATTTGAACAATATTTGATCGGACGATATATATATCTTCATAGTTTATCAAGTAAGAATCCAATACAGTAATTATACCATAGATCAATGTTGAGTAGAAAATTTACTGAGATATCAGTAAAATAAAGCAACTTTAATCAAAATTGAAGTAAAACAGTAAAACAACTTTAATCAAGATATGTTTCCTTTTCGGGAAACACCCTCAATAAACTTTGGTAAGGTGTTAATGCTAGTTAGAAAATGCATAAACATATGTATTGTTTTGAGCTTAAGAAACTTACATCATCATTTTAATACGATGCACATGATGAAGCAGCCCCTTTCTGCACGCCTACATAATGGCAACAGATGTTCGCCATAAAATGGAGTATGGATCAAAAGATATAGTACAAGACAAAGTTCATCAGCATTGAGAAACGACTATAGAGGAAACCATCAAACACGAAAAACGTAATTGCTAAGTAGTAAACTTTTACCTTTTATATTCACATTCGTCAGCCATCCAAAATCTGTCGGCAAGACAACACCTGAAAGAATGTAATTTGAATGACTAAATTGAATCAAAATAATGCCAAATAATTATAAAGCTTTTGAGCATTTTCAAAAATAATGAGAAAATAATTGTAATCAATATAATCCCGAACCCAAATTCGAACCTTTCCACGTCTATAAGCATCTTACTAAACCCTATATTTCGAAGATTGGTGTATAAACCTTTAATCAAATTCAAAATTAAATTCCATCCACTTGAGTTCCATATGCCCCCACCACACAACAGGCCCCTACAACTAACATATTTCAGTTCATTCATGTATTTTATCAAACAAGATGAGCACATATAGTAAATAGAGATAAGATTGAAGAATTTAACATGGGAAGACGAAACCGCACATAATAAACCAAAGGATTTTTAGACATTACTCTTAGATTCATCTAATATTTTCATCTCTTTAGCAAATAATTATACTATATATACAATCCAAAATAAGAGAGGATGTTACAACTTGATCAATTCATTAATCTCATATTTTCAATATTCTAAAAAATAATACATATATAATAAAAAATAAGAGAGGATCTTACAACTTCCTAAACACCTTAATCTCGGCGAGAATTTTGGGTATGGTGTACGGCTACTGCTTGGATTTGGGCGGATTGGCAAACGACGAATGATTATGGTTGAGTTTTGGGCTAGGGACGGCGGCGAGGATAGGCGAACGGGGACGACTTGTATTTGGGTGGACTGGTGGACGACGAACGACGACGGTTTGGATTGGGGCGGATTTGCGAACGGCGAACGGTGACAGGTAAGTTTTGGGCGAGGATGGGTTGGGGGGATTTGGGGAGAGGAAGAGTTTTTTGTGTTTTGTATATTTTTTAATTTTGTTTTATTAAGTTGAAGGTGTGGTCTGCACGTAATAAGATAAGTTTAAACTCCTACTTTTGCTCTCCTTTTTCTATTTCAAAATAGAGAAAGGAGTGAAGGGTAGTCCTATTAGCTTAAGATATAATATAATATAATTCCTGGAATATTCTATTATAGAGATGAGAAAATAAAGGGGCACTCCAACCATGCCCCTCTATAATTTATATAATATTATTTTTTTGGCAAAAAAAGGAGTTTTAAATTAGTTTTTTTGTAATAAATTTTACATTAAATTGCTTATATTAATAATCAATTAGGGAATTTTTTTTATACCGTTGGAAATGTCTCACCAAAAGCTTTAAAGCGAGCCTAATATTAGTACTTTTTGGAACTAATTTTAAATTATGAATTTTTTACTTGTAGTAACAATTTAAAATAATCAAGTGTAAAATTATTTAGGAATTAATTTAATAAGATAATATATAACATAATTAATATTACCTTTATATAATATAAATTAGACAATCAGAATAAAATAAACAATCACTGATATAATTATGATTTTAATTAATGTTGATTTTAATATAATGACAAATTACTAATCAATTTTAAAATTATTCAATATTTGTTGATTTTAATTAACTAGTTTAGAGTAAAAAAATGATACAAGTGGTATTTAAAAAAAATAGTGTGCAAATAGAGGGTTAAAAAAGGAGAAAATTTTGAATAGTGTTATAGAGGGGCTTGAGACTTGCTCTAAAATAGAGCAAAGTTTTAAAGCCCCATTGGAGCTCAACTTTGCTTTATTTTAGAGCACGATTGGAATATAGGTATTCGGTGTATTTGCCAAGTGGCATTCGGACACAACTGCATGAAAATCATGAAACGTCATAATTTCGATATAATAAGAATTTGATATGAGATTTCATAATTTTTTCGCTTTCTTTCATACACCGCTAGCCAATGCAACGTTTTGTCTCATTGTATGACAAAATTTGTGTGCTACTGATTGCTCGCACTATAGCAAGTTTGTAAATTCTTTCCTGCGGTTCTAGGGCCACGAACATGCAAATTCGATATGTTCTAGTTTACCTCCTCACTATCATGAAATTGGATAAGTTGTATGCTGAAAGTAAAGGATTATTAGAGCATCTCCAATCATTTTTTGCTACTTCGACAATTTGGCAAAAAAGCAAATGGCAAAATGATTATTTTGCTGCATTCGTCGTTTGCTATAATATAGCAAATGAGAAAAAACAAATGGACGGATAGAACATGTTGTTCCGTCCAACCAATTAAAATAACTTTAAAAAATTATTTGGTAAAATGGACTTTGAAGCAATTTGTTTTCAATTTGGTTTGACTTGGACTTGAACTTGTTATGAAAAATTGGTGAGAGTTGGACTTGGATTAAATTATCCAAAAATGAGAAATGGAAGAACAGAACATTGTTCCATTTCTTCTTTTAGTTTTTTTCTTCTCATGTACCCTCATACTTTTTTTTTTATCTTTATTTTTTTTTTGACGATATATCATGTACTGTCCGATCGAATAAAAAAAAAAATTCCGAAAATCCCTTAGACGGAACATGAAGATCCGTCCGATCTTCAGAAAAAACAAAAAAATTGAAGGCGACATAGGTTGTTCTGGCTGCTATATTCGGCTATTATTAAATCCATTTCTCAAATATGACACAACACTATTTTTCATTTGCTAAAATTTAGCAAAATAGCAAATGATTGCAGTGCTCATTTGCTATTTTTTTTGTTGTAGCCATTTTCTCATTTTAGCCTACCATTGGCAATGCTCACAGCATACTCCATTTTTAAAGAAAACTCTACTTACAAAGAAAAAAGGATTTTTCAAATGATTAGGCTAATGAGGGGATTGGACCCAAACGGGTCTGATAGCTCTACCCGGCCCATCTAACCACTAACTTTCTATATCTTCCACCCCAAGCTAAAACTAAAAGCCTAAACCCACCCTCCTCTCTCCTCCATTCTTCAAACCGAAAAAGTCATTAAAACCTAACCTATCTCAAAAACCGGTAAATCGAAGCACCTCTTAATGGCTCGCTACGATCGCGCAATCACCGTCTTCTCTCCCGATGGCCACCTCTTCCAAGTCGAATACGCCCTCGAAGCCGTCCGCAAGGGCAACGCCGCCGTCGGCGTTCGTGGCTCCGACAACGTCGTTCTCGGCGTCGAGAAAAAATCCACCGCCAAACTCCAAGATTCCAGGTTAAAATCTCACCTTTAGGGTTTCAAACGTAGGGTTAGACTTTTGATCACCTCAATAATCGCGACCTTTTTCCAGATCTGTTCGCAAAATCGTCAACCTGGACAACCACATCGCGCTAGCGTGCGCCGGGCTCAAGGCCGATGCGCGCGTGCTGATCAATAGAGCGAGGATTGAGTGTCAGTCGCACAAGTTGACCGTCGAGGATCCGGTGACGGTTGAGTATATTACGAGGTATATTGCGGGGTTGCAGCAGAAGTACACGCAGAGCGGAGGAGTGAGGCCGTTTGGGCTGTCGACGTTGATTGTGGGGTTTGATCCGTACACGGGAGTGCCGGCGCTGTACCAGACGGATCCGTCGGGGACTTTCTCGGCGTGGAAGGCGAACGCGACAGGGAGGAATTCGAACTCGATGAGGGAGTTTTTGGAGAAGAATTATAAGGAGGTTGCTGGGCAGGAGACGATTAAGTTGGCGATTAGGGCACTTCTTGAGGTAAAAATTTCATCGTTTGTTGGTGATTGTTTTTAGTTTAGTTGATTGATTGAATCTAGATTGCTTTACTACGCATAGTTGATGTTTTCAACCTTGATTTGAACAACTTTTGTGCATATTGCCATTGAGATAGTTGCTTAGGATTAATCTTGTTGTGGTTTGTATTTTTTTTTCATAGTTTGTTGCAGTTCATCGTTGTTTGCACTTCATCTGAGTTTATAAGAACTTAGTTTATGCTATGAAAGGAATTGCTTGCTTGTTATGGTGTTTAGGAAATTTTTTGGAGAAAACAATTGGGATATGGCAGGACCATTATGTTGTACCATGAAGCTAGTTTTGATGTCTGGGGCAAACACTTTTTCTTTTAGAACCACAACGTGAATATGGTTTTAGTGCCTCCATTTTCTAAATTATTTTTTTTGACATTGTGCTAGAATAATTGAGCAAGTAATAAGAAATATACTGATAATGTCGGATAATTAATCTGATTTTATACTGAGGAGGTCGACTAAGGAAGCTATATATATATATACCAAGACAATTGAATGATTGATGAAAAGTATAGGGAGATGAAAAGAGATCTTCATATGGATTTCATTGATTTGAAAACGAAAAGGCTTATTATTGTGTCCCAAATGAGAGCTTGTGGTCGGTTTTGGGGAAAAACAATGTCTAGTAGTTATATTGATATCATTAACGATGTGCACGGTATTGTAATAACTTGCGCAAGAACGACCAGAGGAGAGCTTTCTCTATTACCATAGGCTTTTGCATAAAGGATCAACCGTAAGTTAGAATCTATTCTATTAGTTATGGATAAATTAACTAGGCATGTTCAAGGTGAGGTCGCATAGTGTATATTATCTACAGATGATATAATTTTGATTGACGAGAGTAGAGAAGTCATAACTTCTAAATTAGAGGGATGAAGAGAAATATTAAAATTCGAGGAATTTATCCATGTCTATTAGTTATATTGATATCATTAACAACAATGTCTAGTAGTTGGTTTTGGGGAAAAAACAATGTCTAGTAGTTATATTGATATCATTAACGATGTGCACGGTATTGTAATAACTTGTGCAAGAACGACCAGAGGAGAGCTTTCTCTATTACCATAGGCTTTTGCATAAAGGATCAATCGCAAGTTAGAATCTATTGTATTAGTTATGGATAAATTAACTGGGCATGTTCAAGGTGAGGTCGCATAGTGCATATTATCTACAGATGATATAATTTTGATTGACGAGAGTAGAGAAGTCATAACTTCTAAATTAGAGGGATGAAGAGAAATATTAAAATTCAATGAATTTTGAATTAGCAGGACTAAAATAGAGTATATGGATTCCAAATTTAGTAAAACTAGGAGAGTTAATGAGAGCTCAACTATGAGGAATGAGGACCATGAATTACCTAGGAGTAACCACTTCCAGTATTTAGGATCGTATTTCATCATGATGGAGAAATTGAGGATGCCACACACATTGTTTTAAATATCGACCGTGAGGAAAATCAGGTGTATTTTTTTTTTACAAAGAATTTAAGCAATTATAAAAATGATTAATTTAAAACTGCAAGACTTTTCACAGATTAGATTTTCCACCACAGTTTTGTGTTTAATTCTATACCCAGTTACAATTTAATGCTATAGGCACATTGGCATACCATATTGTACTAAAGCCTAAGGTGCAGGAATTTTCTAGATGTTGCATTAGAGATTGTCTCCCTTGAGCATGGAAATATGATAAAGAGAGTACAGGATATATCAAAATTTCAGCATGGTGCAAGTGCTCTTATTTGGAGAACTAATCTTCATATGCCTCGAGGAAAATTTAGGCAGTTGACACAAATTGGAACACTGTTAATGGTTTGCATTAATTTCCGCATACAGCGAGGGATGTGGAACTAGATTGAGTTTGTTGTACATTAATAGTTGGCTAAGAAATTGTCTAAATGAGTATTTGAACTATTTACAAGATCAAGAAAAAATTGACTAGTTTTTGCTGGAGATCTCTTTATTCTCCCAATGGGAACTTAAATGCTTAGCATATAGACAACATCGATTAGGTTAGAGAAATGACTAGTTCTATGGCTATGGGTTTGGTCAAGAAAATTGTTGGCTTTGGTTTTTAAGTTTTTTGGGTGCTTCAAAAATGTTGGTAGAGGTTGTCTATGTAGGTGTTATGCTACTCATTGCACACTATGAAATGGTCCTAGGTCGCACCATTTGTTGTGTTAGGTTAATGGGACTACACCATCCTAGTTCTAATAAAGTACAAATTGATGATGGATATATGTATAAGTTGCACTACTCGGTGTTGTTTCTCTGAAGAGAGGAACAATGGTTAGATTTTGGCTGAAGTTTAGTTGGCAACATATGACAAGATATTCTACTAGAACTACTAGTTAGTGGTGACTCTCAAAGACACGTTGTATCTTAAAATCAGGTTGGGGTACACAAAAATGAAAGCTAAGCAGTTAAAATCGGTCTTCAGGACTAATCTCTCTAGGTTCGATTACCGGTTAGTCATCGATTTCTCTGATTAATCGCCTTATGAACTAATTGGACCTAGACCGATTACCGATTAATTGCCAATTAATTAGCAATCAATTTCAATTTAACTGCGTAGAATGAAAGCAAGAAATGACCTGGCTTTATATATAATTATATAAGTGCCCCTCTAAATGATGTTATGCTTGTTAAGTTTAGGAGTTATTTGTATGATTAAAGGATCTATGGTACCTATGAAGTAGATTGAGGTGAAACATGTGTCCTTGATAGTAGTAGGTTCCTCGAAAAGACCGAGGGAGTGATGGGCAATGTGTCCTTGATAGTAGTAGGTTCCTCGAAAAGACCGAGAGAGTGATGGGCCATTGCATAAGTTATGCTATTTCTATTTATGTGGCTAGTAAGAGCATCTGTAGTCGTTGTAACCCAAATTTTGGCTATTTGGCATTGAGATATAGGAATTTTAAGTTGGAGCTGTAGTCATCAAAAGCCAAAATTTGGGTTTAAAAAAAAAGTAATGGACGAGGGATCATGTTTCGCCCTCTGAATATTTAAAAAAAATGGCGGGAGATGAAATCCTGCCTGAGAAGATTTTTGGGAAAGATTATTTTTTTTTGTATGCATATGTATGCATAACAATTTCTTTAGGCCCATTCCATCTCAACCCTTGATCCCAAAATTTACACAAATCCCAAAGCTATAAGAATGCATAATAATTCTTATAGACCTAATTCCATAGAAACATCCTTGGAATTTTTTGAGAGAGAAATGCTTTGACGGTAAAACTTTATTATTATTATTTTTAAACATGATCGGACGGGGAATGATTTCCCGTCTTTAAAAAATGAACGGACGGGAAACCGCTTGATTTTACACACAAAAAAAGCAGCGATGAAAGATGATTTTTCGTCCGGTTCTATTTTTTTTAAATAAAAAAATGAACGGCCGAAAGATCATCGTTCCTCGGCTATATTTTCTAAATTTCTATATCTTCTTCCAAATACAGCCAACCATTGCTCCCCTAAAACCCAAAATTGGGGTATATAGCCAACGACTACATCACAATTTTTTATTTTTTTCGTTGTTGAAACTTGAACAAATGGCTTTTTAGCCAACGATTGCAGATGCTGTGATGACTTCGTTTGTTTGGTTAGAACAACCATCATTCCCCTGGTTGAAGAAACTTTAGTTCAAGTTTTGAGATATCGTGTCAAGAAATTGTATGACACATGAATAGTCTTGATCTTTTCCTTATCATGGTTTAAAATTTGCTAGATGACTCGGGCCAACTAATATGTAAGTCAGGTACTGAGAAAAGTAGCACATTTGATGGTAATAACTTTGATATCTTCTGTTGGAGATCTTACTATATTGACTCGTTCACAACAAACAAGATACAACATAGATTAGAAAGAGCTTGAGGATAGAGCAACACAACTGAGACAATAGGATTGTGAGTGCACAACTAAGAAAGAGCTTGGTAGAAAAAGATGTGGGTAAGGAGAGGAGAATAAGAAATAAAATATTGTTAAGGAGATATATATTATGGTTATTGGATGAGTTTGATTAAATTTGTTTTCTAATTTCATTAACGTCATTGGTTTCTGGCCAGAATCAGCCCAACTCATCTAAATTACTAAGTCAATCCAAACCTTTTGTTAACTTGGATTTGTAATGAGATTGATAAGATCTTAATCGATATTTAACTGTATACTTCTCTTCGCTAGGGGAAGGCGACGATATTGTGTAGAACTGAAAAGAAATTACTGTGAAGGATTTTATATCAAAATTTCTAGATGAAAAGATACTAGGCTATTTGATTAACTGATCTAACTCGGTTGGTTTCTGGCAAGAGTCACTTGAAGTTGTCTAAATTGATGAAGTAAAATTTTTTGGAGCACCCCAAAATGATCGATCTAAAAGACAAAGCCTCTAAAGTTTCAAAGTTTGATGGACAGATTTACCAAATGATGTGCTACAACTAGTACTTTTTGAGAATATATTATAAATGTAAATTTGCTAGACATTCATATGTAAGTTGCTATATCGTGTAACATGCCATCATTTTCTTTTTAAAAACCACAAATACAGTAAATTACTTAGAATAGATTTAGAAAGTTCTTATTATCTATTTAGAATGTATATAATGCTACCACCACAAAAATCTGATATGTAGATCCGGTATTGTCAATTCCCCCTATGGCGGTTCGATACCAAAAAGTTTATAGGCCAATACTGACCCTGATATGCAGTTTCTGAATCTTGCAACCAAAGGTGTTGTTCAATTTTGAAGGAAATTGAGGTGTGATTATTTGCCTCTTGATAATTAAATTACCAGTGATTCTGTCATCTAACTCAAATATCATGATGTCGATCAGCTCATACTTGTCAATATTTCCATAAGAAAAGGTTGAGAAGTACGCAAATTTAACCCTATTTGCTAATTCTTGCAAGTGAGCGTAGAGGCATGACAATTACATGAATCGGTGTATAATTTTGCCAAAACGGAAACAAGTAACTCACATATATACATATCCTTGTATTAGGTTGAGGTATAAGATGTTAGGATCCACTTAGAATCCTTTTCTTAATTGTAATATGGAATACTCTATTAAGATTTTAGTATGATAACCTACCAAGTTTCTGCAAAGAGGAGTTTGAGGGTTCTCAGTTCTCATGATCCAAATATCTGTTCCTTGATTATATTCTAGGCAAATTATGTTCCTTGAACTATTATTTGGTGGTTTTTGTTAATCCAGAGGGATGTGCATTATGTTTACCCAGTAGATGGTAAGGAAATTAGAATTACAATTGGAAGACTTAGAAATGTTCTGTCAGAGTCATAAGATATGAAGTTATGAACATCCAAATCTTAGACCATGCGTCTTTTCGAGAGCTAATGAGAATTAAAGCAGAAAAGAGCACTGAAATATTTGCATTTTTGCTTATTCCACTTCATCTGTTGTTTTGGTAATCTAATCATCCTTGGGGGTTAGGGTAAAGAATGAGGAGGTTGTGTACATGAGTTTTAGAGGAACTTTTGAGGGGATCTTTTCTCCATCTTTTTAGCTGATAATATAGAGTTGAAATAGGTGCATACTGGTTTCTGATCCATGCTCTCTGTTCAACATGGCCTCCTAGGTATGGCCCCGAGCAGAAAGTGAATCTTTCAGAGGATTTTGATATCGTGTTTACTGGTGGTTAGTTAATGAAGCATAAACTAAAAACTTTCAGTATAGCTTTGAAGTTTTGCATTCCTAGAAATGCATATATTCCAAAAAGCGGCTGATGCAGATTTTATATGGATAGATTTACATGGTATCCCCTCTGCATGGCTTGAAAATAATTTGTTTGAATGAAGCAGCCGTCTAATACTGTTTTCATGGTATGCCAACTTCTAGTGTGAGTGATGTGAATGTCACGGGTAGTCTTTCTGAGGTAAGGGTATTCTTTGTCTTCGTTTTCGGCATTCAGTTGTAGCTGCACGTGTGGGGAAACAACCCACCTAAAAGTCAATCATTTGTCATCCACAAAGCACAAGGAATTCTCCGTTGCACACGTGCGCGACATTGCGCTTGGCATTTTGATCATGCATGTGAGTATACATGCATATGCTTATATGATTCATTTGCTTCTTAGTATGATGGTACTGTGATCTCTGTATTTTATGCATATGTTCTGACTTCCGAGAACGTCAAAATCTATTTGTTTCAAAATTTGGATTGTGTATTTGTATGTTCAGACAGCTTAGATTTCTTTTTTTCTTTTCTTGTTTCCTAATTTTTGATTGAATAGCTTGGCAGTGCAAACAGTTTCTTTTGACTGAAAAATTTATTAGTCACTGGGTTCAGTCCTTTTTTTTTTCTTTTCTTGTTTCCCAATTGTTGATTGAATAGCTTGACATTGCAAATTCCCAATTGTTGATTGAATAGCTTGACAGTGCAAATGGTTTCGTTTGACTGAAAAATTTAGTCACTGGGTTCATAGAGTTTCAGGGGCCATTCTAGAATCCATAACCTTTCGTGGTTTTGGGCACCGCCGCTTAATCTTCAGTTAGATACCTTACCGAGCATTCATTAACTCAAATAGGTTCTCCAAAATTGCTGTTAGAAGTTAATATCCATCAGCTTGTTGTTTCATCCCTAGTCTCCTTTCTCACAAAGTTTTAGAGATCTATTTCATCAGGATTCATTCATTTATAATTGAAAAAATGGTATTGTTTATCAGTCAAAAGTGTAGATCTGAGGTTGAAGGAAACCTTGGGATCAAACCTTTCTAGTGGTCAATAATTTCATGGTTTACTTCGATCAGAAGTATTTCTAGGATTCATGTCTCTGGTCAACCCGAAAGGTCTGTGATGTAGTTTGTTTAATGCTATTTTGGTTTTAAATTTATATCTTGACCCTGAATACAAAGTAAATTTCGTATTTTTTTCAAGGTTTAAGGTTTTGGCCAATCTGTCTCGGTTTCGGCCGTTTCGGATCAGTGTTACTGGGATCCGGTCCAAAACCAACAGGTAAACTCGGTCTCAGCCGAAACTGATGAGAGGCCTAAAAACTGGGAAATTTTGGGATTTTAATGTTGGAAAGAAAAGGCAAAGGTTAAAGAAAGCTGTCACCTTTTTTATGTTTCGAACAATTCTCAGCCATTGTCATGACTCATGGCATTCTTCATCTCCCGCATCTGCTGCTGCTTTCATTTTTTCCCATGGCAATGAGAGAAGAGGAGGCTGCGTGTTTTGAGATTGGAGGATTAGAGTTAAAAAGGGTTAGCGGTTAGCGGATTGGATCTGACCCTCCCCAACCCAAACACCCACCCACACACACACACAACAAAACAAAACAAAAAACCAACCAACCAACCAAATCGTGACACCCAGAAGATTAGGTATTTCCATAGTACCCAAAGTTTTCTGAAATAGCATATGTAACTATTGTAAATTTTCCAAAAAAAACACGTGGCGTTAGGTTTATACCCAGTTAGAAGAATATGAAATGGCCTTCTTTATTATTATTAAATTACGTAACTGAACCCAACTCTTCTTCAGCAGCAGCTCCACCCATGTCTTTGAGCAGTTCAAATTGGGGATCTTTGAATGAGAAGAAGAAAGAGAAATGAAGTAAAAGGGATGGAAAGAAAGAAAGTACTTAACTAGCAGGGCAAATTGGTCATTTCACCCCATACCGTAAAAAACTTAAAAAGCAGTTTCCAACGCCGGGTGCTTTTTTTTAGAATATTTATAATAATTACAAATGCTATTTTTGAAATATGAAAATTTTGAAATACCTAATCTTTTGGGTCTCATTTTGGGAAAACCCCCCTTTGTTTTAACGTCGAATTGGCTCAGATTGACCGACGTAGACCCAACCCGTATACCCATTCTCTTAAAACAGATTAAAAAAACCTTTAGGAACTTGTCATTTTTTTCTCATTTAAACCCATTTATTTTGAAAAAAAATAGAAATAAAATTGCTGTTTTAGTAATATTTAAATGCATGCATATATGCATATATGGAATAAGAACCAAAATAGAAACTTGGAACGATACCTACAGAAACTAACAAAACCTTCCGAAACCAAATCTATCTTCAAGGAGGCGAAACCAAAACCGAAACTGAGATCTTAAACCTTGATTTTTTCTTGTTGTGGCTCATAGTTCATATTATGTGTATATGCTGAAACAAACCGGATGGTCAGATAAGAGAATCCACCAACAACGTAATCAATAAATTATTTATAATTGATACACGTCCATTCATATTTTTCATCTAGACTTCAATGTTCTTATTATCTTTTTTCGGGGGGGGGGGGGGCAAAGAGTTCTAGAACATCTATAACTATTTGTTGGGTTGGTAGACCTACTTGTTTTTTTTGCATATGTAATTTGTGGTGGGCTGGTTTCAAATTCTCTGCAAAGGGAACCATGAGCAAGAGAGGACCAGAAACAAAACATCAATTACCATTTGTTTGGTAGGCATACCTACCATTGTTATCCACGGTTTGCACGGTTTGCAGTTTAAAGTCTACGCTTTTATTGAGCAAGAGGACTACACATACCTCAAATTTTATCCCAAACATACCCCACACTAAAAGACAAGGTTTGGGTAATATTTTAATCATTTTTGTTTGTCTTTTAGTGGTTGGGATAAGTTTGGGTTAAATTTTGAGGTATATGTAGCATTTGTGATTGAGCAAGAATCCAAATTCTCATGGTTGTTAAAGAGTAAATGAATAATTAAATATGATAAACTACTCTTTAGATTTCAAAAAGCTGAAATGCCTAGTGGAATGCTTTCCTACTAGAAAGTACAGAAGTGGTGAAAAACGTAGTGGTATAAAACAATCATTTTTCTTCATTGTTTTTTAAATTGCCTATTCCGTCTTTACCAGTACAACAAACTCCAAGAGTTGAGAGGCATACCATGAGAGCCCAGTGATCTACATGAGGATTTTCGGATGTTTTGCCTTGTACCAAAATATTTAGATTGGAAATTTTCTTATAAATTTTTGGTCTAGCAATTCATAGTTTGTGAACCTTTTTTGAGTTAAGAGTTTGTTAGTTTGTTGTGATAATGGTAATGAAAATTTTAGATTGCTGCCAAGCAGTCGGTCTAGGACCGATTAATGATTAATTGGTTAATTGGAAAATAATCGGAGATTAAATCAGAAAAATTGTGTGTATATATATAATTAAAAAATGATATATCCTCGTTATGTAACAACCCTAATATAAAACTATTATGAGATTATCAAATAGGAACATATAGTTATAGAGAAAAAGGAGAGAGTACTGTTAAGTTTGGATTTTGGATGTGAGTCGGGTCTGTTCCTGCAAACAAAAACAATCGGGTCGCGTTTGGGTTTGCTCGAGGAAGAAGAAGAGAATCAGTTTGGGTTTGGGTTAACGCGAGGAAGAAGAAAAGAGCGGTGACGGGTCGGGTTTGAGTTTGCGCGAGGACCAAAAGAGGTTTGGATTTTGGATTTGGATTTGAGTTTGGGCTGGATTGAGCCTAAATAATGCAAATGAGTAGGAGTATTATAGGAGATTTAATTGGTTAATCGGTCACTTAAAATCGGCCGATTAACCACTAATCGGCGATTATACCCGATTAAATTACTAACTAGTGAAATATTGAAAATCGCTAAAAAAATAATCGTTTAGCCTCTGATTATGGATTAATCGGGCTGTTAATCGGATTTTAATTGGTTAGGATTTCTGAATGATGAGAAGAAGTGTCCTACCATATTCCTTCACCATGGTTTACAAGGGAGTGTTTGGATTGATGTAAAATATAGGAAAAATGTGGCAAACGAGTTTTCCAAGCGTTGTTTGTGTTTGGATAGAGAAAAAATAGTGAAACTTTTCCACCATATTATGTGGTATGCATGCCTTTATCTGCTCAAACGTTTTCTGCTTAAAAAGTGCGGAATACGGTGGAAAACAATTTTAATGTCTTTTTATTTGTTATTTTTAGTTTATCTTCTTTAATCTTTTTAACAAACGTTTTCTTTCATCCAAACAAAAGTTTTAACCACAAATATTTATTCACTATAAGCAACCAAACTGGTTTAGTGAATATAATTTTTTTCTTGAAAAAATTATTTTCTCTAGTATTTCAACTTCTACATCAATCCAAATGCCCTCCAAATTGTTAGCACTTCCTGAGCAAGAATATTGAGCTTGACTTTGAATCTGCTCAAACGTTTTCTGCTTAAAAAGTGCGGAATACGGTGGAAAACAATTTTAATGTCTTTTTATTTGTTATTTTTAGTTTATCTTCTATTATCTTTTTAACAAATGTTTTCTTTCATCCAAACAAAAGTTTTAACCACAAATATTTATTCACTATAAGCAACCAAACAGGTTTAGTGAATATAATTTTTTTCTTGAAAAATTTATTTTCTCTAGTATTTCAACTTTTACATCAATCCAAATGCCCTCCAAATTGTTAGCACTTCCTGAGCAAGAATATTGAGCTTGACTTTGAATACTTCATTACACTTTGTTATCTAATTGCTATGATTGTCATGTTAGTAATAATAGCATGGCATTCCTTTTCGACTGGATTAACGATGCCATTATTACTAACATACCCAGCATGGGAATGCTTGGTATGTTAGTAATAATGGCATGGCTTGGTATGTTATAACCATGCCATTATTTGGTTGCGTTTAAATGTAAAACGAACCCTAAAATAGAGAATTTCAAAGAATCTTAACAGGTTAATTTTACCAACATGTAATGCGGATTAAAGTTAGAATTTTAAACAATTAATTGGTTTAATGGATTTTCAAGAATTGAATTACGTTTAACAAGCCCAGTTAATAATTCAGTTCTAACAATCAATAATTAAATTTCTAAGCGTTCTTAACAAGTAAAAGATTCAATACCGATTTGTACTATAATTAAGCAAGTGGAACGCTCAATCTCAATATTTGTGGTTGACAATTAAATTGAATAATATAATAGAGATGATTTAGCAGTATTACACAAATATTAGAAAAGTGGAAAGAGTATACCGAGATTTCGAAGAATTCAACGTAGATCTTGGATGGCGGCAGCGACGAACACGGCAAATCAGCAACAATAGTAAGAGAGACAGCAGCAACAGGGCAACCCCAAAGGAACAACAGCGATGTCAGCTAGAGGCAAGGTCGGCAGGGGCGCGGCATCGCAGGCGGCCAGTGGGGGGGGCGCGTCGACGAGCGACAGCGTCAGGTGGTCTGGGCGGCTGCGCTGATCGGGAAAAGGAGCAGGCAGGGCGAGCTAGGGGGTTTTGGGTTCTGCTGTCGATCAGGAACGAGAGTAGGGAGAGAGAGGGGGGACTAGGATGGGAGGACGAAGTCGATGGCAACGAGGGGTGGCTGTGGCGGTGGGAGGATGACGACGTGGGGGTTGGTCGGGATCAACAACAGTGGGGAAGAAGAGGAAAATGAAATTAGGGTTTGGGTAATTTTATTTGGAGGATTTTTTTGGTAGATTTTAGAGTTTATCACAAACCCTAAAATTTTTATTAGGATTTATCACAAACCCTAACAAAATTGGATCTCAATTGTATCACACAAAGAAGAAGAGGAAGAGCAAAACTCAACACAATAATTTTTAATCAACAATGGCATATCTTTCTCATTAATGTGAAGGCCTATATATAGGCTCAAAACAAATCAAGATACAAATCTCAAAATCTAAAAAATATAAAAAGATTACATATGGCTATAATTGCCAAAAACAAATATGGTACTGAAATAAAATATTAAACAGAAGAGATGCCCTCATCATTATCTCTGGGTGGGAGATAGCTCGACCCAGTCGAGTCAAAACCAGTGATCCTGTCATGATGCTCCAAAAGATCTGGATCCAGTTGCAGGAGCTCCTCACGATTACTGCAAGTGTCATCCAATTTCGGCTTATTCTTCTACCTCACCAAATACTTGTGCATACCACCATCTCTTGTAAAGATTATCAGTTCATCTAAAATATTATTCAATTCTTCTGTCGGTGGGTAAATAGTATCAGGTAAAGGGGTAAATGTGGGAATCTCACTATTAGGTTGCAGGGTAGGCTCATCTATAAGAAAATTTTTAGGGTTGAATTTTGAGCCTTCATAAAGTATTAGATTCTCAATATTGAAAGTATTACTTATTCCAAAACCTTCAGGAAGGTCAACGACATAGGTATTATCATTGATTGTATGTAGAATCTTAAATGGGTCTGCAGCACGTATGTTCAAGTTCTTAACGGATCCAACTGAAAATCGTTCCGGACGAATCCGAACCATCACCTCGTCACCAATATCAAAAGTTATAAATTTCCTTTTAGTATCTGCTATTAACTTGTAGTTAAAATTATTCTCATTAAGTTCCTTGGAAATTTCTCAATTTCTCTATGCAAGTCATGAATGTGATGCAAATTTGGGTGCTGACTCTGTGACTCTAGGATGTTTTAACACATGGATAAAATCTATAGGCTGCCAAGTGACTTGGGAAGGGATGAGCGACTCAGGTACACTCAATGGAGGTGACTGGACAGACTGAATACAATTGAGAGATTGGTCATCCTCTATTTCATCAAAGTCATCACTTACTTTAGGTTCATAGGTAAATTCATTGTCGGGCTCATCAGCGATGACTGCGGTACCCTCTTCTATATTGATCTTACTTGGACTGGGACAGTTGCCACCAACATGGCTGTATCCCTTACATTTATAGCACCTAGTGAGAGGATCAATTTTAGAATAGTCTCTTTCAGTATTCTTACCCGTATCGTCATTTCTAAGTGGATAGGAATTTGAAGTAAGTTTGTTTGGGTAAGACTTAACAGGGTACTGAGGAGAGGAGTGCTCAGGTCTAGAAGGATCAGGAGGATTCATTCTGGAGGAATGATCCATCGAATCGTTGGATTTGTAATGGGAACTTGCTTTAAGGGAATCCATATCGAGGACAAGAGCATAAGCTGCCGCTAATGAGTCAACATTTCAATGAATTAGCTCGTTCCTAAGGTCAGCTCGTAGTCTAGCTCTGAACCTAGAGAGAGTTTGTTCTTCACTCTCTTTACCTAAAGTATTGCACCGAATAAGGAAGTCATCAAATTTGTCAACATATTCTTGTGTGGACTTACTTCCTTGATAAAGTTGGTTCCACGAATCTAGCAATCTGGGTGTGGAACGATAACGGTATATATCTCTCAGTGAGCTTCTCTTTTATGGCTTCCCAAGTGGCTATGGGTGCCAGGCTTCGGCTTCTGCGGGCATGTTCAACATTGGTCCAGTGTTGAGCTTTACCCATCAATTTCATAGTGGTAAATTTAACCTTCAGGGCTTCGCTCATGTCAAACCACACAGTAGTGGTCCTTGGCACGGATCAAATCGAGGTAAGCTTGGGGTTCCACGTGGCCTTCAAAATGGGGAACATCAGCCTTAACGTTCTTCTTATATTGTTCGTCATGGTCATGTTCTTAACGTCGATCGTCACGAACATTCCCTTGAGGGATCTGACGATGGGCATGAAGCTCAGGGACAACGGTTTGATTTAATTTCACTTTCTCAAGCCTCTGATTGATATTGGCAAGAGTTGCTTGAATAGCAGCTAAGGTAGTGGAGATATTAGAGTTGTCCATTTTAGGTCGGGAAAGTCTAGGGTTCTTAGTTGGATGATTTGGAAGGGATAAGAAAGGCTCTATAGGATCTGTGATGGTGCTGCGAAGACGCATTCACCAAAAGTGGAGAACAGGGGTCGTGTGTCCTTTTGTTGTTTTTGTTTTTTTTGTTTTCTTAATGAATATCAAATGATCTAAAATAAAGAAAGAAAAAATAAAAAACTACACGATCCTAAATGAATGCAGAAATTGATGTCTAAATGATGCAAGAACTAAAGGTTTTAAGAACCCTTGCTCTGATACCAAAATAATGTAAAACGAACCCTAAAATAGAGAATTTCAAAGAATCTTAACATGTTAATTTTATCAACATGTAATGCGGATCAAAGTTAGAATTTTAAACAAGGGTAATGCTACACCTACTACCAAATCTACTACCTTTTCCTTTACTACCTTAGGTGGCACACTATTAGTGGAGGTTATTGTAGAGTAGGTGGTAGAAACATCCAATAGTAGTGTACCACCTAAGGTAGTAAAGGGAAATGTAGTAGATTTGGTAGTAGGTGTAGCATTACCCTTTAAACAATTAATTGGTTTGATGGATTTTCAAGAATTGAATCACGTTTAACAAGCCCAGTTAATAATTCAGTTCTAATAATTAATAATTAAATTTCTAAGCATTCTTAGCAAGTAAAAGATTCAATATCGATTTGTACTCTAATTAAGCAAGTGGAACGCTCAATCTCAATATTTATTGTTGACAGTTAAATTGAATAATATAATAGAGATGATTTAGCAGTATTACACAAATATTAGAAAGGTGGAAAGAGTATACCGAGATTTTGAAGAATTCAGCGTAGATCTTGGATGGCGGCATCGACGAACACGGCAAATCAACAACAATAGTAAGAGAGACAGCAGCAACAGGGCAACCCCAAAGGAACAACAGCGATGTCAGCTAGCGGCAAGGCCGGCGGAGGCGCAGCGTCGCAGGCGGTTGGGGGGGGGGGCGGGGGCGCATCAACGGCGGTCGACGAGAGACGGCGTCGGGTGGTCTGGGCGGCTGCGTTGATCAGGAAAAGGAGCAGGCAGGGCGAGCTAGGGGGTTTTGGGTTCTGTTGTTGATCAGGAACGGGAGTAGGGAGAGAGGGGGGGGACCAGGATGGGAGGACAAAGTCGATGGCAACGGGGGGTGGCTGTGGCGGTGGGAGGATGACGACGTGGGGGTTGGTCGGG